>VWZO01001369.1:281480-306734 GCA_013396975.1 Bucco capensis
CCCTTCGGCTGAATTTAAAATGCTGATAGTGAACAGGAACCGGGCAGTCGAGAGCGGGGTCTTCCCCGGGCCGGGCAGCGCCGCGGCTGGAGGGGTCAGAGTCGCTCTGCTGACAGCCGCCGAGGTGGAGGCGGCTGCTGCAGCGGGCGAGGGGCGAGCAGCGCTGGGCGCCACGGCTTTCGGAGGATCCCCGACGGGGTTTCCCCCACAGCAGCTCCGCAGGCGCTTTCCGAAAGAAAAAGGAGGGCTCGAGGCGGGGGGATTTCATAGGAGTTTTGTAAGTTGCTGCCTTGTCGTCCCCTCTTCCCCCAACCTTGCAACCTGCTTTGCCCTCTGCTTGCAGCCTCTGCTGATGGCTATTTTCACTGGGGCTTTCTTCTTTCTCTTCTTACCTCTCTCAAAAGGTTTGACTGTAGTTACTGAGGCGGGGATCAACGGCGCATAAAGATGCTGAAGGGTGTTTGGTTGCTCAGTTTGTTAACAGTGGCTGGGATCTCGCAGACAGAGAGTCGCAAACCTGCCAAAGACATTTGCAGCAAGAGCCGCTGCCCTTGTGAGGAGAAGGAGAACGTGCTGAACATTAATTGTGAAAACAAAGGATTTACAACCATCAGCCTCCTTCTTCCCCCACCATCCAAGATCTACCAGCTGTTCCTCAACGGGAACGCGTTGACCCGCCTGTTCCCCAATGAGTTCGTCAACTATTCCAACGCTGTAACCCTCCACTTGGGCAACAACGACATGCAGGAGATCCGCACAGGGGCTTTCAGTGGCCTCCGTACCCTCAAGAGGCTGCACCTCAATAACAACAAGCTGGAAGTGCTGAAGGAGGACACGTTCCTAGGCTTGGAGAGTCTGGAGTACCTGCAAGCTGATTACAATTACATCAGTGCCATTGAGGCGGGGGCTTTCAGCAAGCTAAACAAGCTCAAGGTGCTGATTCTCAATGACAACCTCCTGCTGTCCCTGCCCAGCAATGTCTTCCGCTTTGTGCTCCTCACTCATCTGGACCTGCGGGGCAACCGGCTGAAGATGATGCCTTTTGCTGGAGTGCTGGAGCATATTGGAGGCATCATGGAAATCCAGCTGGAGGAAAACCCTTGGAACTGCACCTGCGACTTGCTGCCACTCAAGGCCTGGCTAGACACCATCACAGTGTTTGTGGGTGAGATAGTCTGTGAAACCCCCTTCAGGCTTCATGGAAAAGATGTGACCCAGCTCACCAGGCAAGATCTTTGCCCTAGGAAAAGCTCCAGTGATTCAAACCAGAGAGAAAAACACCCTGCCCTCTCAGACCCACACATCTCGAGGCTATCACCCACAGCCAACTCTGCCATGAATCCCACCAGAGCCCCAAAAGCCAGCCGGCCACCCAAAACTAGGAACCGCCCCACACCCCGTGTTACTGTGTCAAAAGACAGACAAATATTTGGACCTATCATGGTTTACCAGACAAAGTCTCCTGTGCCCATCACCTGCCCAGCTGGCTGCATCTGTACTTTACAGAACTCAGACAACGGTTTAAATGTGAACTGCCAAGAGAAAAAGATAAGTAACATCTCTGATCTCCACCCTAGGCCAACCAGTCCAAAGAAACTTTACCTTACCAGTAACTATCTGCAAGTAATTTATAGAACAGACCTTGCAGAGTACAGTTCTCTGGATTTGTTACATGTAGGAAATAACAGAATTGCAGTGATACAAGAAGGTGCCTTTACAAACCTCACAAGTTTACGTAGACTTTATCTTAATGGCAACTACCTTGAGATTCTGTACCCATCCATGTTCGATGGGCTGCACAGCCTGCAGTATCTCTACCTAGAGTACAATGTCATTAAGGAGATCCTGCCACGCACCTTTGATTCTCTAAGTAATCTTCATCTGTTATTTCTCAATAACAACCTACTCAGATCCTTGCCTGACAACATCTTTGGCAGCACTTCCCTCACCAGACTCAACCTTAGAAACAACCATTTCTCACACCTGCCTGTGAGAGGAGTCTTGGACCAGCTTTCAGCGCTCATTCAGATAGACCTCCAGGAGAACCCTTGGGACTGCACATGTGACATCCTGGGGCTGAGGAACTGGATAGAGCAAGTCACTGACCAGAACAACCAGCAGTCAAATCCCCCAGTAGTAATCAATGAAGTCATATGCGAATCTCCCACCAAACACTCCGGAGAGCATCTGAAATTCCTGAGCAAAGAAGCCATCTGCCCAGAGAACCCCAACTTGTCGGATTCTTCTCTCCTCTCCATGAACCAGAACACAGATAGGCCTCATCTTCTTGGTGTCTCGCCCAGCTCCTACCCAGAAATACACACTGAAGTTCCACTGTCTGTCTTAATTTTAGGCTTGCTGGTTGTGTTTATTTTGTCAGTCTGTTTTGGGGCAGGCCTCTTTGTCTTTGTCCTTAAGCGCCGGAAGGGGGTGCAAAGCATGCCCAGCAGCGCAAACAACTTAGATATAAGTTCATTTCAGCTCCAGTATGGGTCCTACAACACTGACAGCCAGGATAAAACTGAAGGGCACGTTTATAACTACATTCCCCCTCCTGTTGGACAGATGTGCCAAAACCCAATCTACATGCAAAAAGAAGGGGATCCAGTTGCCTATTACAGGAACCTCCACGAATTTAGCTATAGCAATCTTGACCACAAGAAGGAAGACCCCACCAGCCTTGCATTTACAATCAGTGCAGCTGAATTACTGGAAAAGCAATCCTCGCCAAGGGAACCAGAGCTTCTGTATCAAAATATTGCAGAAAGAGTCAAGGAACTCCCCACTGGAGGATTAGTTCATTATAACTTTTGCACCTTACCCAAAAGGCAGTTTGCCCCTTCATATGAATCAAGACGCCAAAACCAGGACAGGCTAAATAAAACTGTTTTATATGGGACTCCCAGGAAATACTTTGCAGAACAGTCTAAACCTGAGCATCCTTTACTCCAAGGAAAGCTACAAACAGAACCAGACTACCTCGAAGTTCTGGAAAAACAAACTGCAATCAGTCAGCTGTGAGGGGGGGAGGTGGGAGACAAAGGAAAGGTTGTTTTTTTTTAAATGAGGTCAGCATCACCTTTGACTGAGTCTGAACTCGGTGCTGATGTCGTCTGTCGCATTCCCAGTATTTCCACTTTTTCAATTAGAGAGGGATTGAGAGAGCAAATGGAACCCTTACAGCATAGCAGGGGTATGGTGTTGCTTTTGCAACGTTCCTGTTAAATTATTTCTACATCTCTCTCTCCTTTTGACCCTTCTAGAGGAATTGTCACTGCAAATGGATGTTTCTGTAATAGATCTTGCATAATTATGAGTTGGAAGGAAATGAGGAAGGGGGTCTTCGGGTTTTCTGGTTTTGTTGGGTTTTTTCTTTTCATAAGTGGAAACTTAATGTATTATGTAGAAGATCTCCAAAGCTCTTTTTTTTTTCCTGGACTATGGCTTTCTTTTGTAAATAATAATATACAGTACTGCTGTTTCAATTACCAAGTATAGCCACTGGGCGTCACTTTTTTGTGTTAAAGTGCCTTTGCACTTTAAGTACATTATTACTTAATTGTTGCTCTTAGCTTTGATAAATTGAACCTATTTTAATGTGTTGTATTTTTGAAATTAAAAAAAATGTAAAATAGATCTGTATGCCAGATGCATTAAATCAGAAGGTTTGATTTCTAGAAGAGCTGCCCTTCTTTACATGAATCTAGTTCTAGAACCTTATAGACTCAAATGTAAATTATTGGGATATTTTTTTTCCCCTCTAGGTTGGTGTGGAGTGATTCACTGAAGTCAACTGAGAGGATTTAGCAATGGACTAGAGGTTATCAAATGCCTCAGCTGGGAGTAACCCCTCATTAATAAAAGACATTTAACACAATGTTCTAGTGAGCTGAACAATTAATGTCCTTCTTAATACATTGCCTTGCAGCTCTAACACAGTAATGTTCAGTGGCTTAAGAATCTTTTCATACTTAAGAGAACATTACTCATAATGGGGTTTTTGCATTAAATTAGGTATTTTTATACATTTTATGACAGAGTTTATATTTGTAATGTTTTTGGACTGAAATTAACATGTCCTTTTCCTTCCAGATACATTTTTTTGTTTGTTTTAATAAGCAGGGACACCAGCAGGGGTCATCCCACACCTCATTAAATTTATTAACATACAGGCAAATGAACTAACGCCAAAGGTAACATTTATAACTTCAGTCTCTGGAGTCTTCCAAATCAAGGCAGCAGAAATTGGTATGTGCATCACACTAACCTTCAGTAGTCTGAACTATGTCAGGTTTTCAATTTCTAAAGCAAAAGTAATTTTGCAATAATTCTAATCTACTATTAAGTTCATGATCTTAAATGTTATTAAATGTTTTAAGGTAACTGAATTCCATTCTCAACATTGGTTTTCTTAAGCCATCAGTGAAGCAGTAAGTCTTCTTTCCCATTAACAGGCTTTGGGCCTGTTTTACTTCAAGCTTTATCTTATCACCTTCAATTCACATTTCTTCACTGAAGAATATTGAAACCATTTTTATTAACAAGTCCGCGGGCAAACTTTATTAAGCCTTATTAGCTTCTAAATAATTTTTAGATGCAAACATTATTGTGTGATTTAAACAAACAGCCCTTATTTACAACAAAAACAGTTTTGTTTTGTCTATTGTAAATCCTTATGCAACTGGGATGGTGATCTGCATATAAAGTAGGCCAGGCTTTTCAATTCCTTATTAAAGCAATTGATGGAGTCTGAAAGAAGCACACTGTTTCCTTTTCATAAATAGGTTACTGCACATAATAATCCTTTATTATCATGCAGAGATTGAAGTGGCCTCTGCTGACTGATATTTAGAGCTTTACTACAGTTAATAATACATTATCTACAACTTTGAGAATTTTTCAGCAATGGAATTTGAGCTATAATTAACTACAATCAATGTTGTTCTCATCGGGACTTTGCCAAAAGGAAGTTGCTTTATATTTGAGAACTAAAGAGGCTTTGCATGTGTATTGCCAACTATCTTAGTCACTCAGTAAACTGTCTTCTAATGACTTGACATCTGAGTACATTAATATGCTAGCATGTCCATTCTTTATGTTTAGAGTCCATAGCATCTATGCCTGTTCATGAGATCAGGTTTAAAACTCAAGTGCTCCAATGAACTACTGAAGAATCAGTCCTCAGAATGGGCTCACTTCAAGAAGGAGGTGAAATGGTATCACGTCAGTTGAACTTGGAACATTGGACTGGAATAGCATCCATCTTTGAGTGAGGTACTTGTCTGAAAGCTTCCAGTACTGATTGTCTTATTATGGCTCTTTTCCCTGGGTAATGAAAAGCATTTATTACGGAAACCCTAAGAAACTTATAAGCATTGTTTTAAAGTAATTAATTCTTTCCACGTATGATTTTTAGTATTGCCTGCAAAACAAGGACCATGTTATATCTGGCACTCTACTGGCTAGGGTGTTATTATTTCTTACTCTCTGGTCAGCCAGAACCAATTACAGGTTCGTGCACAGAAAAATGCTAAGTGTTTCTACAAAATTGTTTTCAATTTTCTAGTATTTGCAAGCAAGAGAGATAGGGAATTGATTCTTTTAGTAACTTTATCGTGTTTAATTTTACTGTTTCAGTCTCAGACTGTCTTATCATATTTGCTTTGGTAGCAGAGCTATAGTTTACAAAGGTTGCTGTTACTTTACATTTTCTTAGCTTTCCTGGTGCAGTTTATTTAGTGACTGGATTTCATTTTGCATCACCAGTACCAACTTAAAAATCATCATGGCTGTAGATCTTTTCTAGGTTTGTTTTTATACCCTTCAGCTGACATCTATTAATCAATTCTTTTCATAGTGTGTCTAGGTGAAAGAAAAGGAGATTTTTTTTTCAGTTATGCTTAAAGAGATTTGTTTAAAATGGAAAGTGTGTCGTCAGCTGCTGTGTAGAAGGTCTCTACATTTCTTTAGCTGTGCAGCCCTGGAAGCTGCTGCTTGTTAGGAAAAGAGCTGCTTGCCTGAGCAGTGGCTTGATAATGAGTTTGAAAAAAATTCCCTGCATAGTTTGAAAAGTTGAAATGTGAAAATTATGTAGCCAGGTTAGTAAAGTATTTTTTTTCCTAATAGGTTTTTTTTTCTTCTGAAGTTTTCATTTGTGGAAGTGGAAATAATGACCTTTACAGAAACAGTAACAGTGCAGACTGAAGATTGTTAAAACTATGCAGTTATCTCTAGTGAAAATGAGGCACAGGACACTTCCAGTGCATGAATACATTTTTGAAGAGATCTTTCTATGTAAGCATGAAGTGAATGATCTTAGAAACTTAGGATTTCAGTAAGTAACTTCAATGGCCAAATGGAGAGAGATGCTAACCTTACACTCCTGTGGCCAGGCTGCCCTACAGGCAGACATCTATCTCCTGGGAGGATGCTGTAGCTCTGCTAGCAACAAAACACACCCAGAGGCTGACAGGCTAATTGTCTTCCTTTTATTTCCACACCCACTCCCCCCCAAAACAAATGCTGCTTTTGCAAAAGGGACTGTACTTTCTATCTGGGTTCTCAAGTGTGCTGCAGAGCCACTCCAAATGCCCATTGGTAGTCCTCCTTTCTGCAGTCTCTTTCTTCCATCAGATTTAATCTTTCTGGGTTCCAGCATTTGCTTATATACTACCTCACCTCCATTCTCTACTTCCTTAGCCCTCACTGTGTAATGTTTCAACCTTTCCCCTCATATCTGTCCTGTGGGCCTCTCCTTTTTCTTCCCTGAAGAGCTCTGGAGGACCTAATTTAGCTTTGAAGGGGATTGATGTCCCTGAGCTCTTACCTCCTCCCATGACATTGCTGAGTAGCCCCCACATCAAATGAGACACCTGATGCAGCATTTCTGAGGAAGGGCAAATGGATGAGCTATCCAAAACTACTAGCATCACAATACTTTGCTGTCATTTCTGTGAGTTGTCTTCAGCATGGCTTAATCTTGCCAAGGCTAGCCACTAAAATTTAAGACTCAAGACTGGTTGTGTAAGGCTTCTAGAGTAAATAGCAAAAAAGCTCAGGGCCATGGTTTAGTGGCATGGTAGTGATAGGTAGATGGTTGGACTTGATGATCTTAGCTCTTCCAACCTTAATGATTCTGTGATTCTGTATCTCAGGCCATTCAAAGGTGGTTTTTTTTTTCCCTCCTAAAATATATGTCATGAATTGAGCTACAGATACTCCTACTTTTTTCCAGTAAGTGTAGAGAGGCTAGAAGATGAGCAGTGATTAGATAGCTAATACCCACATAGCTGCAGTCATGTTCCCTGTGTAGTTTATAGGCTGCTTCTGTCCAAGGCATAGACTTTTTGTAACCTTCTTGTGCTGATAGAGTATGCAGTAGGGTTTAGTTTGGTTTTCTTTTTCTTCCCATCAACACTTGAGTTTGTAAAATAAAAATCAAACTGTTTAAAGTTAGGAGCTGAAATTAGCAGTGTCAAAATAAGGATCCCAGCAAGTTAAATTGCCTAAATAAAAGTCTTAAATAATACTGATCTTGTCTAGGAATACAAATGCCATAATTTTAAACTGCTCATGAGTGAAATGAGATACTGGAAATATTAATGAAATTTCTTATGGTCTTACAGGCTAATCACTGATACAGTTTGTGATTTTTTCGTATTACTGTTTTTGCAGACAGTAAATGTCATTTAACAGACCGAGAAGAAAAAAAACTCCCTGTTTCTCAAAGTCCCTCCTCCTCCAAACCAACACATAAATTAACTTATGCAGATGACATTTCTTGTATTTTTCTCTTCACTTTTTCAAAGTATTTTGTAGGAGAACTACAAAAGTTATTCTTTTGTAAGAGGATCATTAAGTCTGTTTGGATTATTGATCTCATAGTTTTTCTGGGCAGAAGGCCAATGATTCTGACTAAGGCTTTTAATCCTGGCTAATGAGGGAAGTGGATTAATGAGAAGTTTTTTGCTGTTTTTTTTTGTTCCTGGAGGGTTGGTTGGATTTTTTTTAATAACTAGTAGATTGACATGTTTATGAATACAGATGAATAGATTGTTTTGAATGAAAGAACTGTTGGAGCTGCAATTGGAGATGCAGGCATTCTAAAGACCAAATAGACTCAAAAGCATGAGTGAAGTTTGAAAAATAAGACATCAGGAAAGTGGTTTTCTTCCTGAGATCCTAAACACAGAAGGTCCCCATCTGAGTATAGCACTGGCTTTCGTTACATGCTGTTAAACATGTAGAGGGACAAAGTCAGAGGCCAGATATGCCTCCATTATTTTTCAGGATGTTCAGGTGAAATAAGTGTTCAAAATTTGGTTCTCATCTCTAATTGTTTCCCTATTTGTGTATGCATCTATATTATCACTGGTAATGCACTATGCTTGGGAAAAAAGTAATCAAGGTGAAGTTTAGAAGAGTAGAGTTAGTTGTTGTATTTCCTTATCTTTTTAATCTCTGTTTTTAAAAATACAATGAAGTAACCATTTTTGTCATTAACACCGTAGTCTTTAAACTTCTAAGCTCCTCTGTAAAAAGTAACTTTTCAGCAAACTGCTCAGATCAATATATGTGACTAGCTAGCAATGAAGAACATTATTGCTGGTTAAAAAGGAAGGTGGCATTACCATTTAGAAACTGAGATCATGGAAATCCCTGTTTGCTGTTTGGCACAAATTACACCAACATGATGAAGTCTCTGCAATAGAATGTCAGGATTCTTTATGGCAACAGGACAAAGATAGATTTGCATCTGAGCAACACAGATGACTTGTGTCTTCATTTCTTGCCCTGCGCATGCATTGCTCCCCAGAGCCAAAAGTGTTAGGCACCAGTTATCTCCTGAGTAGGAGGCAGTACAGCCCCTTTAAGAATGCTGTCTGCATTAGAGAAGGCATAGCTAATGTATATAGACCTGTTGCAGTTATCTATCTCCCCTTGAGATAAGACCTATTTCCATACAAAAGCCTTGAAAAAAAAAATCCCCTTGAGATCACTGATAATATGACAGAGTCTATTTTAAGATATCTTGATTTGTGTTCGCTGAGCCTCTCATCTGAGAGGCAGAGGAATTGAAGCTGAGTCAGGTCTTTTCCCATGCTGTAAACTTTTTTTCCTTCTCCCCAGGGATTTGTTACTGGCTGGGTACATGCCAGTATCCTAACTGGACAGCTAAAATGAAACAACAAAAAGAAATGAGAGAACTGTGAAAATGTAATGACTACCTAAATTCTTTTCTAATCACAAAAGAACAAACAATACCAAAGCAAAGCTATCACAGAGGCTTCTAAAGGTTTCAGAATGCAGTCAAATCTGAGTGATGCAGAGTACCTGTATTAGAACTTAAAGTTCCACCAAATTTACTGCAATTCAGACAAGCCTGGCTCCTGTGAAGACAACGACAGTGGGGAAAATGCTTAATGCTGCAGTTCATGCTTAAATTAGCATTGTAGTTTTTAGCTTGTGTTTTCTGAGTCCGTGTTTACCATCCCATCTAACTCATAAGCTACTTACCACAACTGAGTGGATAATTCTTATTTAATAACGTGGCCTTCTTTTCCATAGTGTAATGTTCACCAATTTGTTTGCTGGTGGCTTATGTTTTCCTTGGCTTCTCCTTGTTCTCCAAATAATGCGTAGGAATAATTCCTAGCTGCAGAGTCTTAATGGATAATTCATGGTGAATGCCTAAAATTCAGCTACCAAGGAGTTTGTTTATGCTGTTGTATTTATTTATTTGCTCTAGATAGGGAGGCAGTGGGCTTAGTTAAGAGCTCACTTGCTGGGAATTTTGAAATTAGTGTTTCTGCCAATGACCTTGCACAAAGCATACCTGTGTCCCCATGCTTTAATTTCTGCATCATTAAATGAGGAGGATGATACTTTCTGCCTTCCTCTGGTGAGATTTCCTGGTAAGAAATGTTAAGTATAACTGTTTTTCAAGGCAAGTGCTTATGGTATTGTAGCTTCATCCAAATACAGTAAGAGTCTACTGCTTCTTTCCCTGGTGTATGTTATTCTGATCAAAGAATGTGATGTGTACATTTCAGATTTAGTTTGGTTTTCTGTCTTTACAGTTAAAACTAGATCAGCAAGATTACCTTGCACAGGGAAAAATACTGTCTTCTTGTAAAAGGAGATAATACACTTGGAATGAAACGGAGGGAAAAAAAGAGCTACAGTTTGGTTTCAAACTGTTGAAAATACATAGTATCAAATCTAAATTTTCCCTTTCTGGCTGTTGACTCACCTTCTCTGTTTCTGCCCTATAGAATCCTTTCAGCAATAGTTCAGCCAGGTTCCTCAGGTGGTCGTGAACCTGATCTTTTACACTGAGAGAGACTTTGGTCCCTAACTTGTGGTCTAGCCACTCAAGAGGTGTGGGAAGAGAGGTTGCCAGCGAAGACCCAAAGCAAAAACTTTGAGTATCTCAGTCTTCTCCTTGTCTGTTGTTACCAGCTTGACAGACTTGCTCATCATTTCTTTGACCTTCCTTTTCTGACTGACATACCTGTAGAAGCTGTCTCATTATTCTTTGCATCCCTTGCCAAATTCAGCTCCAACTGTGCCTTGGCCTTCTTGACCCTATCTCTACACAACCAGGCAGCATCCCTATGTTCTTCCCAGGATACATGTCTGTGCTTCCACTGCCTGTTCATTTCCTTCTTGCCCTTTAGCAGGTCATGACTCGGCTATGTTAGTCTCTTGTCTTCCTTTCCTGATTTTTTTTACACCTGAGTATCAAGAGCTCTTGTATGGAAAGCATCCTCAAATGTCTGGCAGCTCTCTTCTACTCCCTTGTCCCTGAGGGCAGTTTCCCAAGGGTTCCTATTGACTAACTCTTTGAACAGCTGGAATTTTGCTTTCTAAAATTCAGGGTCCTGACTTTACTCTTTGCCTGACCCATATCCCTCAGGACTGTGACTCTTTGAAAACAAAAGGTCTTTGCAATTTCACCACCTAGTTCATTTTGGCATGCAATTGATTAATTTGTGCAATAAAACTCTTTGGTTGGTACATTTATACATTTAGTGCTTTACAAGCCCTTTTAATTCTGAAGTCTTATAGTTAATAACACAAAGTAGTGAGACAGAAAGGCATGGTTTTGCCTTCTCCATGTGGAACTCCTTACTTATTCCAAGAGATCAAAGCTCCTTAACAACTCTTGCATACCCATTGTGCCACCCTCAGAGACTGGATGTGAGTCTGTAATCAATGGCAACAGCACTGTGACAGTAAATGTACTTTCAAAGAAAAGTAGCTGCAGAGTCTTGGGACATACACAAAGTCACATTTAGAAAGCCCTGTTTTCCCTAGGATGACCACAGCTGTTTCCTCTTCTTTGTGAGCAATACATTGTCTTCATCTCAAATATATAACCTTATTGTTATGCAAATATTTATGTCACATTAGAACCAGGCTTGCTCTTTGCACAATAGATTAGCTTCCTGTATTATTACAGATAAAGACAATCCAATTTGAGAAAATGTTCTGGTTTTGTTTCTTTTTTTCTCTGATTTTTTTATTAGCAAAGAACTCGTAATTATTCTGTCTTATTCAGACTTTACAGAGGAAGAACTGAAGTTATTGTTTCCCACACATTGGGATTATGATCATTGAAATTCACTTCTTTCCCTTCTTTCTCTTGCCTTTAAATAAAGCAATATACTAGGGGAAAAGACTCCTCTCAGTCTGGAATACAAGAGCAAGTCAGAAATAATTGAAAACAGTTTTGATCACCTCTTGAAATCCTAGATTAAGCAGTTTTGCTAACCCTCAAAAGAAATTCTCTGGAACCTTTTGATTTATTGCACAATGGGTAAAAAGCTTCTTTTCTTCTTCTTCAGGCTCTTACTCTGCCAATGCATATTTGTTCTGTAAGTAAGTAGCACTGACATAAAAAGTCTGAAGTTGTCCACTTTTCTCTCTTTGACCAACATTCCCTTGGTAAACAGAGCACCATGAGAAGAGCAGTGTTAATCCTCTAAGTTTAGCTTTGTGAAGCAGCCACACTGAAAGCTGGGAAAGCTTTGAGCAAAATTAACAACATTTTGCAAGACTTGCCATTATTTGAGATCCCAGTTCAATAACACCCATAACAGTTTCTTCCCAATTAATAAAATATTGAAGTGGAAATACCAGGAGGTATACCCTTAGCTGAAATAAGTTCATTTAGCAGCATGGATTACAATGTGGAATGGAAACTGTTGAATTTTGCTTATTTGTTGAATTAATTGAATTGATAAATTGAATGTTGCTGTCTCTGGTTGGATAAGGGCCAAGCTGCTTCTGCAGAGTGGAAACAAGGGAGAGAAGAGGAGCTGCAACAGACACAAAAAAGCACAGCACCGAAGAGAAAGTAAAGACCCCCAAGGAGGAGAGTGCTGCCCTTTCCAGGAAAGACTCACTCACCATGAAGACAGGCTCTTCCAGCATGCCATGCCATCCCACATTCCACAGTCAGGCTGTTGTGGGCTTTGGCATAACCAAACCAGAGAGTGGGCACTTAGCCTTTTTGCTTCCCCAGGAGCTATTTGCAGCCAGCTACACTAGGTAGATGCTTACCCGTCCAAAGCTGTCTATGTTCTCTTAAACTTGGCTAGTTTGGTAATTAACAACAGGCTGACAGAAGTTCCTGAGCTGAGGAGTTCAGTGCTCTGTGTTCCAGCTGACTGGAACAGTGTGAAGAGAACTCTCCTGAAGGAGAGAGTCCTAGGAAACTGCCCCAACTTTCCTAATCTCACTGCTCTGAATAAGCAATCAATCGGTCAGTCGTCGGTCGGTCGTGGCTAGCCTNCACTATTATTCAAGAAAAAGTAAGATGTCTCAAGTAGGGCACAGAGGAAGAGAAATATTAAAGTGTTTCTATGAGAAGAAGTACTGGTGGAACCACTAGGACACAAACTGGCAGCCCAGAGTAAAATCTCGAGTGGTAGAAAAGCAGAGATCACAGGTTTCCCACAGTTTCCAAAGGTTGGGGTTTTTTGGATCATTATTCATGCTGAGTTAAGAGTTCTCCCAAATTTACCCACTGAAATCAGTCACACTGTGGGTAGAGTATACATAAACATGAGAAACAAAAGTCTGTTGCTGCTTTCTTTTTAAAACCTGACTGGCCAGACAAATAAGACTCCCACTTCTTCCACTTTGCCATTTTGCCACAGCATCTGAAGACACTGGGAAGGAGGTACAGGGTGAAGTTCTACTGGATGAACAGACCTTACTCTGACTGTGGAGGAAAACATGTTCCCACCATCATGTTATTAGCTAAGTACTGTTTCCCATGGGATACCAAACATTGTGAATGACTACTTTAAATAATTTAACTCTCTTCTTTGGTTAATAGGTAAACAACACAGAGTACTGTATGCTAACAGTTTTTGTCTCCTCAGTGATGAACAACATCTTCAGAAATCAACCTGCTTTTAAATGGGGAGAGGGAAAGTAGACAGGAAATGCCACAGAATCAGCCTTGCATTTCTAGACTCAGATCAATTTTCCCCTGTCCCAAATATATGAACAGGACCATCCTGAAACAGAGACTTAGGAAGATGAGACTCCCTGGTGACCTCAAAAGTGAGAGAACAGATGAACCCTGTCATCCTTATTAATGGAGCATGGCTCCAAGTGCTTTCTGATAGCACAGATGATAGAAAGAACACTGGATTTTCTCTGCCCTTGGGTTAAAGTGAGTCTCACAGCACCATCAATTGCTAAGCAGAGCTGCTCCCTTGGAATCAGTGCTTGACTTCTTAAAAATTGTGCACTGATCTATCCTTTTAATGCAGAGAAATGATGATCTCAGTGGCAAACAGGGCAGTATTGTACACTCTAGTCCATTGCAGCAAGAGATTCAGATTCCATTCATGTGCCTTTGACACATGAACTGTAAGAATTATTGCTTCCACAAATGCTTCCCTATAATAAAGGTTGCTTTTTTTGCTGTTTGATTTTTGTTCATGCCATTTAATGGTAGCTACCTAAGTATGAGGTATCTTCTCTAGTTTAATCATCTATGTTCTTTTTATAGTTAACAGAAGAAATCAGCCCCACCAGAAGTTGATTCATCTCCTCCACCTCAGCAAATTGTCTGTACACTATTTATGCCTCTGTGAGTTAGTCTTCTCTTCAAGATAATTTAAGAGCTGGAAGTCCTATTGAACAGGAAATGAAACCTCCAAAGCAGTTTATTTCCCATATAAGTTCCTAAGATATGGGTTCTCAGTTCCCTCCTCACCTAGTTATAGGCAATAGGACCTTTTCCTCTTGACCAACCCATCATAAAAGAAATAAAAAGTATTTTTAAACCATGAATGATCATTTGTTTCTCAAGCTCTGAGCAGCTTTCAAAGACACCTAAATGCCCACTTCACTTTAACAGTGCAAACATGAAGAACTGTTGTTACCCAAGCAAGTCATGTGAGTTTATACAACTGGATGATTTCTCTCTTTTTCTTAGTTGCAGGTACTTTGTCACAAATCACAGTTGCCCAGAGAAACAGTGCCTCAGGCAATTAAAG
Source organism: Bucco capensis (assembly GCA_013396975.1). Classification (NCBI taxonomy): domain Eukaryota; kingdom Metazoa; phylum Chordata; class Aves; order Piciformes; family Bucconidae; genus Bucco; species Bucco capensis. The sequence continues at coordinate 296,003 of VWZO01001369.1, forward strand.
AACACAGCTCAGGAAGATCCTCATGATCCCCTGAGGCCTCTGTCCCAGCTCCCAAGGCAAAACCCAAGTGTGAGTAGCTGCTGCAGCCTTTCCAAGATGGTCACATAAGGACAAAGGTTCCTCTGCAGCCATCCCTGTTTACACTGCACAACTCCTAGTCATCCCTCTTGCAAAAGTCAAGGAAAGATATCTGAGCAAGTAGTTGGAGATGTCTAGACCTCCCTGTCCAAAGAGGTTTGCCTCCATCTACCTTTTGTGAGTCATACTGACAAAACGTAGAATACAATGCATAAAACAAGGCTTTCCTGACTGGGCTTTTTAACATCTTGCTCACAGATTCAGCACCATTAATCTTCATTTGGAAAAATCATGGATATTACTTTCTATGTGCTCTCTGCAATCATAAAAGATGCATATTTACTCTTCTATTTGGTATTAAGGAGACAAAAAGACAATCCAGGATGTACTCTTGGCTTTAGGTAAGCCCTTCTTTTTTCCCAGTTTATACTTATCCATATTTCTGTCCTTTATAAACAAAATAAAACAGCAATAAAACCTCTCTTATTCCCTTCCATTTGTTACACTAAGAGAACATATTCAGATATCAACTGATCAAATAAAGGCAATTCATCCATGCAATAACTGCATAATTGTGGCCTTATCCAGAAAAACTCTAAGGGAGATAAGGATTTCCCCATGGGAAATTCAAGCGCAAGTAGAATGCAAATTTGGTAAATGTACCAAAAATGCATGTCATGAATTTCCTTCTATAGCAAGATTTCAAACTGAGAAATCAAGTAGCTTAAAACAGTTCTCTAAAAGTCATACCAATGAGTCATCTTAATTACAGAATTACTCCCTTCTTTTTGCATAAAGGGTGTATTTTTTTCACAAGTCATTAAATCTAGAGTTCTGAGAGTCCTAGGTAGAAAGAGCTATTGAAGTGTAAAATATCTATTGTTATTGTTGCTCATTGTTATTTGATACCCTTCACTTTCTACTCTAAGGTATGCTAAGTATAAAAGAGAATTCAGGCTGTAGGGACAACTCTTCTAAAAATATTAACCCATTATCTTTTTTTTTTTTTCCTTTTTCATACTAAGAAAGGATGAAGTACACCCAGCAAAGATATTAGAAAACAGTTGCACCCTTCTGACACAATCCTGTATCACTAAAGTCCATGGAAATTCAGTAGAAGCAGCATTAAGGACTTTACCACGAAAGCAGTGGTATATTATAGAAAACTTTCATATACTTGAAAATCCTCCCAGTAACAAAATTATTTGTAAGGAAACACTGAATTAGTGGCTGAAAAGAGAATTTTAAACCATGCAGTATGCACTAAGCCTCTAGTTTTGGGTTTTGCATCTTTCCCATGGAAGAACACTGCTGAACACTGCCATATTTCTCAGCCTGAAAATAACTGTGCCTTACCTCTCCTCCTTGCTATGAACAGCTTCACAGTGAGATCACATCACACCTCCAAGAGCTATCAACCTTATTGAGTGCCCTAGATAGGACACCTTAGAGCAGCATACCTTTCTCTGTTGCTGAAAGGTTTTGCTCTTCAGGTCAGGAAACTAAAGACATTTGAGTTTACATCTGCTTTTTAAGGAGCTTCTTAAATCTCACAGCCAGATTAAGTGAATACCCAAAAGTTGCAGGTGATACACATTTTCTACTTTTCCAAACAATATATGTGCTTCATAAGAGTCTAATTTAACAGCAATGTAATAAGGGGAACTTTTGTGATTAGCTAGCAGGATGAACATCATCCCCACCTTACCTACCCCCCAGAGATTGCCACACAACTTGAATGAACATATTCCCCAGGCTGGAATGACAGCCCATAGAGTGTCTGTCCTTTTGCTCTCTTTCAGGCAAAGGACTCACTCTTTTCCGTTAGGGCCTTGGGGTTGAACAAAAGCTTTACCTATATAAAAAAGAAGTAACTCTCTCTTTAATAACCAGTTACTATCAAATGCTTCTATCCATTGATTAAGCCATAAAATGATCAACATCAAAGCAACCATGTCTTTCTCTTACTGCAAAGGAAATTGCTCAAATGACATATAGCTGCTTCTCTGTTAGGGGAGACGTTACTGTACAACAAAACTTGAATAACTTCCCTCTGAAAAGAAAGCCATACTATCCCATTTTATTCCATGCCGAGCCAGGCATCTGCATTTTGGTGGCTATGGCACAAATTTAATATCTTGTGCCTGTGCTTGTAGAAAATATACAAAGCCTTTTTGGCCCTGACTGGCTTAATTGTGGCAGAATAGATAGGAAGTCTGCCATTCAGCAAGTCCATTCTGTTATCTCTCATTTATTTAGTCTTCTTTTAAAGCCTTTACTCTTCTTACAAGATTTCCATTAGACTGGTAGATTTAAAAAGTACTGCTGAGCCAGTACAACTTAATTTGTATTAAATAAAATCATAAGGCAAACAATATCAACATGCCTTGGAGATAATGATCTCTGAACTCAACACAATTACTTTCATTTTCTAATAGCACTCACAGACTGAAGCTGTCTGAATACTGAGAAACAGTTAATTCTGCTTTTCAGAATATTCTCCAGCCAGGCTAAAACTAACTAATATACAAATACACACATTTCAAGCAAATATGACAGAATGAGGGCATTATGGTTATGATACTCTGTATGTTTGGAACTGTGGGTAAATTTAGTAGGACTACTGCAGTTGCTTGAAATACATAGGGGTCAGTGCCATCCTCTGAATAAGGGAAGGAAGACCAGGAATAACTTGTTAGTAAAATCAGGACCCTCTGGAAACTGGATGTAAAATTCAGAATCCCAGTCAGTGGCAGTGCAAGCCCAACCTTCTCACAGTGATTTATCTATGCAGCTGCACAACTAGACCCACTCTGAACTTCTTACACATGGTAAGTGAAGCTTAATGCCAGTCTCCTGCCTTCTTGAAGCAATATGAAGGTTTATACTCATTTATACTCTAAAGGGCCTTATCTAGCATTCCTCAGCACCTGTACACTGATTTGAATGGACTTGAAGGCTGGCTGCTGTCTCCTAACCTCTCTGCTCAAAGGAGACATCAGAAGTGCAGAGCTGAGTTGCTGTGCCTGAGAAAAGACTCTCTAATGTCACATCTCATGTCCAGCACACGACTGAACAGGATGCTGTGTGTCTCAGGATCAGGAATAAATGGAAGACTTGCAATCCTGTGTCCTGCCATGGGTTACAGAGGTTAGTTTATCCTGAGCTGACTTTTGCTATCTGTTTCACAATAGGATAAGTGTGAACCTAATTAGTTCTTTTAATTAAAACCCCAATTATTAGGATGTATTTGTTAAGGCCTCCTTAAAGGGCTAAGAGTTCTTTAATTAATCTGTCCAAACACCAGGTTGGCAGGCATATTCAGGTCATCAGAATGGCAGCAGCATTTGGTTGCCTCACAGAGAAAGCAAAGCAAGGCAGGGAGTGACTGGAGAGAGCAGACTGCTTTCCTTGCTAGGGCCCTCAAGGTGTTTCTAATACCGAACATTTATCTCCTTTTCCTAGATACATATTAACCATGTAAAGAACATAGCATTTTTTCTTACCAAGCTTGAATCTTTGTAGGCACACAGAAGGACACTCTTTTTATTAATATATGGGATTATAATGAAGCAAGCCAACAGCAAGATTCCTGTAACTGATTCTAATTATCACATCACGAACTGCTTAAAGAGAAGTAAGTTTTATGAAACAAATGTAAAATGCTTTCAGAACAAAAGGAGATTCAGGCTTACAGGATGTTGTTAAAGCATGTTTTAAGAAAGCTGACCCAGATCAAATGTCAAGAATCAATTTGTTCATGTGAGATTTGCCACTGGTAGTCTCCAAAAATCCATGAGAGCTTAGTTTCTACTTCACAAGTCCTGATCATATCAGTTAGCTGCACGCAGTTAGATTAACTTGCACACTGCACTTGCCAGAGACAGAGGGAAGAAAAAGATAAGGGAGAAAAAGGGGGTGAGGAGCCTCAAAGAAAGGCAAAGGAAATAAAGAGAAGCTGGAGATGGGACATAAAAGCTGTAAAGAATACAGAATTGGTAGGATATAACAAAAAGGAGGATGATGATATGCCAAAAGATGGCAGAGAAAAACAAATGCTCCTGAAAGAAAATGAGAATTTACTGAGACTGACCAGAGGGAAGGCAAAGGACTGAGTATTTCATTGTCTCTAGCAGAGGAATAAGAAAACAATCCATTATTTTGCCCTCAGAGCTAAGTAGTGATTATTTCCTAGTGTTTTACAATATCCTTTTCTCCTTCATGGAATGATCTTTCTCCTTCTGTGTCATCCTGTGGACAACACTGTTACAAATGTAGTAGGGTCCACTCTCTGCTCAGTTGTACTTACTTTCTGTTATGGAATGAATAAAAAAATTGTCACAAGGTCAAAGGGAAATTCTATGTTGAGGCTAGCTTGGATCAGGTCATTAATGCAAAAATGATTAAGATCCCTATGGAGCCACACTAATTTACACCAGGAGGGAATTTGGACTGTGTCCATTCAAGTACAGCCTAAAGCAGATAGCTAATACAACTATTAAAATTCAAAGTGACATCATTTCATTAAAGGGAGAATATTACACTGTACTGAGGCAGTTATATTAACCAGGCCCTATATTGCTCTGCACTAATTATTAACTTCACTATACTTTTTTGGTTGCTTTTTACACCAAATTTCAAAAATATTGGCAATCTTTCATTTAAGAGCACACAGTAAATTTCCTGTACTTTAATAAGATTCTTCTTCCCTTTTTAATCATTGTAGCATTTTGCTGTGGTCTATGAGTCACCTTTAAATGCACATTGCACAGACCATGGTTCCATCAAAATAGCTCCTATCTGCTCTATCTAGAAATGGTTTAATTGTCACCTAGCATAGGCAAAGAGTAAGAGTATAGGAACACTACACTAGTTTGATCCTGTGGTTCCTTTAGCCTTATAAACCTCTATCTTTCTCTAGTAGTGGCCAGCACACCACTTTGTACATTTTGTGGTATAATAAACACTCAGTTTATTAACTCTCTCAAAACTAATTTTGAACATTCTTCTTATTGTTATTCTTCTTCTTTATTGACTAGACTCATTATGGAAGTTGTTACATTTTCAGTTTGAATGGCAGGGTTTGGGTTTTGTTTTTTTTAAACAAAAAAAAAAGGTGTGAGTTTTGTTCAGAGTTATCAAAATTAGCCACTGCTGAGGGAACATTTCCCAATCAGGTTTAATTATAATATTTTACATCTTATTCCCTATCCTATTTCTTCTACTTCTTAATGTCTTTTTGGATTTCTAGCCACAGCTAAAATCTTCATTAAGCTGCCTGTAATAACATCCAAATCTCTTTCCTGAACTGAATAATTAATTCCAAAGCCTTTCCACTGTCATTGATGTTTTAGTACTTTGCATGTATTGATGGCAAGTCTCATTTGCTATCCTGATCCTGGTGAAGCTCATCCATCAGCACACTCTACCAAGTAAAATCACAGGACCACCTCAGCACATCAGTGATGTTTAAACTGGAAAAAAAAACTGGAACATCTTCTCATTCCTGCATATCATAAATCAGTCTTCCTATTCAGCATCTTTTTCAGGAATTACTAACTATATTAAGCAATATTTGCACCTAATACATGAAGTTAGGTTATTGGGTTTATATTTTGTCAGAAAAAACCCTCTTATTTTCCTGTTTGCACACAAGCTCAATGTTTACAGGATCTGGAAGCCACCTTATCAAAATAGAAATGCTATCAAAGTCAAGGAAAATGTGTTCTAGAAATGTTATATCCATTTTTTCCTTGATTCTCATAAAACATGCATCAAGATCATAAGGAATTTATGAATTCATTTTTTTTTATTCCCCAGTAAGAGAATATGTTCCTGTAAAGAATAAATTTAGACTAAGATATCATAAAATGCACTGAAATGCAGTATGGAACAATTCAAATGTTTTCAGAAGTATAAAGCAGTGGCTTACAGTGCAGTACCAAGGTGGTGAGGAGCCACTGTTGTGCTCTGAATTTCTTTTAATTCTCCACTGGTTTTAGTTTTTTTCCATCCTTAGGGGGAAAAAAAGGAAAAAATTATAGTGTAGATACAGGTAATATAGAGAGAATCTGATCTTCAGATATGAGCTTCAATAATTTAAGCCTTTTTCAGCAATCAAACTGAAGCTAGAAAAGCAGAACAAAGACTCTTCCTTCTTCAGGCCTTTTTCAGTAGTTCTTTCCTTCCTAGAAGCCTATACACTGGATTTGTATCTGCAGGAGATTCTGGCACTTTGGCATATGCTAAGTTCAAAAGGGAGCTTCAGCTCATCCACACTTCATATCATACACATTTTTAGGCCCTGACAGCACTTCAGAAGCTGATCAAGTGGTTGCTCCTGACCCTTAGAGCATCCAAGATCTGTTGTTGTCCAACACTGCTAAAGAAGCAGCCTTCTCCCAGCAGCCTCCTGGGACACAACAGGTGACTCCCAATGCTAACTATGCAAGAGTTTTTGGTGGGGACACCACAAGACCTTGCTAGAAAGACAGGTAATTTACAGATGAATAAGAATTTTTTAGCAGATTTGAAAATGACCTTCACAGTGTTCAGTTCAACATCCCCTTACTCTTCCCTGGGCTCCATGGAGTTGAAACTGTACTTTATTAACTGTCTGAGGACAAATATCACAGTGGTGATATTTGCAGGCAAAACAATCCATAGATAGGCTATAACCTTTCTTAGTGTGTACTAGGAGGATAATTCAGATAAGCTGCATGTCCATTAGCAAAGCAGACTTAGGGCACATTTGTAAAATGAAATGTCTTTGTTGATGAATTAAACTCTATAAAGACTGCTAGTAAACCCACTTGTGTACACCTGGGTTTGTTGAGGTGCTAAGATTTGCTTCAGCCTGCAAAAATCAGAGTGATGGATAGGAACAGTGCAAACTCAAACCACTGTAGGTACATTAAACCATCCTTTAGAGGCAAGTGACCATTCACAGGGTATTCTTTTTCCCATTTGCACTGAACTGTTTGCCACTATCAATTATTAAGCATCCATCATTTTTTAAGGCTGAAAAAGTGCTCTGCCTACCTGCTAAAAAACCCCAGCTACAGAATTGATCTCAAATAAGCACTACTGATTTTTATAGAAAAGAATTGTATTATAGGCAACAAGCGAGGGAAAGAGCAGTTTTTGCCCTAAATTCTGAACTGCCCAATTTGGTGTGCCCTTCACATTTGATAAGCTTGTTCCACAGCCTCTGTTTTGCTCTGCATAATGCTGATTTTTGTAAATGTGAAGACTGGGAGGTGGGGAAAAAAAGACATTTGCTTTGGTTTAGGAGCCAGCTAATTATGTTTATCTTGCCTCTTTCAACTACCTGCACTAAATCACTAAAAGAAAACAAGTGTAATGCAAATGAGATACATGACCAAAGATCAGATTTACTGCTAAGCTACAGAAAATAGAGTTGGTTAGCATTCAACACTAACTATCATGTAAAAAAAAAAAAAATGACAACCTGAAAAAAGATGTATCCCATTAAATGTTGCCATGGTGCTATGGTGAGATCTTTGGACAGGATATAAAAAATAAGCCACCATTAACTGTCATAATATGTTAACACATTTCTATCTATTTACAGCCAATTAATAACTCCATTATTCAGTTATTTTCCCTTTATGTTAGCTAGCATATTTAAAAAAGAAACACACTAGAAAGAAGCACTTAAGCTGACAGTAGCTCAACAAACCTCAGCCACACTCACTGCTGCTTGACCTTAGCTATCCTACCATATCAACTCTAGGGAACCCAGAGGGGACATTCCTATCCCTTCTGGATGACACGATTACAAACTGAATCCTCTTATTAAGCAGAATTAAAGGGATTAATAGAGGAGAAAGACATTGGTAAGCATGAAGGCTATGGATCACCACAGTATCTGCTTAAGAGTAATAAGACTCACAGGTTGAATATTCTAAATGGCCATTTCTATCAGAAGATCACTATTTCCTTGCATCCATTCCTTCAAATAGCCAAGAACAGGTATCTGAAGGATTATATGAACAAGTCATCAGTGTTGTGATACTTCCTCAGAATTTTCCTTAGCCTCCAAAAATTTCTAGTTCAGAATTTTCCTAAGCCACAAAACCAGAAAGGTGGTGACTTCCAGAACTAGGTCTGATAAGAAATGCAGGACAACCCCACTCCTAATTTAACAGAGGGTCATGAATGCAATGCAATGTCAGTGGAGTATGTTACTGAGTCAGTTATAGAAAACAGAAACAAAAATAACTGGTTCCAGTAGGCTCTGCCAGAATGCTACAGGCAGTAATATCAACTGAAACATTGAGGTCAACAGGGATGAGCAAAGGGAACCAGAGACTAACAAGCAATGTTATTTAAGCACAGCAGAAAAGTCCATGTCAATGCTGCAAAAATGAAGTAAGTCAGGGTGGAATCAGTGGCTGAATATACTGGGGTGGCTGACATGAGGCAGAAAGCCAGGATGTTTACACTGAAGTAATACTAATAACTATTCTCCTTATCTACTAATTACAGTGTCCAAAGTGTGTAAACCAACACATATTCAAACAGCAGCGCAAAGGGTCAGAGGTGCTTCATGTGAACAAGACCTGTCAGTCCTCATGGATCCAGCTCTGTCACTGGATTGATGTGTCTGTCTTTATAAAAAGACTCTAGGTGTGAGAAAGAATTCAGCAATAAAGTTTTGCTGTGTTAAGTGGTCTATGAGAAGCAAACAAAAACATCAGTGAGAAGAATCTATTGAAGACCCTATGTCAGTTTTCAGAGCTTCCAACTGCACATTACCTATAAGGAAGATGATTTCTCCTTTATTGTGTCCAGAAAGAAGGAGCAGCTCCTTTCAGTTGTTGTCAGCACCAGTGAATTGTAAAAGCTTTTCTTCCCTATGCTTACACAGTGATGCATTCCAGGAATGGCTTGATTTACATTTGCTTTCTAAGTGAAAGATTCAAATTTCCTCTCTACACTGTTGTAAAATGTTTAATCAAGTTGAGAATTCAAGTCTTAGTATGATTCCACTTACAAATCAAATCTGAAAAAAGAAAAATTACAGGGCACGTGGATTGTCAACCAACAGATTGTTGTTTGCACAATAATCCTATTTTATAAAGAGAAATAATTTAGCCAAAAGGGGGAGAAAAAGCCAAAGAACATTCTACTCCATATCACTGACCAGAACTAATCTCTTCACACCATCTGCTTGAGTTTAGGCATTGGCTTACATATAAGTAGAAAAATTTCAAGCACTACAAAAAAAACTTAACAGGTGCTACTGTGCTGAAACCAGCTCTGCTGCCCAGCTCCTCTGGCCTTTTGCTTCATTGCTCCACACACAGTCTATGTGGAGCCAAGTGCTTTATGCATAAAGTATATCACATTGCTTCTTATTTGAAGAAGTCCCTTTCTATTCCATGTTCCTACAGGCCTCTCTATTATAAACATTATAACATTGGGAACTGCTAAAAAAAACAACAACAAACCCAAGTTGCTTTGAAAAAAAGAAGTTCCACAGCAACATTTGAAGTGTGTCTGCTGCTGTGAACAGATTTGGTAGGCAGAGCACAGGGAATGGTTAGAAGTGAAGACTCCAACAGTGGGCAAGAGCCATAACTGAGTTATAACTAGTTTGTGCTATTTTCATGTTAATATTATTAACATAGAAGGTATCATCCACAGCAGGACTTATAATTTGAATGGGAAGGAAATGGGTTATTAATATAATATCAAAAACTTGACAATAAAGCATAGTCTTTGTTCTACACTTCGAAAAACAATTTCAGAACAGCATTTCCATGAGGCACACACCGAAAAGAACAGATCATTTTATTTTTGCCTTGGATTTTGTATTAAAGCTCAGTGTTTTCATCATAATAGATCTTTCTTTGATGCTTTCTGTACTGAACTTTTCCCCCCCTCTTTTTTTTAAATAAAACTGCTATGTTAGCTTTTGTAATGGCTTAGCTCTGTTTTATTGTTCTGTTCCATTCTTTCAGTCTGCTTGGAAAGGCTGCTTTTTGTTCTGTCCCCTGAATGTATGCTATTGTTGCAGATGTAAGTTAACTCTTGGTAGATTTCTAGCTAGATGAGCATGAAATGTGTTGTACCTTGTCCAATACAGTAAGATACAGCAACATTCTTTTATGGCATTTCCAACCTGTTCCAACAGAGACTCTGCAGTCCAGCAGTATGTACTCTAGACTCAAGGCTAAGTTTTGATTTTGCATCCTGGCGATTTGTGTTTACTATAAAATGGGACAGAGATTTATCTTTTCCTCTTGGATCATTCTAGTGTCTATTCATTCAGCAATAAGAACAACATTTGGAAGCTCCTAGTTATTCCCCACTGACTTTTTATGGAATCTAGAAGTCCGATGTTTAATATCAATTCTTAAGCTCTTGTCCTCACTTGGCTTTTTAAATAGGTCTAATATTAAACAGCAGAGAACAACTGACTTCTCTGGAAACAACAGCAAGGGAATCTCAGTATGCATTATCTGTGAGGCAAAGGGGAGCTCTTGGATTCTTTTCATATTTTTTTTTCTGGCCACAGTGTCCACATGTTTTGTTGTATTAAAACTTTCCTTCAAAGTCTTCTACTGGTCACCTCCAAAAGATCATAGAATCCTAGAATGGTTTGGGTTGGAAGGGACCTCTGGAG
>VWZO01001369.1:306845-317676 GCA_013396975.1 Bucco capensis
CCCTGCACTTGGTCTTGTTGAAGCTCCTGAGGTTCCCCTGGGCCCACCTCTCCAGCTTGTCCAGGTCCTTCTGGATGACATCCCACCCCTCCAACTTATGCCCAGCACCCCATAGCTTGGTGTCATCTGCACACTTGCTGCTGGTGCACTCAATGCTGCTGCCCATATTGTTTATACAAATATTAAACAGTGCAGGCCCCAGCACAGAGCCCTGAGGGACACCACTTGGCACTGATCTCCAGCTGCACTTGGAGCCATTGACCACTACCCTCTGGATGTGACCAGTCAGCCAGTTCCTTATCCACTGAACAGATACCCTAGTACTCACAAATTTCTGCTGACTATTCACTCAACTGCTTAGTGAGACTTTTCTAGTGCTTAAAGCAGAAGTTTTACCAGAAAATAAAATTTTCATCTGTGTATACACTGCAGAGGATGGAAACTACAATCATAAAGAACAACAGATAATGAAAGTGCATAGATTGGAGGAAGAGGTATTCCTAATTTCACCAGAGATCCCATGTAAACAGTTCCAGCTAGCAAGGCTCCTTCAGCCTAAGCAGACATGAAGAGGAGATAGATGAGAAGAGCAGAAATCAGATACAGAGCCAAATGTTCCAGGTAATGAAAAAAAAAGAAGCTTCTCCTGCAGAATCTCATGGATTTTGCTGCCACACTAGAAATATTCTTGGGGCATAAGGACAAAGGGTAGACAAATGCAATTTGAAGCTGTGGATGTCTGAGGGTCCTGTAACTAGGAGAAAGGGTGAGTTAGCCCTACAGGAATGCACTGAAAGTCATTTCTAGATCATTAAAGGAGTAAAACATGGGGATTGTAAAGTCTGAGGTATTTTCCAAAAGCTGAGAATACCTAGTCCAATTTGTAGCTTTATGGATTTGGCAACTGTATGTGACCCTAAAAAATATGGCAAACATTTAAAAATATTTCCTGGCAGCAGACAGTTTTAGAAGGAAGTTATGCTGATTTCTCTTAGATGGAGTGTAATTTAATAGTATTAAAATAGATTTTTCTTTCCAGCAAGAGACGTAGTTTAGTCACTCCATAAAGGATCTCTCTGTTTCCTGACTATCTAAGCTTTGGAAGAAATGAATGTACAGCACTTAGTCTCTTGGTAAAAGAAAGAATGCAAGATGTCAAAAAGCAAGTTGTGGGAACTGTTGTCACAGTGAAAACTGTCAGTCATCAGCTATAGGGGCAGGAAAACTCAGGCTGAATTTTTCTACTGCCACCCATGTTATGGTTCTGGCTAGATGGGGCATTCTAGTGGGAAAACAAAAATAAAGAGACTGATGTTATATATACCTGATTTTTTTCTTTTTCAGTAAAGAAAACCAGCTCCTAGCAAAGCCAGATTTTTCATCAGAAAAATGGCTGAGTCATTTCAACAGCACCTCCTTGGCCTGGCTGGAAAACAAGATTAAAAATAAAAATCTCCTCCAAATCTCCTGCACTTGTTTTGCAGCAGATTGGCCAGCATGGTGTGAGAGTAAATAAAACCAGCTAACAATTGCCAATGTGGAGAAAAATTAAAATGCAGACAGTTGTGACTTGGAAGTGGTAAAGAAAAAAAGGGCTGGAGCCTCTCTGAGTTTCAAATCCCTGAGCCACCAGTGAGAGCAGGCTAAAATGATTGGAGAATTATTCCCAGACAAAGAAGAAAGTTGAGATCAAGAGAATTGTGATGTTAGTAAAATTCATGGCACCTGCTTTTTCTGACAAGATGTATATTACAAACATGAAAGCCACTGTGGACTGTTGCTTACTCTGGAAAAATAAACCGCAACAATCAAACTAATAAAAGTAGAAAGCCCCTTAATCCTTGATTTTATTACATCAGATGGAAATAAGGAATAAAGCATGACTTTCCCTTTGTATTGATTATTGTGTGCTTTTAGTTATCTGTTGTGGACACAGTGATGTTAAATATCCTAGTGGTATCTAATAAATCATTCATGGGTTTGGTTTGTTGTTTTTTTTAACCAGTAAGTCATCAATTATATTTGATTTTCTTCCAGCTAATACTGAATATGATTCTTTTATACTATACAAAGTCTCAAGGACTGGAAAATAGTCAGAATCCGCCAGCAAGGTCACATTGGATGAATAATATATTTGGGTTACACCACAATGAAAAATTAGTATCTCTCCTCTCAGTGAAGTAGGTGAATAAAATGCAACTGTTTTGTACTCTCCTGTGCACTTGAATATCCCTAAATAGGAAACAAAATCTATACTAAGTGTGGTGTCATATAATCTGCCACTTAAATCCTTAGGAGCATCTGAGAATTGGGAGGCAGCAAATGCAACCTCAGCCTTTGAGAGGGAATCCACTGGCTATGGAGGAAACTATACAGAAGTAATTGGGACTTTCTGGCAAATAGCTAAAAATCAGATTGAAAACTACAACTGGCAGGTACTCAACCATAAGGGAAGAAGTCATGCAGCTTCTGTAGGTGGAAGGTATGTCCTTCAAGCCTCTCACAGGACTTGGAAGGAGTCAACAAGCATGTGGATGGGTGTAGTGTGGTCAATATATTGTCACTGGATTTTTTGAGAAGAGCTTTTGACAAAGTTCTTGAAGAAAGCAAGCTTTCCCCAAAATAAAGGAGAACAGTTGTCTTGCAAATCAGTTAAGGATAAAAAGCTAGTATTCACAGTGAAGAGTTGTTGCCACAGAGGTTCAGTGGGGTCTGTTTTGTAGACACATGCTCCTGAGGGGATTTAGGAAATAATTATAAAATAGAGTGAACAGTGATAGAAAACCTTTCCAGGTAATGGAAATTATTCAGGATAAAAGAGCAGATGAAATGCAGTGCTGATTATTGAAATCAATACTAATAATCCTAGCATTTACAGTATTGGATTCACTTTTTTTTTTAACCAGGAGAAAAAAATATTTGAGTTATTTCAGATAATGTCTCTGAAAATACCTATTATCAGTTCAGCAAGATAAGTCATGTTAAACAGGAGAGAAAAAAAACTGAGAACAAATAAGAAAGCAGTACAACCCTGATGTACCTTCTAATGTGAATGCTGAATGAGATTCTGCTAATACCAACTTAAAAAGAAACACAGCAGAACTAGAAATAATACAGAAAAATAGTTAGGAAGATCACTTAAGTTGAGTATTGCTAGTATATTTTAATCCTGTCTGCACATTGTGCAATGTTGGTTTCCCATGGGAGCTGAGTTGGGCATCTTGAAATGGCTGTAACTTCAGAAGCATCTAAATCCTACTCAAAAATGCCAATTAATGAGGTTTTTATACCTACAGACATATTGCCTATTCATGAAAACAAGGAGAAACAGTTACCAGTACATTGACACCTGACTCTCCTATCAGCAAATCTGCTTCTACTGCACCTAAAGTCTTGAATTTCTTCTTATTTTGATGGCTTTATATTAATGAAAGTATTCTGCAGTGCTTTGATGTTTTATGTAATATCACCATGCAGAAGCCTAAAAATTAAATCAAAGTAATTATCAAGGTAATTAGGTGGTATTAAACACCAGGGATTCAGTTACTATGATAAAACATACAGCTTTAGATACTGAAAAGTCCTTCATATAAATCTAAAAAGGGTAGTAAAAGACTGTATGCACTGGAAAAGATGAATCACAAAGAAGTGAAAGCCTTTCTACTTCAAAATAAAAAAGTTTTTTGATCTAAGTGACCTCACATTGGTGCTAGACCAAATCTCAGACCTGAAAACAAAGTGTAGTTTGAGTTCCATTTGCCTTTGTCTCAATATTAGGGTAATCTTCAATGTCTCTCTGTGCAGTTCTGTCAGCTTTGTCCTTGTTGGCTGGAAAGGTTTTATTAACCTTTCAGGAAACACTGTAAGATTTCCCAAGTTTGAAGTGAATTGGAAGCTATGAGAGCTTTCTGAACACTATAATTCAGTCAAAGTCAGGACTCGGATTTTGGCTTTAGGTGCTCATTTACAAATGAGCAATTCATCATGTGAAGTAGAAAGGCAATAGCTCCAGGTTGATGTGCTCAGTGTTATGATGTGAAGTGCTTCTCACCAACATGACTCTGCTACAGACCAAGCACAAGCAAACCTCACAAAGCTGAAGAAGCAGGAGCTCAATTGAACTCTGACTTTCCACATTGTTCTGGTTAGAACGAGGAGACCTGTTAAAAGCATCTAAATCTGGTTAAACAATCCAAGGCAGAAGAGAGACACATATCAAAGGACAAGAAACACTAAGGAAGGAGAAGACTTCTTTATGATGATACCAAATAATTGCTATTCTCAAAAGACTCAGCAATAATTGAGGAAGAAAGCCTAACCTGAGTCTATTGTGCACAAAAGAATGACTCCTGTTAATTTCAGCAGGCCTTGGCTCAGACCAGCTCTAATTATTTGTTGGGTTGAGGTTCTATTTAAGTCAAAAAAAAAAAATACTGCCTAGATACTTACTTTATAATGGAGAATATATTTTTATATTTATAGAGGATATATTTTTAAGTTTTGGAAGGAAACACCTAGCATATCAGTTTTCATTAATTGAAGTCACAGATCACTAGAAGCATTATACTTGGGTAGTGGCAGCCAATACTTTAATTCATCACAAATAATGAAATGGCCACTTCCCCCTCTGTTACTCCCACTGGCATGAGGTCTAGACAAAGTCACATCTAAGAGCAGCAGTTAATATTGGGGCAATTTGACACAAACCTGGATCTACCTCCTTTTTTCCTTCACATGATTAATTGTTCATTTGCAAATGAACACCTTGAGCCAAAATACCAATGCAGCATTTGCCTGTGTTCTGCCATTTGGAAGAATTATTATCATGACAATATCTATTGATATTATGGAGGTGCTTGATGTGATTTGTCATTGAATAATTTAATTTGTTAGGAGTTAATATTCACAGACTACAGTCTTCCAAATTAAACCACACTTCAAGATGCTCAAATTCTATTAACCTTTGTGTTTGTTAATATAGGCTGTTACTCAGAAAACCATACATTTTCTCATGTCAGAGTAAATTTCTGGGAAAGAGGAAGAGATTTTGATGAATAGGAGCAAAGCAAAACCAATTCTTTTACTGTTCAATAACACTCATTGCACACAGAAGAAACTGTTTGAAGATTGGGAATGTCTCAATGGTTCCCATTCTTGTACCTGTATTTTCTGCTGTAATGGGGAAAGACTTGCAAGGCCCACATTGTGCTTCAGAGACAAGTGTGGCAGATGGGTGGGTGCAAAGTTGCAGCCCATAGGTCTTACACAGCAGAGGAAGGGGGTATCTGAAACACTGTGCACTTACTCCTGCTCTCCTTTGCTGAGCACCCACTCCAACAGGGTGGTAAAATAATAACCTGCAGCCAATAAAGGTTGCCACTTTGAAAGAGATCATTAGGAATGAATATAAGAAGAAAATGTTAACTTCATTTCTGCAGAGTACAGTCCATCTTATAAAGCAAGAAAAGTATTAAATATATTCACAGCAAAGCTAGCTGGAGTGCAACATTGCAAGGCACAAAAATCCTTTCAGCACTCATTCTGTTAATCTTTTGGTTTATTATCCTTGAGTATTAAGACAGAATCATCTAAATTAAGGACCTGACCTTGAAATCATTTTCTCATCACTGTAATTACACCAGTATATGTGAGAGAAAAGTATTATACCTGCCTGCAAAAAACTGCTAATACAGTTTCAATATCTCAATCAAATATTGCAGCTCTGGAATATTTTGCTTTGTTTATTTTGCTTTTGGTAATTTCCCTCAAGTCAGAGCTGATGTTGATTTTTGTCACAGCTAATAAGGCTGTATTTTTGCCTCTTTTGCAAGGAATGAATGCTTGATTTGGTTTTAACAGTTTCCAGGCCTGGATGAGCAGTAAGAGTGTTTTGAAAAATGACACTCAAGCACACAATGCATGAGCTGCTGATTTGGTTACAGGGCACTGTAGACACGATTAGAGCATAGCACAACTTCTGAAGGTTATGCTTTCAGAGTCTGCTAAGTGGAATCTCTTCAAAGCTAGTGCAAAAAATATCATCTAAGAGTGTGATCTAAGAGTGTGCAGGAATGGCAGCTATCCATGATTACAATCACTATCAGAAGTAAACTGGTTCATTTCCCCCCATTCTATAACAAAACCATGGGTAGGATGAGCTCATTAGCCTTCTGGCAGCTATCCTAGGAGAAGGACAACTCTGATTCCAAACCCGGGCAGATGGAGCTCGTTTAGCCCTGTGAGGCCTTCCAGCTAAGAGGTTAAACCTCCATCCTAAGGACCTCGCTGCCAGCGTCCAAGCTTGCTAGGCCCTGGCAGATGAACCTTAGGACTAAAGGGTGGGTCCAGCTCTGTGCATGCTGTGTCTCACCTAAAAAAATCCATAGTGCAGGCTCGAGGGTGCTATCTGCTATCCTCTTTTTATCAGCGTGCTTGGAAAAGGCGCTGATGAGGAGTGTGGATGGAGCCCTCCCTGGAGCTTCGTTCGTGAAGCCTAGCCACGATAACAAAACCACCCCAAACCTGTAAAGCATCACAGTAGCTCCACAGATACTTTAAAATAAAGGCTAAATAATAATTTCTCATAACTTTAGACTCTCAAAGCAAAAGGCCAGGGAATTCTGGGAGCTGTGTTTTATCATGAATTTTGCAAGCAAGAAACAGCATCCTACAAGCTATACATTTAAATTCCCAAAGGAGAAAGAGGAAAAACTTTTTTAGCGTACATCACAAAAAGTCATAGCTAGCAATTACAATATACCAGTCCTACCAGTGCTGCAAGCCATTTCTAACTGTCTGAAAATAAAAATCTCCTTCAGATGCTATCACCTGAGTGTTTTATTAGCACTTCATCTCAAATGCAATGCTCACTCCATTTCACTTATTACACATTTTATTTGAATTTCCATGTTTTGGGTTCCTCTTCTTTCCAAAAAAAAACATTTTGATTATAGGGATAGATTTCTTGGAGCCTGACAGTATAAATTTAAATAAATAAATCCTAATTAAAGATGGTTAGCCCAATTTGTATTTGTTAGTTGACCTGGAGTTTAACAAGACGTTTCATTCTGTATAGTCAAGCTATTAAACAATTTCTTTTGATTAAAAAATGTTGAAAGAACTAGAACACAGAGCTGACAGAAATAAGGATATAAAGCTCTCTTTCAGTGGAAAAGTATGCTTTACTAATAAGTTAATCTATTTAGTGATGCTTCTAAGGGAAGAGATTTCTAAGAAACACTTCAGCAAATCACCCTTTGTTCCGTCCGTTCAAGCCTTTCATGTGTCATTATTGCTTAGTTTTTAAAGATCATATAAATGTCATTGTCCTTTCTTTTTAATAGCTTTTCAAGCCATAGCTCATTTTCTATTTTTTCCATTATGTATTTTTCTAGTAAAAAATGAACTAGTGCTTGTCAGGTAAAAGAGAATTTTACTGATAACTGTAACTTAGAATTTGCTCCTCTCCATTTCTGAGTTGTTGATATATCACTAAAAAAAAAAATTGTCTTTACACTTTCTCTGTGAGTACTTTCCCTGGAAGCAAGAATTTAACATTCAGAGGATGTACCAAGGAAAGCAATCTTCCTCAAAGTACCACCAAATTCACCCTAGATGTTTTGGTGATTGCTTCACTGAGGCATTTCTTTATTACCATGTTTATAGGTTTAGATACCAAACATGGTTTTCTAAAACACAATATCAAAAAGCAGGCATGAGGAATTTTCAATAGTTAAAAAACACAACAGAACAACCAAAAAATAATCAACCTTCTCAGATCTGGGATGAGGATTTAAATATCTTTTCTTTGATTGACAAGATATTGACAAGAAAGTCAATATTAGGTTTCATTTCACTACCTTAATCTTTAAAGGTCCAGCTCTAGATATGATCCAATAGCCACTAGAAACCACTATCAAACTTATACTCATCTCAATGCCAGTATTAAACTTCAGCCCAGAATGCTACAGAATGCTGAGTCTAGATTAGAACTGTCCTGTTGGTTATGTCAGCTGCCAGGTGAAATATATGAATAGCACATTTAAGCCTGAGTAACTTCAGCTAATATGAGCTCAGACACAGAGAGAAGGCAGAGCAAAATCTAGCAGTTCCAAAAACATTTCAAGTTAATCCTTCTTGTAGGAAAAGCATGTTTACCCATGTACTTTAGAGTAACATCACAATGAAGACAAAAAACTCAGTGTATCATGTATGTGTGTGGGCCAGTGCTCCTTTAAATACTTGATATACATTTGCCTATGAGTCTGATAAGCAGCTTTTAAGAAACAAAACACACAAATAGTTTTCACTTCCAGAGCTCTAGGGAGACAGTTGACATCTCTATCTCAAAAATAAATACCAATAAATACTCCCAATAAGGAATGCTTCCAGCACTCCTCGTTTGAAAATAGCTGAGACACATAATTCCTCACTTAGGCATATTGAGCTACAAACAGAAGTGTCATGAAGGGCAGAAGAAATTACACCCCATTAAACATGTACCTGCCAGAGATGTTTCATTTAGCTGAAGAACACTCTAGAGTTGGCTAGTAGACTATAAACTATAGTGGAGAAAGTTGTGAGATAATATGTACAAGATGTAACTACAAAAGGGGAAAATTAGAAACAGTGAACACTCTCTCAATATATTATCTTTTATTATCTCTCATAGATGACTATTTTGTTGTGTAAGGTGTACTGCTCAGAAGAATGCTGGGAACAACAGGGTTAGGGATTGGATTGGATTCTGCAGAAATCCTTCAAGTCAATTTTGCAAGATTTTGTTTCCAAAGGGTGAAAATCCTACATGATCCTCACCAAAAGTGCCAGAGGATACTAAGCCTTACAAAAAAGCTCCTTCATACTTCTGTTCTGCATATAAAGATACTGTTTGGAAGTTTTAGTTATTTTAATTTTTCGTTAAAGAATCCACACTAGAAAAAAAATTTCTGGCAGATAGATTATTTTTATCCATTCTCATTAACTGGAAATATCACTGAGTTATTCCAGAGTAATTTCTAAAATCATTGAAGTAATTAGCTGGAACTTTGCAGAACTTTACAGCCAGCTCTTCTTTCTCTTAGATTCATTCAGAGGTGACAACCACAATGCTGTATCACAAAAACATCACCTTACAGACTTGTGACATTTTGTTAATAAATTATCAGCTGCTTGGATTAATGGAGCAAAACAATCAGCTCCTAAAGCAGTTAGTGATCAATTTTCAACCTGCATAGAAACATCTTGGAACAGAATAGAGGACCTAAATCTGGCTAAAAACATTAATTAGCTGAAGACTTCTCTCAGCTATCTGGTGCTAACTAGTAGTGCCAAATTAGAGGAGCCTCATCCTCTGCTATTTCTCCCTCCCCCTCACTTCAAGCCTGGGGTTGTATTCAAGTTGGGCAGAGGTTTGTTGCACTCTGACAGCTGATAATATACACACAGGTCCTTGCAAACAACAGTCAGTCATAAATTAGAGCACTGTATAGGTTTCTCTAACTTACTGTACATTTAAAGAAGTTTAATGATGGGAGAATGACAGACAATTCTTTGGGACAACCCACATTCCTGAGTTGAAAAGATCTTGGTACAAGAGAGAATCTCACTCTTTTTCAACGCTTCTACACTATTTTTAGGAGCCATCACTCTTCCACACTGAGAGATCATTTTCTAAGTCCTCTGTGTTGCCATAGCAAAAGCCAGATTTCTTTTCCCCCAGTGCTTAACAAAATAGTGTGTGCAATATCACAAAGAAAAAAGTATAAACAATAGTTTTAAAATTACTCCAACTATTTCCCTGCATTATGTGGCTTCACTTTCTGAGCTACATCAAAGTAAGAGGGTACTTGTGCTTAGCAAGGATATAGAAATAAGTCTGAATCCTTTCAGTAGTCCTCAGACCTGGGGATTCTGAAAAGGGCTAATCTTGCCTCAATGGCTTTGAAAGTTGTGTAAACTGCAAGAGAATAGCTGCTGCAGAGCAGGACAGACTTTCTCAGGCAGACACTTTAAGGTATGGATTCTATTCACTTATAGCTGTGGTTAACAGAAAATCAGACCAGTTAGCAATCACAGAGAGAGAAGGACTACTACAGGAATCAGAAAAGAAATCACCACTTTCTCTACTTCTTAAGTATTAGAAAGTTATATTTGGAACTACCTAATGCAAATATAAAAAAAGCACACTTGCAACTGTATTAAGATCAGATTTTAGATTAAACTTCAGATCACTGAGTTTTGCATGCACCTGAGGCTGAGCATTAAAATTTCACCTCCTATTATTATTAATGTGCAATATAATAAGGCTTCAGTCAGTGAGCTCAGTATGCAATTAAGTATTCAGCAGCATTGGATGTTAGTAACACAAAAGGGGACAGAACACTGTAATAGACACAAACACTACAGCTTTTAGTATATTCCAGTTTGCATTCTAAATTAGCCACTTGATTCCCCCCATGAGAGTTTCACAACTGATTAGATAAATATTTTGATGTAAGGCACCAAAAAGTACAGGCAAAATCACAGTGTCATTTTGGAGACTGATAAATCCTTTAAACAATTAAAAATAAATATTTTTGTTTTAAATTATCCATCACTTCCAAAGTTGTAAAGGCTTGATCAAACCCTAGCTCTGTGTTAATTTTCCACAACCGATCTTTCATTTTTGTATTTTTCATATATCAGTTTCCTTATGGCATAACTAGAAATTTCTTGATGCCTACTGAAAAGTACTAATTTATGATTATGTATGGAACCATAAAAGTAATACATTAAATATAAGTGAAGGTGGAAAAATTTGTTATTTCACTATTCCACGTGTCTGCAAATG
>VWZO01001372.1:0-29974 GCA_013396975.1 Bucco capensis
AGCAACCATTAAAGTTAAATCTCACTCCTTTTAATAGCTTGTGGCTCTAACAAGCATCTTCTTCCAGTTAAAAGTTCTCACTTGTATAATTTCTGCACACAAGCCATGCAAGTTCTCTCCTTCCATGGACATAAGAGTCCAAGACCTCTACCAGAACATACTGCTTGGACTTGCACAGTAATTTGTGTTTTTTAAGGGTATTAAAATAAGCATCATTTCCGCTTTTGAACTTCTTGTCATACTGACAGCCCAACCTGGTCACAAAGGGATTACAGGCATACTACTTCAATTTCTTTCTCAACAATTTATTTACTGATACAAGATTGGAGAAGAGGTTACTGCACTAGACTAACAGCAGCAAGAGTTTCCAAAGTTTTCCTATAAGGGGAAAAGCATAAAGCAAGTCAATACTAGTTCCCCCTTGATAATAAAAAGCTTTCCATACCTTCCCCAAGTTTGGACGTGTTGATGTCAGAGTCATCTCTGGTTCCATTTTGGGATTCCAGGTATGTGGCAGGAACCCAGCCCTGCTCCTCTGCTGTGCTCACAAACCACCAACCTACAAAAAGAATAAAAGAATTTGTCAGTCAACGTTAAGAGGACCAACAATAGCAAGATGCTACTGAGAAGGTGGCACAGAGTAGCAGCTTTGCTGCAGGTTTGAATTATGCTATAGCCTCCTAGAAGGAGAGAGGCTTTAGTCCGAAAGACTTCTATCAGATACTCACAGAGGTAGAAGAGCATACATGAAGGCCTCATATATAAGAGGTTGCAATGGAGCAAGTGTCAGTTTAAGAAACCTGAAGTCTATCCACGACAACTCTGAGTTGAGTTCTCCGATTCACTTTTTCAAAGCAAGTCTTGCAACATGTACATCTAAGTATCAGAATGTTTCTTATGTGTATGTCAATGAATGGGAAATAGCACAAACACTGCCCAAACTCTAATATGAGGTATCACAGTTGAAAGATGGAAATAAGAAAGACTTTAGTAGAAGGACAGATTTCATAACAGGATACAAAGTAGGTGCTTCTAAAGCACTTGTCACCACAACTAGTGTTAAACAAACATGACCTGAATTTAATGCCCTGGGAAGCTGGAAAGTACTGCACAGAACAGAAATAAGAGAAAAAAAGCTAACTGAAATGTAACCTCAGACCATAAGCACCAGTTATTTGCCTTCCCACTTGAACATTCAAGTTTCTACCTCTATCTACAAAAATGTTAAGCATTCACCAACTATATAGGTATAACCTTCAGGTCACATCCATGGATGGATAAACAAAATTATAGGTGAGGCATCTCTAGGTTAAATGCATCCCAGCCATAACAATCCTTGCCTCTTTTCTTGCTTGGCTACATTGATTTATTGAATCCTTCACTGGTTTTGGTATAGACTCACCCAAGAGCTTGCTGCTCTCAGATATGAGCACTAGAAAGATTATGCTCCATTTAGGTAGAGTCAGGGTTAAGATAGAGCACATTTGCAAACCAAGTAGGCAAACCATTTCTGTTGTTTTCTACAATCTCTCAGTCTCCCCCCAAAATATAAATTGCTTTGTCAGGACAATACAAACTATTGTTCAACATCAGTCTTTCAGTCGCCCTAAGGGAAGTTGAGAAAACAGCTATTTCTGTACACGCATCTCATAGAATCACAGATCTCCTAAGCTGGAAGGGACCCACAAGGGTCCAACTCCTGCCTTTGCACAGGACAACCCCAAAAATTACACTATGTACCTGAGGGTGTTGCCCAAATACTTTTTGAATTCTGTTAGGCTTGGTACCGTGACTATTCTTGGGAGCCTGTTTCAGGACTTGACCACCATCTGGTTGAAGAACCTTTTCTTAATATCCAACCTAAACATCTCCTAGTACAGATTCATGCCATTCCCTCAAATCTATCACTGGTCACCAGAGAGATCAGCTCTGGCTCCTCTGCTTCTATTTATAAGGATACTGAAGACTACAATGAGGTCTCCCCTCATTCTCCTCTTCCTAAGTCTGCACAAACCAAGTGACTTCAGCTGCTCCTTATAAGGATTCTCTAGACCTTTCACCATCTTTCTGGCCCTCCTTTGGATATTGTCTAGTAGCTTTATACCCTTTTTATATCATGGCACCCAAAAACGTACATAGTGCTTGAGGCAAGGCTGTACCAGTGCAGAGTAGAGCAGGACTATTGCTTCCCTCAACTGACTAGTCGCCATGGCTAGGCTTTGTGAACGAAGATCCAGGGAGGGCTCCACCCACGCTCCTTATCAGCACCTTTTACAAGTGCGCTGATAAAAAGAGGATAGCAGATAGCACCCTCGAGCCTGCACAATGGATTTTTTTGCATGGACTTCTGCATGCGCAGAGCTGGACCCACCCTTTAGTCCTAAGGTTCATCTGCCAGGGCCTAGCAAGCTTGGACGCTGGCAGCCAAGTCCTTAGGAGGGAGGTTTGACCTCTTAGATGGAAGGCTTTACAGGGCTAAATGAGCTCCATCTGCCCGGGTTTGAAATCAGAGTTGTCCCTCTCCTAGGATGACTGCTAGAAGGCTAATGAGCTCATCCTACCCATACAAGGATTATAGGAACATGGGTATCACTCCCCACACTTTACCGTGGGCAATGAGTTTAATGCTCCCTCTGCTGTCGGCACAGTTATTGCACCAGGGGCCACAGGAGACCCCAAGTGATTTTCAGACTGTGCCTGCAACTGACTAGTGATGGAGTGCTTAATGCACCCCAGGACACAGTTGGCCCTCTTGGCTGCCAGGGACCACTGCTGACTCATTCAGCCTGCTGTTCACCAGAACCCCCAGATCCCTCTCTGCAGGGCTGCTTTCCAGCCTCCTGTTCCCCAGTCTGTACATACATTCAGGGTTGCCCTATCTCAGATGCAGAATCTGTTACTTGCCCTTGTTAAACCTCACATGGTTGGTGATTACTCAGCCTTTTTATTTTTCCAGATCTCTCTGCCTTCAAGGGCATCAGCAGTTCTTCTCAATTTTGTACCATTGACAAACTTACTCAGTAAACCTCTGAGTCCCATATCCAAGTCATTTATGAAGACATTAAAGTGCAGTGGCCCTAAAATGGATGCC
Organism: Bucco capensis; assembly: GCA_013396975.1. Taxonomy (NCBI): domain Eukaryota; kingdom Metazoa; phylum Chordata; class Aves; order Piciformes; family Bucconidae; genus Bucco; species Bucco capensis. The sequence goes on from VWZO01001372.1 coordinate 3,092, forward strand.
TGCAGAACCCCACTAGTGACTTGGTCTCCAGTCTGGTGTAACCCCATTTACTTCAAAACAGTTTACAGACTTTAATGACTGTCATAAACCAAATAGAACTCACAGAGGATTCCCATGTCTGCCTGATGAACAAAGGCAGGGATGATGCAGCTTGGTCTCTAAATACACAGGGCACAAATAATGGAATTTATGGTGGGGCAAATTGTGTGACAGCCATGCAGCCAGGAGGCTGCAGGCCCTGGGCCTGGCAGTGCAAACAGAAGCTTTACTGGGCTCTGCTGCCATGCAACTTTCAACTTTCTTTACAGGGGGAGAAAAAAACAATAAAACAAAAACAAAACAAACAAAAAAAAACAAACAAACAAAAAAAAAACCCAAAAAAACCCCTAAAACAATGCTCAAGTATTCATGCTAAAAGTCACTCAAGTTTGTTCCAAATCCTGTCATGAAGATTTTACCAGAGGATAGTAGTTACAAACCCTCATTTTCCTCCCTGGGGCCTGTGGCTGGGAGACAATGTGCCCCAAGCAACAAACCCCTCACTTGCCACCACACAGCTGCTAGGTAGCTATATTTATTTACTCTCAAAAGTCAGACATGGCTTTCCATTTTCTGGCCCAGCAGAGGTTTGGAAACTTTGCTTCACAAGGCTCATGGTTGGAAAGTTTAAATTTAGTTATTCCCCCTCAGCAGGAGGTGGATTCTCCTGCCATGAAGCCCACAGCAGTGAACACGCAGGATCTGCCAGACCGTTTCAAAAACACATCTTCATGGTTGTTCCTTATTTTACTAGTAACATATTGACATGGGTAGCAAACACTTTAATATACACTTATAATTAGACACAAAATGTCAGAAGCTGGCTTTCAGCTGATATCAATTAGACTGGAATAGTTTACATAAACTCTTCCTTGGAAATTAAACACAACTGCACAAGAAAGACTTGCCTACACTTAAAAATGTGTGCTTGGGGCAAATTCAAACCATAGTAAAACCATCTTTGGAAGACTGGATTGCACAGCCTTGACATCAACCCAGTGCTAGCCCATTTTGCAATACAGCTCCTCTGGTTTGGCTCACTGAGCTGCATCAAAGCCTCAGAGCTGAGTTTAAGGCCTTGTTCTTGGAGCTGAGTCTCCCTCCATCTAAACAGGGATCCCTGCTAACAGGCAACTCCTCACCCTCATGCCTGGACATACATACAAATGCCTCCCTAATATCACCATGTCTGTCTCCCTACTGCCATTTCCAGTGAGTGAAAGAACTTAGCAGGAAAACTTCACAACTCCACTGATCTTATAAACAGGCTCCCATGTACTAGTTGGGGTTCAAGTCACATTTGAGGTAGGTTACAGTCAAGTAAGTCAACCAAAACCACTGCAATGTGCAGAGCATGTAATAGCCTAAGTGAGATTTTAAGCTGCTTTGATTCTTCCGGCTATCACTAAGACTAACACTAATCATTACTGAGCTTATAAAAGACGTAATTTTTTTCCTAAAGATTTCATAGAATCACAGGATGCTTTGGTTTGGAAGGAACCTTTAAAGGGCATCTGAAGGGAGACGTCATTGCAGTTTCTAAACTCACCAGAGAGGGAGGGGTGGGTGCTGATCTCTTCTCTCTAGTGACCAGCAACAGGACAGACCCAGGGGAATGGCATGAAGCTGTGCTGAAGGAGGTTCAGGTTGGATGTTAGGAAGAGACTCTTTAGCCAGAGAGTGATGGAGCATTGGAACAGGCTCCCCATGGAGGCAGTCACCTATGGCAGGCACCAACTCTCGTGGAGTTTAAGAAGCACTTGGACAATGCTCTTAGACACATAGTGTGACTTTTGGGTTGTCCTGTGCCTAAATAGGAGTTGGACTTGATGATCCTTGTGGGTCCCTTCCAACTCAGGATATTCTGTGATCTATTCCAACCCCCCTAACAGTAAGCAGGGCCATCTTAAACAAGGTTAGGCTTCTCAGAGCCCTGTTCAACTTGGCCTGGGACGTTTACAGTGATGGGGCATCTACCACCTCTCTGGGCAACCTGTTCTAGTGTTTCAGCACCATCACTGTCAAAAACCTCTTCCTTTTATCTATTTTAAATCTAATCTCTTTTAGTTTAAAACAATTACCCCTTGTCCTGTCACAACAAGTCCTGCTAAAAAGACTGTCTCCATCTTTATTACAGGCCTCCTTTAAGTACTGAAAGGCTTCCATAACATTTCCCCAGAGCATTCTCTTCTCCAGGCTGAACAACCTCAACACTTGCAGCCTTTCTTCACATAAGGGAGGTGTTCCTGCCCTTTGATCATTTTTGTGGCCTTCCTCTGGATCCACTCCAACAGGTTCATGTCCTTCTTGTGTTAAGGACTCCAGAGCTGGACACAGTACTCTGGGTGAGGGCTCACCAGAGCAGAGAGTAACAGCAGAATCACCTTCCTTGACCTGCTGGCCATGCTTATTTTGATGTAGCCCAGGACAGTTGCCTTTCTGGGCTACAAGCACACACTGCCAGCTAATGTCCAGGTTTTCATCCATCAGTACCTCCAAGACCATCTCTTCAGGGCTGCTCTCAATCCGTTCATCCTCTAGCCTATAATCAATACCAGGGTTTGCCCCGACCCAGGTGCAGGACCTTGCACGTGGCCTTGTTGAACCTCATGAGGTGCACCAATATCACTTCTGGATGGCATTCCCTCTCTCAGGCATATCAGTTGCACCACTCAGCTTGGTGTCATCTGCAAGCTTGCTAATGGTACACTGGATCCCACTCTCTATCGTCATTGATAAACATCTTAAACATCATTGGTCCTAATATGAACCCCTGAAGGGCACCACTTTATTTGCTTTATAAATTATGGGCAAGGGTAAACTATAAACAAGAAAACTCTGCAGCTACTGAGAAATCAGCAGCATCTGTCCAGGTTCAGAGACAACTAGCCCCTCCTCTGAAGTTCTCATTTCCCATTTCAAGCTTGCTTCTGAGAAGGACAAAAGAAAGGCATCTTAATGCAGCTTATTTTTTACTTAAACAGCTTGAATAACTGACAAGTCCAAGAAAATTCCAGCAGCATTCCCCAGCAATAAAGAAGTCAAAAATGGATGCTCACAAGCAAGACATGCAAGGTTTTAGATTGGCTAAGCAGACATTGCAGAGGCAGATTACTCCATGAGGTGAAAATCTGAATTACGATGACAAATCTAAGCCATAACCTTACAGAAAGGAAATTACAGCATACTGCAAGAATTGTCAAACTCCTAGCAGAAAATGGTTGAAGCGCAGACCAGTTCCACAATGCAGTCTGTGTATGACAGCCACAATCTGCAGAATTCTGCCCAGCTGATCATGAAGCACTTGCTCTGCACCATCCCCTCATTAGAAGCATTAGGGCAGCTGCCATTTGGTCCCCCCACCCTCAGCTTCAGGAGGGTTCATAGTTTGCAGACAAATTAGCCAGCTTTGCCTTTGTTTGCAGACAGTCAGGTCTATGATGGTACAAACTATCTCTTGTCCCCTCCTCTGCCATCCTTCCCAACCCAGAGCAGCACAGAAACATTGCTAGAAAACTTGCTTATGAAACACAGAACAAAACACTGCATTTATTTTGAGTTCTCCCTCCATGGTGGAGTTGAGCTCAACTTCACAATTCATTATTAAAATCATTCTGCAGCAACATCTGCAGGGAATTATGTAAAGTTATCTCTGTGCACTGCCAAGCCAGTCTGAGGCTCACTCTTGCACTCACACCATCTGTAAAAATTAGGCAGTATTTTACAGTTTGAGTTAACCCTTGTAGGTGCCCATGTCTTTCAATCATCAAAATACAACTCTAAAGCTAATGTGGCATGAATGTCTAGCCTGAGACTCATCAGGCCTCATCCCTAAAGAGGGTTCAAATGGAGTTAGAGCCTCACAAAAGGCACACTGGGAGCTGCAGCCACTGTACCCAGATCTAGCTCAGCTCAAGCTTTGCTGCATTACTCCAAATCCTGCTTAATACTACTAATGGAAGAATATGAATTTTTAAGGTAATGTGCAATTCTCTCCACATACATTGACCCTTCTGTTGGCATCTGCCAACATCCCTGTCATCAACAGCCAAGATGTCCCTACACTCAGAGTCCATCTAGGCTCTGAAAACTTTCAGACTTTTCATGGAGCTGCAACAGTTACTGAGAGATTAAAGGTTCCACTTGCCACGCATACATACACATAGCAAAATGATGATCGCAAAATAGATTGGTCACACTGGAGAGCGAATAAATGACAAAAATACTTTGATTCTAAAAATCATGGGTTTGCTTTTAATTGTATTCTCAGTCCTCTCCCCAAAAGACTTTTTAAAAAATCCAAAAGAATTAACCAAGTGTTATCCACAACCCACACCATGGGAAGCTACTAGAACAGAGTTAAAGGGCTACCTTTTACACAAGTTTTACTTACGTTTACATGCATCCTCACCCATTCATGCTTCAGTATTGCCCCTTTCTCCACAGCAATAGAAAAAATCAGCTATTCCTGTTGAAGTCTGCCTAATCACAAAATGCTACAAATCACTTTAAAAAAAAATCACAAGATAATGCTGAACATTGGTTTCTAATTCTCCCCTCAGTCATTAATTTCTCTGCAGACTGTTTGAGCTTAACTAAACTAAACAAGATGGATAGCATCACTTTAAAAGGGAATGAGAATCTGTCCTGCATGAGTGGACCACACATTCTTCTAAACAAATACTTAAATAACACTACCTCTCGAGAGCCTTAGAAAAATCTCACTCAAGCAGCAGTCTGCGACATTTGACATGTGCTCTTTGGGCTTCAGAGAGCTGCTCCCTTTTAAGTCCTCTTTCCCTGGAACTCTTGAGGTTTGTAGGTTTTTGGTGGGGTTTGTTGTTTTTTTTTGTTTGTTTTGTTTTGGGTTGTCATACAAAGGAATACTAAAAGCAATCAGGTCATTTCCATACAGACCCTTTCATGCCAACAGCTGATTATATTCTTTGAGAGATGTGATCTGCTTCATTAAAAACAAGCTAAAGTAACAGTATTGCTGTACAGATGGAGGTGCTTGTTTTTTCCACCCCTCTAGAGCTCTTCCCACACAGTACATGTATATTTGATACACACAGGGAAATCCTCTAAAGAATATGCAGAAGCAGAAATACAAAGGCACCAGAAGTAGCAACTTGCAAGAGGGATTTTCTGCAGTAATAATATTCTCACACTCACTTCCTAAAATTTCACTAGTGTCTGTATGTTGTTAGATACTATCACTGTACATACTGGCTCTGCTCTTTGTAAAAGACTCCTTCAGTCCGACATACTTTGTAAAGGCACTTGGTTGAAAGCATTGAATTTGTATGAAGGCCAGTGTCTGATTTCTAAGCATTTTGCCCTTACAATTCACAGAAGGCATCTTTCATTTAAACATGGATATACATGCAAAAGGTCTTTATAGCATGGAGCTGACTGTAGTTTGGGGTACAGAAATCTATCTATGAGTCACTGCACAGCAGACTGAAGCTGTTGTCTCAGGATGAATTATTAAAGTTGGTGAAATATTAAAGGCAGCTTTCATCTTGAAACACAATGTTTCCCAGCCTGCGTGCATTGCAGAGTCCACTGCAGCCACCTCTCAACCACAAAGCAATGGAAGACAGAAGCAGGGCTCAAAAAGACATGCTCAAGAAAGATGTGCTTGTGGTGGATACCCTACTTGAAGGCTGTTAAGATCCACAGCACAGGTTCACAGCTGTTTATGTGGCATACTCAAAGTACATTGGACCACACATTAGGATTCCAGCTCAGCCATGTGTCATGTTCCTTCCAGCCAGTTCACATCCTAGAGCTACACACTAAGAGCATGGTTTGCACAAGCAACCCCACTTCCCATGGGAGTCTCATCTTGCAAAGTGCTGCAAACTCAGATGTCTGTGCCTGACTGCTCCCACAGCCAAGAGCAAAGATTGTTATCTTGCTTGCAACTACTGTGGTTGCCCTCTAGGCACCAAGCACTGCTCTAGGAATAACCACCCCAAGTTACTGCTTATCTCCAAGAGGTTTTTTAATTTGCTGATTAAATACCCCAAGAGCCTCACAGCATTGTGATAGGTTAGAATTGTCAGCTTTCTCCTGTGAGAGAAGAGGAAAACAGATCACACCTGTTGCTCCTTTCCTGGTAGCTCTGCATGGGAAATCAGAGCTTCTATATGGGTTATGAAACAGGTTTTCTACCACAGCATTAAAAACTGAATTAAGAATTACAAACATAGGAACCTTGCCTTTGCCCCCACCCTTCTTTTTAATGATCATTAACTTCTCTTCTTAAATATGAAAATTAAAATTTTAAATGTAAACATTTTGTTCTTGGTACCAAAGATGCTGCAATATCTGACAGGACATACATTAGAAACCACATACCTGACTGCTGTTGAACAGCAGTCACAAGCCACATTCTGCCCAGCAAGCTACCCTTAATATTTAAGCTGCCTAACAGTTTCACTATTTAGTGAAGAGACAACACATCAAAGAAGGAAGGAAGAGAGCCTACACATTCTTGTGCCTTGCTCTAGTATTCATCCAAAATTTGTAAGAGTCCCTACAAAAACGTAACAGGAATCCAACCTTAAAAGCATCTCTTATGAACCCTGAAAACCCAAAGCATACATGGAATTCCCCTGGAGACACTTTTCTTTCCCTCCTTAGGGACAATATGAATGCTGACTCATGTTCTAATCAGAGTACAGGATGCAGCAGTTTTTGCTTACTCTGGTGATGGAAACAACACTTGAGAAGAAGGCTTCTTGAGGTGAGAGAGAAGAGGAGCAGGAGGTGGGGACTTCTGGAAGGCTAGACTCTGTTGATATCATTTTTGGCCATTAACAGAACTTTGTCTTATAAATCTAGGAGTTGGAACAAAAGGCCAAGAGCTGAGATCACTGTTTGCTGATCTTCACCAATATTTAACAGTAACTACAAATGCTTGGGACTCAGCAGCAGCACAGGGAATTGCATTTGTTGTACTGCTTTAGGTGTCACAAAGTTCAAGGGGAAAAAAAATCCCAAGGGGAAAAAAACCCAAAACGAAACAAAGAAACTCAGTATCAGAGTTTGGGTGCTATAAAATATGGAGAGAGTAGAGTTATTTCCTGCAATGACTGGTTGTTAAGGTAACCAGTTGTTTCAAGTCTATATAGTTATATATTTGCCATGCTAATCCTTCCAGTCTGTTTTCTTCCTCCATCTCTACTAATAATCTTGTGGCATTGGTAGAGAGAGACTTCTCAGGTGTGCTGCTAGCACAGCCCTTTGCAGCCTCTACAGTTGCAGAGCTGGCTGGCATGGAGGGCCCACTACATGTGAATAAATATCCTTGTTATTGCTGTCACACAGATTTTTCCTGGACCAGAAGCAGCTGACTAGGTGTGTACATAAGTGCTCGATACAGAGTCCCAAAGTGCATCTCAGATTCTGACTTAAACATTCAGCTTGCTTAGATTGCTTTCAGATCACATTATATGCATAAACACACACGTGTATATATATACGTGGAAATTCACACCCTGACCTCTGCACTCAAGTACATATTACTCTAGTCTTCTGCTGGGATTGGAACCATGTTTCCTCAAACTTCTATAAAAAATAAAAGTATTTAGAACATGGGAAAAAGTTCATGGGAAAAGAGAAAACTGGATAATATACAACTCAGCTCTAATACTTTATGGGTTACATCACTAGTAGAGACGATGAATATTCAGAGTATTAGACAACTAGGAAAAACTACACTACTGTATTTGTTCAAATCTTATAAGCTAGTAGGTGGCAAGACTTCCAGAGGTGCACGTTTGGCAAAATACTAACATATGTATCTTTTATTACACTTGTGACTTGTGTATATGTGTGTGTGTAGCTTAGTAAGGCACATAGTTTATCTTTGGGTTCTGATAGTTACAAACTCCAAGTGCTGTATCTGCAACTATTTATTGTGACCCAATTGTTACCCAGAGCTTTTCCCCTCCCTATTTAAAAGAAAGGACCTCAGATTTGTGTATTGACACAGCTGGAATGAAGGAATCTGCCAAACATTTTCAAAAATTGGCACATACATCCATAAAGCCATCACATAATCCAGTAGAAATTTAAGGACACCAGTTGTGTCCTTAAAGCAAGGGATTAAACACACCACCTACTACATTAACAGCTATGGAAAAGTCTTGGACATTACCTGTAAATCACAAATCAATTCCCATCACACTCCAGGTCACCGGTTTTTCCTAAACTGTCAAGCACAGTGGGTTCCCTAAGATGTAAGCAAAGGAAAGCAGCACTTGCTAAACCTGCTCATAGCCGACTCCAAAACACACACAGCAACCATGCCCAAGGTGTTGGCCAACGTCCCTAGACCACTGAAATCAGGGGATCCACAAAGCAATGTAGTCAGCTAGTTCTACAGGGCAGATAGCACCCAAAAAGTTGCAAGAAAAGCTTTTCCAAAGCTCAAAATGCTAGTGTCTTCTAAAAATAAATTTAAAATTATATTTCCCCTTCCTGGTTTACTTGATTTCAAGAACACCTAACAGTGAAAATGTCTGTGAAATGTGAGTTGCAGTTCACATAGCCAATATGTTTGGGAATCACAGCCTTTGTTCAGTATAGAAACAAAAGAAGCTAGGAGAGGGAGTGCTTTACTCAGAGGAAATATCTCATCAATCACAAGGAACAAAGCTATCTTTAGGTAGGCATATTGTGCAAGCAGCCTGTCTGCAGCTGCTAGCCTGTGAATATAGAGTACTGTACAGTAGTTGGAGTAAAACAAGGTCTACTCACAGGCCAATGGCTTTCAAGAGGTTACTGACTTACACTAATATACTGAGCAACGTGGTCATGCCATCCAACCAACAGTACCAACTCAGTTATTACAAAAAAATATTTGTTTACTGATCACAGGTTTTCCTTTTTTCATCTGATCTGCTTGGAAATAGGATTTTGTCTGACCTCAAGTTCTGATCACACTTTGTATCAATGTTCACCTTCTTCTGCGATTTTTTTTTCCTCTTGAAAAGTTACAGATTTACACGAATCTTTTAAAGATGGGAATCTTTGTGATTTTGATAACCACAAAGCAAATTAAGATTGCAAAAATCTGTGCACTAAGTCTCTATGGGCAACAAGGGGTACTCTACAGCATCTCCCTTTCTTCTTTCCCTTCCTGTAAGTTTTTCTTTACCTCCGTAGGTCCCAGAAGTTGATCAGGAAGGACAGTGAGTGCTGCTAATGTCTTTAAGTACAACTTCCCTGTCACGCAAATTCATGGGGCACTTTTCTTCCTCCATGTTTTGATTACAGTCAGAATCTTTCACCTTCTACTACCAAAAGGACTTCTGTATTTCCTTTAGTGTTTCTACTGTTAGGAAGATGTATCTCAAGTAGGAAAGTTAAGCAATAAATCCATCTCCCACCCTCCTTAAAGCATGTCCCCCACCTCCTCTCCAGCAGCACATCATTTAAAGGTTCAAATCTATAGATCCAAGGTTTCAATAAACCTACCAAAGTGATACTTCAGGCATGGTGCTTACATTAATCAATAATTTACAAGAGCTCCCAACCACAAGAAGGTTTGACCGGGGCACAGACAAAGGAGGGCTCCACTACACAGTGCTGAATATACAGAAATCAGATGGGAAAATCCAGCCCACGGCAGCAGACGAGTAACCCACTGCCTTCAGAAAGGCTACACCAGCACAGTCAGTTCCTGCAGTAGATTTTCCAGAGCCACTTTTTCCAGCAAAGGCATGCAAACAGATGGCTTTCTGCCCCACGGGGCATGGGGAGCTTAGCCCGAGCAGCCAACAGAGACTCTCTATTACTCATTACCAGCTGGGGGTATGTGTTTTCTGTGGTCAGCCAACAGGGTGCTATAGTCAAACTCACAAGTAATTTCCTTTACGTTCACAGGATTTAACCTTAAAGCAAACACATTTTGTGTCCAAGCTTTCTTTAGGAAAACATGAATAAGCTTTCAAATGGGCCTCACAGTAATCTTGTCCAAAGATTACAAATTACTTCCTAGTGGTTTAAAAAAAGTTAGAGACCCCCAGTCCCAGCTGATAGGAAACAGCCTTCACAGGCAGCTGAGAATAGCCAGTATTTACTTCCTGCACAGATTGACAAAAGTCACTTGTTTAAATTTCTTATTTTGAAGTCTGTAGAGAACATCATGTCAGTTGATTACTGAAAAATCCTCAAAGCCAGACAGAACCAGAAAAAAAGACTCTGGAATAGGAACAATCCTAACAGAGTACCAAACAGCACTATAAGTGCTAGAATCAAAATCATACAAGATTTTGGTTATCTCAGGAAAGAACAGCACAGCACTGGACAAGAGCTTGAAGCAAGGAACAAAGGCTATACTATATCTAGCAGAAGTCAGAGGATAAAGCAACCAAGCAGTGCTACTAGTTCCATCTGAAACACAGCTGAGTCACCAGATTAAAAACATTGGCCTTTTACAAACAGCTTTTATGGGATCCTTCTGAACCACAATACTCCTGCTAAAGGAATGCAGATACCTCGATTTGCTGGTGCTCAGCACAGTGTACAGAGCAGCACCGTGCTGTAGAGCTCAGATAACCATCTCAAATTGCCATTTCCATATCCTGGCTGTTCCTTGAAGCTCTGCTGTCCAAATACATCTTCTGTCCAGCTCTATTTATTAGCTAGATCTGGCAAGATTGCAGCCCAGATGGTATGTTATCACAAATACTGCTGTATGCCAAACTGAACACTCAGCTCTCCCTCCAAAGCCGCTTCATTACTTTTCTCCTGAGCTCCATTCAAACCATGTTTCTGCAGTGACTGACTCTGGGAGCTGAGCCTTAAAGAGCTGCCTCCACAAGGCTGTAGGAAATGACAGCTTAGGAAATGAGTACCAGAGTGATGAATAGCAGGCTACAAGAGCCGCCAGTGTGTTAGCAGGCTGCCAATTAATGACCTACGCTATTGAACAAGGAGATACATGGACAAGTAGTATCACTGACACTCCCCTGAAAAGATTACAAACCAAATTCAGAGTTTTCTGAAAGTTTTTTTTCCAGGCTGTTCTAATATTTAGAGGCTTACAGGCTTGTTACTATATATTTTGTTCAGCAGGAAGTAGATCTGGTCTCATTTTAAGCAGATTATGGAAAACTGAAAGAAGAGAAAAGAAATGGGAAAATATTTACCTTTTACCTTTATCCATCATGAAGACACAGACAGTGAGAACAGCCTGCACAAGTGGGAACAGAAGGCACATTCACCTTTAAGGGTATCTGTTTCCATCAGCTCTAATAAAAAGGCGCATCGACAGCTAAAGAAGAAAAGGTGAATATAGGAAGCTTACTGAGGCAGAAAGCCTCTGGAAAGATGTTAGTTCCTTCTCCTTCCCCTCTCAAGCAAAAACCACTCATCTTCTGTTGCAGAAAATACTCTGCACACAGCCAGGTAATTAAGCACTTGTTTCTGCTTATTCTGGCTTACCGTCTCTATAAGGCAGCTACACACTTGGCTCAAGGATCTTTGCAGCCTTTTTGCTACATGGTAGTAAGCATGTGATTTCCCTGCCACTTTTGCTCAGTTTTATCACTTGGGACATTGGCTTTGAAGATTAATATTTAGCCTTTGATGCTCCTTACAGTCTGGAAAGGCAGCTTAGACCCAGAGCAGAGCAGAGAACTGCTCTGACTTGAAACACTAGAAACACCTCACTGAGTAAGCCTTGCACTATGGGAATATCAACAGCAACATTGCTATTAACACCTTCCTCATATAGAGAAATGTTGGGTTGCCAGCAGCCTCAGGAAAGCACTGCTAAGTGTGCAATAAGTCAAAATACCAACATTTTAACATTTCCGTTTTCTGACTTTGTCTCTTCATGCTTCATCAAGTAAGGCAAGAGCAGGCACTAAGCACAGATTTGCTGGCAATAATTAGTGAGGCTGATCTTCTGATGGTAAACAAAGGTTAACAAGACAAATTAATGATGTGAGACACAGAAGAGCTGTCCATCTCCATGCATTTCACTGAGCTGAGACAAGACATATTGCGAGGCTTATTCCTTTCCATTAGGAATAAATCAACCATGAAACAAGGGCATGAGTAATGCTGTCCTTCAGCAAAAAGCTGAGATTTGCAGACCCTCTATTTAAAAGACATATACATTATACAATACAGCACCATTTAAAAATAAATAAGCAGCACAGTAAGAGATTACCTAAACCTGTTAACCAGATGATACAGAGGCATAGTATTTATCTTTTCAATAGGGAGTCACTTAAACTTACCCTATGACTGCATGCAAGATTAAACCCTTCCCTTTCCCCAGTACAAGGCCACCAAGAGAAGACAGGCTGAACTGTCTGTAAGTACTCTTGCCAGACTCTGTTGTAAGTGCTATATTTCCATAGAACATCTTTCTTTGCACAGGCAAACATCACAAAAATCCTTCAGTTCAGACATTTTGCAATCTTCTACTTTTCAGGATCTCACTCTTAGCAGACTGATGGCTTCTTCACACACCCCACTCCCCCCCACTCCCCTTTTTCCTCTTCCTCCCAAAATGCATTTATTTCCCAATCTTATTTTGGGAAAGGTCAGTAATGGAGCACAGAGGCTACACATTCACTGCAAGCTGAGAAATAGGATGGCTCTGCTGCTGGGGAGCTGGTCTAGCTATGGGGACTTAACTGAGAATCAGACCAATTCTTTTTGTGGGAGGAGTTTTTCCCTCCCCAGTTTCCAAGTCTTAGTTACTTCCCCTTCCCTTCCCCGCCACTCAAATTTGAACAGTATTTCCTTTGTGTGTCCCTTCTTGTTGACTTCTGGTCTCTGGGGACAAGACCTAAGTGTCTAGCACAACATGATCATGATCTCAGTGGGGCCTTAGGCACTGCCATAAAACCCAAACAGAAACCACAGAAGCATGACTCTTGTGATGTAAAACAGCCTGGATAGTAAATAAGTCTTTGGATAGGTGTGTTAGCAGACATACTAACTACAACGTTGGAACCCTACCATTTAACAAAAACTAAGACAGCCTGAAACTTTATATCAAAACATCCCATTTAGTAACTTTGTGCGCACCTTTGCAATAAGTTGGAGCTTACTGCAATACTAACATGAAGTATATGTAATTGTGCACCTCCAGCAAGATGAACTGGACTACTAGCACATTTTAGGATGACTAACGAATTAAATTTTCCTCAGCATGCTTCCTTCCCAAGGGCTGTGGACAAGGATTATAGAGTGGAAAGAACCCAACCTGGGTAGAAAGAAAAGCACATACTCCTGTAGCTGCTAAATCCCTACTGAGAAAGGGGATTTCCCACTACATTTCAGAGAGATCTACCTCCTCCTCATTTGCATGGGCCCTTGAAAACACACATACCGAATTCTCAGACTCCAGCTCAGCAAAAGATCATGCAATACAACCTGCAGAAGGCAGCCAAGACCATGCATTTTGGGGAAGGACAAACATTTCTTACAAATTCCTTTTTAACTCAGGTAGAGTCTCCCAACACCAGGCATGAGGGGAGCGAGCCACCTCCAAGGCACATCAGTCCCTTGACAAATTTTTGGTAAATCTTCTGGCTAGTAACTGATAACATCAGGAGGCAGTTTTGAACCTTCTGGAGTGTTCCTCATTCCCATGATAAGATTTGTGCTTACAAGCCATTTTCAAGGAGATTATGCTTTCTTCGACTGACCTTGCAAACCTATTGAATGGGTTTGCCTGGTACCAACACACCTAGTATGGACTGAGAGCACAAAATAAAGTTTTTTATATATTTATTTTGGGAATGGTCACACACTATACTTGCAGTAGTTATGTTCATTATTCGTTAGTATTAATTACATAGTACTATCTTGTTAATTTTATTAAAAAAAAAAATAATCAAACCAGTCTTCCCAATCTGCCCTGCTAATGAACAAGCTTATCCAGACAGCAATTAACAATAGGAATTGATTTAATCAAACTTGGAAGTCAGCTTTACATGGTGCTAAAATTAAGTGCTTAATTCTCTGTCCTACAAAAGATTAGAGTTGTGGGCCATCTGCCAGCATTCACTCTCTCAACTCTAAGCTATGCCCCTACTTACTAGCCCGCACTTGAGATGAAGGGAATTGAAGATTTGAAGTACATTCAACATCTGATCTGCCCTCTTTCATCTCACAGGCCATTAATGCCTCATCATCTGGCTCACCAATACTATGCCTAATAACCTTTACCAGATTACTCATTCTGAGGAATATGGCTTTTTTCCATAGCTGAAGTTACAGTACAAAGGCTATTCCAGAAACACAGCCACCAGCCACCAATATCTGACAAATTATCATACACACATCCAACTTGCTTACCAAGATATTTTAAGTGGAAATACTCAACCTTGCAACATCTTTCTAGTTAGATTAATTCAATTTGACTTTCCCAGTTTTCCCCTGCCACTTCAGCTTTTGCAGTTACCTTGGCAACAGCTTCCAAGAGTCCCAGAAAAACTCAAGGATGAACCAGACAAAATCTCAGATATTTCTGTCAGCCTGTCACATCAGCAAGTGAGGCCAGAGTGACCAAGCCAAAGCCTTTAGCATCATAACCACGTAAGTTTCAGAATACGGTTTGACTTGATGACCTGTTTTCTATTTGAGTAAAATAAACCTGTATTTTCACATTATCCTAAAGCTTGAGAATATCTAACCTTATGAAAGGATGTGACTGCCTACCACCTATATGCAATGAATGATGTATGACAGAGGGAGATCTCAAGAGCACCTTCCCACTGCAAGAAACAATTAGTCGATTTTGCTCATATTTGTTTCTTTTAAGTCCTAATCTCTAAGGAAAAGATAATACTCATTAAGGTAACCTTAGAGTTGAGAATGACATTTGACACATATGCTGGTAAGACTTAGAGATATCAGCATGGCTACAGTTTACTTCCAGGAGCAATCTCTCCCTCTGCTCCTTCCCTCAGGAGATGCAGAAACCTCAAACCTACATCCCATTTCCTTCTGGCATTTCTTTTTCATAGAAAATAGGACAGGCAAAACCATTAACCAGTTAACTTTGTTATCTTACCACTTTTGCCCTACAACTGGGAGCTGGAGGAATCTGAATCTAACTTCAAACAGACACTCTCTCCATTTCTGGCCTGTCTTCTGTCTAGAGGTAGCTCTGGTGCTTGCCAGTACTGCTTCCCCACCATCACAAAGGAATTGAGTTACTCATCTTTCATGCTATTTCCACCTCTATTTTTACAATTGTAAAAAGGTTTACATACAGTTTGTTTATTTATAAAAGCAGATAACCAAAGTCAAAAAGTTTCCTGAGTAGGCTCTGGTCTCCTATGCAGTAAAGATATTTAGTAGGGAAAAAAAAAACAACAAAACAGTGAAATGCCCCCAAATCACAGGCACTAGTCAAGCATAGGCTTAAGTACTTTGCTTAGGTGAGGAGCAGAGCCAAAGAGTAAGCAACATCTTTAAGAGACAAAAAAACCCTATCTGTGAGGAGCCACTTGTTCCTTTGCTGAGGATGACGACTGTACTGCAGTGCCATTAGGCCTTTAACTCATCACAGCTTTCAGCTGTAGCTTCCAGCCTTGCTTGTGTTTTCCTTCCAGCTATGCCTCAGGCTTTTAGATAAGCCTAAGCTTATTTATTCACAGCTCAGTTTTCAAATCCTGAGCCAGACTCAGCAAAGCAGAGTGGCTTCTCCACTTAAGGTCCTAGGACCTTAGCTACATTGACATTAGCTACAAAGGTTTCAGTACAGCGAAGTAACAACACTACATTTGCTTCCTCTCCAAACTAAGTAAGGGTGTGCACAGCAAACAAGAAAAGGAAAGTGAAATGAAGCCTCTATGACTGGGCAAGAAGTTACAAACCCCACTTCCAGCACAAATATATAAAGTAATTTAAAATAGATCTTGCCTATCTACCCCAAATGTTAGGTTAAGATCAGGGACTGGTTTCAGGTTGGAGTTAAGGAGATTTCTCATACACTGCTTGTAGCCACTGTTCCTTTGATGAAATGCTGGTAATCCTATCCAGTTGCAAAGCCAGCAAGCAGCAACAAGAGTCAAGAATAAAGGATACAGACAACCCTGCCTTTAAACATTGCCAGCGTACCTTAGGGTATGTGTCTCATAGCTGCATAGTTAAGCACTGCACTTGGTCTTAAAACTTCTTTTGGCCTCTAACTTCTGAGAAGCATTGCTAGGACAGACTACTTCTGTGATTTTATTATTTATTTTTTTTAACAAAAATAAATATGCAGAAGAGTGAGCAAAGAGTGACCCCTGATCATTGTTTCTGTGCCTGTAGCTATACCATTTAAAACGAGCCCTACTTCGCAAGCAAGATGCCTGTCTTTACCCAGAGCCAAAAGTCTCAGAAGCAAGACGTTTCATTCACATACAGCAAAAGACTTTTTACAACAGAGATGAGGTATTGATTAAAAAAAAAAAAAACACCAAAAAAAACCGCCAAAAAGAAAAGCGGTTGGTGCACCCCCTGCCTGCTCAAGCAAGCTGTAAGTTTGAAGAAAAAGAACAAAATGAACTTTGGTTTGACTCCTCTGTGCTCAGAGTTACTCTGCAACAACCATCCCCTGCTGCCAACACATACTCCAGCTCCAAGAGTGGGAATGACAGCATCCAAGCCAAACACACGCGTGGCTGGAGAGACTCGCGGCAGATCAGACAGCTCTTCTTTGTACTGATACACGAAATACATCTGGGGCATGCTGGCTATATTAAGAGCACATTCCTTGGCTGAGCCAATAGTTGTTGAGCACTGCTGCAGGCACCAGCAATGCTCATTTATAGAGCATTGATACAGCACTTCCAGCAGCTCCCCAAAGTGCCAGATGGAGATCCCTGGGAATGATACTTGTGAAACACCCCTAAAAGGTTGATATTCTTACCCAGATTATCTACATCTCAATGTAGAAAACGTGCCAAGAGCATCCTTACTCTAAATCACAATTAAATGCTCAATAAGAGGCTGGATTTCCAGAAAGCCAGCTCCAAGCAAAGGCAGCCCCGGTCATCTTTCTCACAAGCCTCTTGAGAAGTCTACTCAGATCTATAGATACAACTGTGTGTCCAAGTCAAGTTCCTACCTCAAAGTCTAATACTTCAATCATGCTGTGCATCCAGAAGCAAGTGGTTGCCACTTCAGACACAGTAGCTCTCTAGAGAATCTATATCCTCAGAGACACAGGGCTGCAAATAGCCCCATTTCTCAAGGTGGTGGTTTGTTGGGTTTGTTTTTTTTTTGTTTATTTAGTTGGTTTGGTTTTGGTGGATAGGTTTTGTTTGTTTGTTTTGTGTGTGGTTTTGTATTTCTTCTAAAAAATTTTCTTAAAAGGGAACAGAAGTATTAGAAACTGCCATTACCTATTATAGTGATGGTATCATCTAATGAAAAAATAGAACACTGAGTTCCCTTATTATCCACTTCATTAAGTATCAGCGCTTTTTTAGCCATTTTAACTGGCCTATCAAGAAAATATGAAAATTTATATTGAACCAGAGTTTAAGGGCCAAAACTAAACCAAGCATACCAGGCTCTCTTTTGAGTTTATATGTCATGGCTTTTTCACAGATTTAGCAGTAAAACTTTCAACTGTATAACATGAACGTCCAATTTAGCAGTAAAACTTTCAACTGTATAACATGAACGTCCAGTTTAACATTAGTCAGTTCTAGTAAGATCACTCTTCATGCAAATCAGAGGTTATTTGATGAAGCATAAGAAGATTTAGGAAGAGAATAGACAAGAGAATAGCAAGCTCTTGCCCATGCAGCACAGCCTGTGCCAACAAGAGCTCTAGTATCTTCCAGTCCTCCTTGTGCTAGTCTCATGACAACATTCACACTCTGCAATGGTTTCAAGTTTCTAAATTAGAAAATTTGCTGGATTTCCAATTTCTAGATATCCCCATGACGATAGGGGAAGATTCTGAAGAATTTTTAATTTTTCCAGACTGCATACCAGGCTTAATTCCTTATTCTCTGTTTCTATTGTCTACAAGTTCACTTGACAATTTTCAGCTCTTCAGATTTACAGCCATTCCTAGCAAAGTATTTCATCCACAAATAAATGCATATAGAAAGTACACAGATGTTTGGCAAGTACATCAAAGCTAAGCTGGTCAGTACAAAAACCCTCTCCAAAACCCCTGACGTTCTCAGTGCTTTAAGACAAGCAAGTTTTAAATATGAACAGAGGGAGATTCCAAATGGGTACATAACATCTACAATAATAAACAAACTGGAAGTGCACAAAAACCTGGACTACAGAAGGCTGTAGACTGTATTAAACATCTTTATGCACCACTTCATTCTGTGAGGCCAGCCACACAGAGCTAAGCAAATCTTTGTTTTTCGCATTAATATGAAAATAGAGGAGGCTGGGCAGCAATAACTCTTGGCCAGTAGGTATCAAGTTACTGTCTTTGGCAAAGTCATGTTCGTGTTCTGTGCAGCTGGAGAATATGGCATCTGGCTCTTCAAATCCTGTGATTCACTACTGACCCATGTACGTTCACTTAGATGCTATTGGATCTCTGGAAAGCAGAGAGCACTTTCCCCTCTGACAATATTTCATAAGTTCAGCACGTAGTACCTTTTCCAAAGGAGGACAGATGTGCAGGACTAGTTTCAGTCTTCCAAGAAGTTTTCCACTGATTTTTCTCTGGCTGTGTAGTCCAACAGCGTAACCACAGCCCCTGCAAGGCTGGAGATGGGAGGTTGCTGCTCAAGCAATACATGCTGCAAACAGATCATCCAGCTGAGGTACTGCCCATTCACTCCCTAGGTTCAGAGATGTCACTGCAAGGAGGCCTGCCAGCACACAGCTGCTCCCCCTTTTCTGGGGAGCTTTGAAGAGGGCATCATGGAAGAAAAGGCTGAGCCCAGCTTAACTTAGAATGGAAATTTCAGTCAGAAACCATTGTAAAACATTCAGGTCTGAGGAGTAGGTGTATCATATGGGATGGGTACAGGCAAATAGCTCTATTCTGTTTTCAGAATACTGTATAACCTAGTTACAGGAATGAAGCCATCAGTAATGCCTATCCCACTCACAGTTCAGTTTTATTTTTTAGTTTTGTGGGCTTAAAAGACAAAAGAAAGGGGAAAAGGAAAATCCTGAGCTCCAAGAATTTCACTCTTGGCATGTCAAAGCCATCAGTAGAAATGCCCGAATTTGACACGATGGCTTGTACACACGCCACAGTAAAAGAAGCCACTTCATAGTAAGCTCCTATCCATGAAGAGACACACTTCAGAACATCCAGCTTTAGGGAGAAGGAGCTACTTCCCTTCACTACAGGGAGACCCAATCTGTCTGTGAACTGCTCCTGCCCAATCGTTGAAATGGCTGTTCAGTCAGCCTGGGGTGGGGTGTGAAGAACACAAGCAACTCTGTTGTCATATTCCACAGGAAGGCATTAAATCCGTGGTGACATTCAAAGTGAATTAACATGGCCTGAAGTAGTAGAAATCCTGCAAAAAGCAGGAGGGAAAAGGAGTTGATGGGAAAGATGATAATCACATCCCTAAAACTTCAAGGGAAAGTCAGTTTTTCAGTAGGGATTTGGAGGCTAGAAGCAGAAGACAGCCACAAGTTAACTCTTTGATATACCTTAAGAAACATTATTTGTTTCTGCACACTAGGATCCACTAGTACTTGCTTACTTTTGAGGGGGAAGGGAGGGGTGGCAGCATCAGGGTTTCCTGGCATAACACAATTAAGAAGTCACTCACTAAACTGGCAGAAACCAGATGCCCCAGTGTCTTTGGCTGTAGCCACTGTAGAAAGTATTTGGGATCCTGTAGCATTTGACAGCTTTCCTCTCCTCCAAGACTGACATTAAACAAAAGCCTCCTATTCAAAACAAAAGTGCTAGACAGAACGTAACTCACATTCCTCCTATTTTGGAAAAGTGTGGATTGGAAACCTAATTTCGTGTCAGCTTAATCCTATGAACGCCACAGAAAATTGATAAAGAAGAATCATCAGCAAAATGTATTACAAAATGCAACACAATAAACTGGAGCAAACACCTATCATATTCATACTAGTGTTGCCCAACAAGGACAGAAGGGACATGGTGTTGGGAAAATGCAATTTAGTGACAAGTCAAGAGCTTAAAAACTCCAGTTTTATGAAGGGAGGCTGGGCCCTTAGCTCTCATGTCACCGCAAGCCTACTCCTCATTTCCATGAGGAGATGCATTTGGATTTTCCAGAGTTTCTGCTGTATATACGGAAATCAGTCTTAAGCAGAAAGGGCAAATCTGCACTGCTGCCAGTTCTTCAGCCCCTACTTGGTCACACAGTAAAAGTCCTCTGCCTCTTGATTCTCTTCTACCAGCCTTCAAATGGTAATTTCTGAACACTTCTGGGCAAAATTCCACCTACAAGATACTACTGGCTTTGAAACAGAACAGGACAGACAAACATCCAAATACAAATTGAAAGCACTTGCTCAGAAGACTCCACTAGTGTCTCAACAGTCCTTGACTAGTCAACAGCTTTTTTTTTTTTTTTTTTTAATGTACTTCTCCCATGGTTCTTGGCCTTCTTAAATCAAAATCATCCAATTCCACTATGGATTTAGGCTTCACAACATGACTTCAGTTCTCCAGGCAGAGCAAGAGTCTTGTGAGAAGGTTTTGCTTCTGCCAACACCCACTTCCAAGCTTTCCAGCCCTGGATAGCTGAGAAAAAACAGGGTAGCTGCATAACAGCATTCAGCCTCCTACACTCAGGAGCTTCCTGGTCACTGCTGCATTACAAATTTAAAGAGCTGTCAAATAAAACTAGGGCTGTGTGCCCACTGGTTTGAACTGCATAGCATGGAGCCCATATGCCATTTCAGTGCGATATCTTATCACAGGCATGTGACATGAGACACAGATTTGTCATTTCAGGGAAGATTATGAAGCTGTTACACACCCATTAAAACAAAAACCTAACATGGACCATATTGAGAAAGGTACACACAAATACCAAGCCCAGTTGGGCACCCAATTTTAATGGTCTGGAACTACTTTTTGACTTCAGCAAAGCCATTATTCACACCCCTTCACTGGCAAAACTGTACATGTACAGTCAATCACTGCTTCAGTGTTGGCATTCCTGAATATAAAGCAGCAAAAGAGCTGAGAAAGATCAATGGAAAAGCATGACCAGTTACACAACTCATTCTCCTCCTCCATACTAGAAGTTATTACAGACACCAGAGAGCATAAGAGGCAGAAATGTAGTAAGAGAAAGGGGTGCATGACAGAGGGATACATTTGAGTAGCAAACATCAAGAAACAAGCCAATTTTAACACTCCTTTGCCTTTGAGGCTACAAGGCACTTCTTGCAACTAATGCACCTGAAGTGTTTTCAAGGATGTTGGCCACATACTTCTCACAAACTTCACAGGATTAGCAGCACAGACTGTGAGATTAATCACTTCTTTGTTTTTTATTCCACATTAATATAGAATCATAGAATGGCTTGGGTTGGAAGGGACCTCTGGAGGTCATCTAGTCCAACCCCCCTGCACTGGGCAGGGACATCCCCAACTAGATCAGGTTGCCCAGAGCCCTGGCAAGCCTCACCTCACCCCTCCAGGGATGGGGCCTCAACCACCTCCCTGGGCAACCTATTCCAGTATTNCCCAGGTGTAGGACCCTGCACTTGGTCTTGTTGAAGCTCATGAGGTTCACCTAGGCCCACCTCCCCAGCTTGTCCAGGTCCTTCTGGATGACATCCTGCCCCTCCAACTTATCAACAGCACCCCATAGCTTGGTGTCATCTGCAAACTTGCTGATGGTGCACTCAATGCCCCAGTATCTCAGAAGGAAGAACACAGTATTTTGCTTATTACAGATTCTCTCTCCCTACTCTCCAAAAACATGCAAAGGACTTGTTACAAATTGGATATTACTGAGGCTACAGATATATTCCACAGGAATATGTACAAGTGAAATAAAAGTACATTGCTACCTGTACTGTCTTCTGCTATTCTTTCTATGGTCATTTTTTATATCATCAGCAGAAGTTGTCTGTCTGAAGTGTGAGTTGGTGGTAAGCAAGCATTCAGTTGAACTTCATTATCTCCAGGAACTAGCCTTTAAGTCTACTTTCTCCCAGTAAGAGTTACTGCTCACCTTCAGAAGTCAAAGGTTAGCAGTTCCAACCTCTGTTATTGCTCCAGTTGAACAGGGGTGACTACAGCTATGAAATTTGCTTTAAGTGATGGCTGCATTTACTGATTTAGGCGAGGCTCAACTACAACAATCGAGGCTCTTTCCTGTCAACTCACACACAAGAAAAATACCAGTGAATGGTGTGACTCTAAAGCTCTACTTTAAGTGCAGTTGTAGACCTGACAAAGGCACAGCTCTGCGACAACTACAGAAAAGTGCCCTACCATCACATTGCCAAGGTTAAGGCAAAACTTCAGTCTCATTGAAACACAGAACTTTTATTTCCTTAAACTGAGGAACACACTATATTACTGTTCCTTAGATCAGAATGTGTTCCTGACAGACAAAATTAGCAGAGGATTTAGCTATTACAGAAGATCAAAAAGCATTAATCACATAGGAGGTATATGTGCTCAGTAGAAAGGGGTAAGAAACACAGTAGAACAAATGACACCCAGGAAGTCAGTCGCTAATCTCCACCCACACTCAGTTATTCTCATTTCTGATCTCCCCTCCTGCATGCACTAAGAAGTTTCTACAAAATTTACCTGGGGCTAGTCAAATGGTCCACTCAGGAGTGTGCTTAAACAAGAAGCAAAGAAGAAATAAAGGAAGAATTACAATTATTTGGTGATATGGAAAATAATTACTAGTTTAAGCAAGTTTCAGCTGAAGTAGATAGTGTTCCTGATGTCCTGATGTACCAAGGGCCCGGCACTTGTGTTACAGAAGCCAGAGTAGCTCACCTGACAGCCTGTAGCCTTTGCTAAGACACAGATGAGTTTGGCCTAGTCATTATTTCTGTTCCTGTCACTGCATTGCCGCCAACACGTTTGCCAAGGGCATGCGCACAGGCACTCAACTTTTACTGTCTCTACACAGAATTCCTGTAAAAAGAGAAAAAAAGGCCCCTGTGCAACTCAAGCACAATATGCAAGGAGGTCTTAACACTGGCATTTGTCACAGCATTGCAAAGGGTGGCTGCATCCTCTGTAATGGAAGTTTCCCTGAAACCAAAAGCATTTTCCCTTAAATGCCACTACACAACTTCTGGTAGCCTGAGTCAAATTTAAACCAATGTCAAAAAATATCTCACAAGCCATCCCAGGAACCATTCACTTTGAGTTCCCACATGCACATTCTGCATCCTCATTAGGGGATGTTGGTTTCTGTTTAGGATTGTTTGCAAGGGAAACTCGGGAGTGGTGCAGGGAAAGCAACACCCTTTCATGTAGCTGGCTCTCAAACCTGGATACTTCTGCAAAAGAGATGCTTAAATTCCCAGTTCTAAGTTGAGTGGAAAGGTTCATATGCCAACCCCCAGAGGCTTACTTCTTATTTTAAAACCAATAGGCTAACAGCCCAGAAAGTGTATAGTCAGCTCCAAAAATACACCAAAGACATCTGGAAAGACCAAGTGTGTAATTTAACTTGTAGCTGGTACAGGACCCAGTTCTGATTGCTGTGTTCAGGAGGAGAAAGAGGCATTTTCTATAGGGCTCAGTTACCCCATTTGCCTGGCAATGGGAACAGCATCTCATTTCTGGTCATTCTACTTTTATTCAAGGACATTTTGGTCACAGAAAGTCTACCTGAAGCAAGGGAGTAATTTGCAACCTCACTCTGAGCATGCAGACATCCCATAATTTTGGTTCTTCATACTCTGCAGAGTTTCTTGGTTAATGGTAAGGAATTTAAGTCAGGAATAAGAGTAAAACTTCAGAGAAACTGTCTAAGATTCCTGTTTTCAGGCAAAAAAGCTTCACCTTCTCTCTCAGGAGACAAGTATGTACAGTCTTCCCACTCCCTACACCCAGAAATGCAGACTCCTCAGAGTGGTTTCCAGGGCACTGAATAAGTTGGCCTTGAATGTAATCCTAGAGTTTCCAGTGGTCACTGATGGGTCTTCCCAAGTTCACATTATCCATTTTGAATCTCCAACTATACTCAGTCAAGATGAATAGGTCATGTCTCTCCAAGCAGCTCAGGTTTTCCTCATGCAGGGAGGCCTCCAATAACATCCAAATGCTATAAAAGCCTATGTGGGAGATGAAAGTGCTATTTACGAACTCAGCAATTTTCAAAGCAATGATCCAGGTTTAATATTAGATGCAGTTCTTCCAGTCCTAGGGTCACCACTGCATGGAGATTTGCCCTGCTCCCCTCCATCACATTCAGGTCTCTTAATTTCCTTTCAGTTTCAGCACACTGAAATTTGTTATTCCAGTTGCCAGGTTTTGTATGCAGTCACCTAGATTCCCTAAGAGCTATTGTCCTTTAAGAAGGATACATTTCACCTGCACATATGGTCACCATTTGAAAGTCAGCACAGTGCCTCAAGACCTGAACATCAAATCATGAAGGTGTTATCTTACACTCGTCAGACAGCACAGACATGTGCCTGCCAGCATTAGTCTAGCTAGACAAGCTGCTGCTAATCATGAAAGAGCAACAACTTATTTTCTCTTTTATCCAGCTATCAAACCAGTCTGGGATTCTTAAGCAGACATAAGGCAGTTATATTAATATAAGAGCAAAGCAAGGCTAGGTCTGCAGCACGAACACATCCAGCATTGCCCTTACCCTTCAACCACTGGGAGATATGCTTGCATTAAAGCCCATTCCACCAGCACACTACCAGAAAGGGTGTGCACGCACAATGGTAGAGAGGAAAAGATCAGCAGGAGGCAGTTCTGTGAACAGAATTAAAACACTTTTCAAAGCAACAGGCTAGGGCTTTCCAGCATGCATTTGCATTGTGGGGAGAAATAGGAGATAGACACAAGCAAGGTCTGGGAAATACTTTACATTCTCACCAAGTTGAAGTTTGACTACGTTGCCAATAAAACTGCAGTCCACATTTATTTGAAATAAAGTGATGTCCCATTGCATGTGAAAATTTCAGATGAAGTCACATAGTATCAAGATATAAAAAAAAACAAACCAAACTGGCCAATAAAAATAGTTAAGAGAAGCCAGCCAGTAAAGATCTAAGAGAGTCCATCTCATACTCTGCATCTTCCAGGACTGCTTTGGTTGATTCAGCCACGAGTCAACATCTTTCTACCACAAAAATAATTCAAGTCTCCATGAAGAATGCTGGAAAGTCTGTTGTCCCAGCCTGAGGGGCATATAGGAAGAGCTGACCATACACCCTTCTATCAAGCCACCCCCCAAATCTGATTGTATTATGAAATTCCTCCTAAGCAAGACAATTACTTCTATAGGTTTTACTTACAATAAGAAGTTGGTTTGTGGGGAAACAACTTTTTTTTTTAACATGAAAACCAGAAGTAAGGAGTTACGTTACTGGTCGTAACTGAAATGCATCTGCTAATGATTACAGCTTCCATTTTACTGCCAAAGTATTATTAGAACTGCTTATTTGCTCTGCAGCTTGGGGAGAAAAAAATCTCTTCCATCCTTTATTAATCTTGTCCTCATCTGACACAACAAAAACGCACCATCAGTCTTTTGCTTACTTTGAAAAATGGGCCTGAAATTCACCACAAGAGCCAAAGCCTTTGTGTATAATTGCTTTCTTGATTAACTGGAACAAAGGGCAGAAGACGTCAGTCACTATGCATTAAGTTTAGTATTTTCAGGGCTTATTTAAAGCCATTTCAGTAACTTGCTTTCCTAAAATTAACTTTGATATAACAAAAAAACCTATGAAAACAAAGTTTTGTTTTTTAAAAAAAAAGGCAGTTGCATCCAAAGAAACATAGCCCATAAGGTATCTACTAATTGGAAGGCCTCAGTAATATCCTTGTATCTTCTTGGCCTCTGGTAATTTCTTGCAGCAGTGCTGAGCTGGTGACCTATTTGGCTGATAGAAGAAACCAAATCATTATAAACTTTATGTATTCTAATATGAAAAGCAGATTTTCCTTGGAAACATTTTCCTGAGGCAGGTTTCAGGGTCGTGAAACTGGCAGTTAGTACATAAACAGAGGAGGTAATGAGTAAAGGTTCCAACCACAAATGCTGTGTAAACTTTTTTCCTTTTCAGCCTGCCATCCTGGACTCCAAACAGGGTATGCAGTGGAAGCAAAAAGAATTTAACTTATCTACCTGAGTATAAAGTCTCAGCACAGCAGGATTAGATAAGAATGGAAAGAGAAGGGACCTTGCAAGCAGCTAAAATTTTCAGAATTGAAGTTTTCAGAGGCCTGGTAGAGAGTCTACCATACAGCAGTACCTGGCTGTGTTACTGGACAGAAAACTTACAGGTAGTATTGCTTGCTGTCTTGGCTTCTCCATGCTTACTGATAAGCCCTGTTGCTTCAAGGCTGAATTGCCTTTATAGAAAGCTGAGTCTTCAAGTATGTGGTATCAATGGTCACATCACACCCCCTCCCAGCAGCCAGACTAACAGGGCAGTCTCAGAAGACCCGGAACAGATTTCATATCCACATCTAAAAAACACAAAAATCAGACAAGCTTCTACCTCCTCCTGCTCCTAGAAAGGGGTCTTAAGGGTGTTAGCCACTCGGATATCATAGAATGGTTTGGGTTGGAAGGGACCTCTGGAGGTCATCTAGTCCAACCCCTCTGCAGTAGGCAGGGACATCCCCAACTACTTCCCCTGCTAGATCCAGAAGGAAATATAGTAGCAAAAAGACAAGGATAAGGCTGAGGTGCTTAA
>VWZO01001375.1:0-36758 GCA_013396975.1 Bucco capensis
GGGACCACCAGGTGGGGGTGCAGGCCACTCCGCCGACTCACCGGCTCCGTTCCTACCCGCGCAGTTCAGCCAATGGGAAGGGCTACCACTCACCAAGTTTACAAATAAACACATTAACGGTTGGGTGGGGGTGAAGGGGGAAAAGATGGATACCTCGGGCAATTTTTACATACACGATAACATATTGCAAACAAGAACTCCAAATTATTTCTTCAGATTTACATCAAATGAAACCAGCAAGAACAGGCACATTATCTCAAGAATCCCTTACTCTAGAGACTAGATCCTTCTTTTCAGTCTCCCACATTATGGAGCTCCAGACAGCATTTACAAGGCACAGACAGGTTTCCGTCCCATGGGCACAATTGCAGAAGAGACTTGTTCATAGGCCCAAGCCTCCTGAGACAGATCTCTTAACTTTTGCCTTAAATACTATGGCCTTTCAAGGTATTGAGGATCTTCCCAAATTCTTGTAAGTCAAGGGAACTATTACCACTTGCCCTTCAAAATGTACAATATTAGCATGACTATTTCTCACCTCTAAGAAATACAATTGTAGTGAAAAAGACATATAGTTCCATAATAATTTTTAATGATTAGGCAGATCCCTTCAGAAATTCCACATACACAAGCAAATCTATATAAGCATACTCCAGTGGTCCTCCTTTGCTGATTGTGAATCCCTTGGGAATACACTGGGAGATACAGAATGAAAACCACTCATCTAGACATCCCAGTACTTGGACTCAACTTGCCCTGAATAAGCTGCACTGTATCTGGGAATCAATTCCTGTATTTGGAGGTTGTATTTTATAGGTTTTTAGAATATTGAGTAAAATTACACATTTTGGATGTTATTAATACAACTGTTTTCTAAGTAGCTTAATAAGCATATACTGAGTGTAGTTACATTCCCATAAGGAAATGTAAAACAGTATTTAAAATGTGAAATTACCATAATTGAAAGAACACAGATGCTTTTTAATAACCTAGTAGATTGCAGTCTCAATAGAAATGCTCATTAATTCTATTTTAAGACAGTGTGATTCACCTGTATGTCAGATAATTACCATTGAAAGCTAGGTAAGCAGAAAGGTTACATATTCAGGTTTGACAGCTCCATCACAGAATATGCAACATTTTGTACTTAATAGCACAATGTCTATACACTTACTTCCCCCATATTGTGTAATTTTTAAGCAGCAGAAAAAAATTTTGCAGGAACATTAAATTTCCACAAAATAGAAAATAACTTTCTGAAGTCAATCTGACTCTGAAAACTTAAATTACTTAATACAGTAAAATACCATAAGAAGTGGACTGTGAGTAGAAGTGGGCATAGATGAGTGGACAGTGAGGTGGACTGAGATGTTCATTTCACCCCTACAGAGCACCTTCCCATCCTCCTAAAGAAACCAGGTTAATTCATAGATTATCCAGGAAATAAAAGTTTATTTCACTGAGTTCCTGATGTTCCATATGCTCCCCTGCAAATTATACTGGCCTATATGTACGGCTTCGCCAGCGAAGATCCAGGGAGGGCTCCACCCACGCTCCTCATCAGCGCCTTTTACAAGCACGCTGATAAAGAGAGGATAGCAGATAGCACCCTCGAGCCTGTGCAATGGATTTTTTTTTTTAGGTGAGACACAGCATGCGCAGAGCTGGACCCACCCTTTAGTCCTAAGGTTCATCTGCCAGGGCCTAGCAAGCTTGGACGCTGTCAGCCAAGTCCCTAGGATGGAGGTTTTATTAGAGTGTCCTTCTCTTGGAAGGCCTTCCAGGGCTAAATGAGATCCATCTGCCCGGGTTTGGAATTAGAGTTGTCCTTCTCCTAGGATGACTGCCAGAAGGTAATGAGCACATACTACCCATACAAGGATTATAGGAACATGGGTTTCACTCCCTACACTTTACCGTGGGCAATGAATTTAATGCTCCCTCTGCTGTTGGCACAGTTATCGCACCAGGGGCCACAGAAGACGCCAGGTGATTTTCAGACTGTGCCTGGACTGGCCTATAGCAAGATAACAAAAGAACCAAGCACACTGAAAATGAATCTGAATAGGTCTGTAGCAATGGTATGTTTCTAAACTACACAGAGAAGCAAAGAGAAGGGGAAAAATGAAATTCTTTTTCATTTTAGAAAACCTATTTGTCTAGCAAAATAAAGATATTTGCTAGGATAAACTGAAGACTAGTGCTTTAAAAAAATTTTAAAAGCAAACAAAAAACAAGCACAAAAATCCTTAAAAAACAATCACAATACAAACTCAAAAAACCCAAACACAAAAACCTGAAACTTAGTAATTTCAAAGAACAAAAACTTGTACAAAATCATATAACTTGTAAATTTTTAAATTTGTTTCTAAAAGTTTACATAATATCTGTGTTATAGTTGGAGAAACTGCAATATTGTACATGATAATATATACCAAGAGCGAATCAATGAAAAAGACATTTTAAAATATAGGACATTTTCATTAGTTTTAATTGAACTTAAGAATTTAAATTAAAAACTAAATTATGAAAAAAAGGTGTAATTCTCATTCACTGTGAGATAATATAATATAGAATGACATGGCTCAAGTCAGTCTTCTCTTGGTAAGTTCTAGTTTACTAGATATATCAGAAAATCCAACATAAAATAAAAATAAAAGGATAACCGAACTGATTATCCCAGTACTCAGAACAAAGGAATAGCTGTTTTTAAAAGTTTCTATGAGTGATCACACATAGCCTAAGCACATTTTACTGAAGGAAAGAGGAACCAGAGAGTGTATTATTGTTCCAGGGAAAAGGAAAAGAAGAAAAAAACTCTGGAGTTGCTCAAACACAGCTAAGCATTACCAACCAACGTGTAGGCTGTTGCCAACTGTGTGGGTTTTTTTCAACATTATATCTGAAAAATAGAAGGGAAAAAACCCAAAACAAAACACGGGAAACTCCACTCAGAACTGAATAATCTTCTTACATTCTTCTAGCTTTTATTACATTTACCTTATAAGATTCAAATCTTATAGGCTACTATCTAATTCCTATGTGGTCACTAGTTCTAGTAAAACTAACAGAAACAGTAACAATTATTTTAGCCTCAATCCTGTTTTGGTAAAACAAAAGTAAAATTTACTAGCCAATATTAGGAATAATTTGGAATACATTTTGATCTGCTTATTACATATATTTGAATGTAATTGTTTAATTTTACATTTCCTGGCTTATTAACAATGTTATCATTTTATTAGTATAGTTAATTGCAGAACAGCCACAAAGGTAAAGCCACAGCTGGGTTTTCAAAAAAGAAATACACATGCAAGAAATTAGTCTTTAAGAAAAATTAGTTCTACTTAGGAAAAGGGGCTTTGCAATAATATCATGATCTTGTAGGCTCATTAAAAGAATGTTTCCCTTTTTCTTAGCCGTATGAACTTTACAAGAAACAGTAGAAGACTCAGCAGAGACAAAACCACAAGCTTAATATGTCATGGAAATATTAAACTGTGGCACAATTGAGTTAAGATTCGTTAATAATGTCCGTTTAAAAAAATGAAAATGAAACATGACAACACCAGTTACAGATCTTTCTTTACAAATGCATTGTTTCCTCTTCCAGCAGGTTTCATTGATGCCCAACAGGATTTTACTCATGAAAATCTCTTGACTCTGCTTGTACAAGTTGTACTTTGTTGTTGTCGTTGGAGTGGTACATCAAGCTAAACTATAATGACGGTACTGATCACTAGTTTGCTTAAGCATATCAGGTTATGTTTAGATAGGAACACTCCTTTTCCTCATTTAAGCTTAAATTAGTAATTTGATCCAATTAAATATATATCTTAAGACAACCTCATTTGTAGGAGCAGAAATAATGCTCCTGAGATGACAACACTATTGAGATAACTGAAACTTACGGTACAGCTATGTACAGAGCAAAATGTTTGAAATCAGTCCCTAAAGCTCACATACTCCAGTAGCAGAAGATGCTTGTTTATCAAGACCATGAAAGGACTGTGAAAGTGTAGGAAAACACAAGTGAAGGGGGCAGCTCATAAAACTGACAGTATAATACACCTACCTACCAGTATAGCTGAAGATGTGAAAAAGTCCATCAAACATAAACTTTAGTCACCAGCTGCAGTCATATCTGACTATTTACCCCTCTTGTCTCCGAAGTCTAAGGTAATTTTCATACTGATCCATCTTACCTCATAAATTCCTCTTGATGGATGCCACATATAACCTCACAACTGAAGTTCAAACAACATATTTTGAGACTAAAAGCTCACTGAAACAAATAAAAAGGAAATAGTTAATGACATCCATTGTGTATTTGTTGATATTACACTTCGGTAAAGACTGTTAAGAACAGCTCAATTTCAGACCTCTATTGTCTATTGTTCTTGAAACTCACAGTTTCAAGCTGTTTGTTTCAAGAGGAAGATTGACATCTCTCATCTCTTTAGCTATCGAATGACTAAACCACAAGGTAGTTCAGCAATCAAGCTCTTCTAATACAATAGAAAGCTTACATATTTATGAAACACCAGGATTTGCTAAAATTCATGGTGAAACTAAACAAGTGAATTGTGCAAAAACTTTATGTTAATGGATTTCTAGCATCTCAGGTTAAACACCAAAACACAGTGTAGTCCTCTCCAATATGTGGTAGTTAATAAAATAAATATGTTTAAAACGAGATTACCCATTTCACAATCTTCTACTATGTGCTCATTTTTCACATAGCAATTATTTGCAACTATAAAAAAGAGAATTACAGAAAAAATGGATTTAAATTGCACTACACGGAACAAAATGCTAATTTGCTGCTATAAATAAACCCAAGAACTGTAAATAAATTAGCTATTCCTGTTCTATAAAGGAAGACTACCACTACTGTTACTTCTGCTTTCATGCCATGTATAGAAGAGAAGACCAAGATGTCACCTGATAATCCACTCTGTAAATAACTGACCTCTGAATTTTTGAAAGATCATTATTAAGTACGGTTAAATTAAATTCATTAATTATGAAATAAACATGGAGAACAACAATATGCTGATGAATTCAAACAGAAAGAGGAAGGCGTGATGAGTGCTGTATTGTGTGAATTAGATTATTTGACAATGCTGAGAACCAAAGTGAGTAAAACCTTACATAAGGAGCAATATGATAACACTTCAATCAGTGCTGCTTCAGACAATCTTCAAATAACATCAGACTATCAATAACACTTTGGTATTATTAATTATAAAAGTCAGTGATGTTCCCATGTGTTCATGAGTCACTGTTATCTGATCACCAAAACAAATAGTTCCTTAACACCTTTTAAAATTGAGTTAGGAGGACATAGAAGGTGTCTTCTTACTGCAATAATAATTCCAAACACTGTTCAGTGTCTTTCTATGAATTTTTAAGAGGAATCATGGAAGAGAAATGCAAAAACAAAGGCTGTTGGAAAGGACTATATGACAGAGAGGAAAGAAAGCCTCCACTGACTAAAGTACTTGAACATGTATATAATTTTAGGTAGATGCTTAGAGTAGGTTTTCCAGAGTTTCTTCAAAAGCAATTTAGGTACAAGATACATGAATAACAGATTTTTACTTAGTAAGAAGTTACAAGTATGCTATTAAAGTTTTAGGATTTGTAACAACATATCCTGTAAAATATTCATGAAATTTACAAACTGTTAATATATATAGTCTTTAAAGATTGAATCTCTAATTATAGAAATGACAGTCAATTTATTGATAACAATTTTTTCAAAGACTGTGCCCATTATTGCTCATAAGCATTAGGCTCGAAGGAGGTGACTTAACAATAGCCTGCCCAACCTGTGTGCTGGTTACTGAGAAGATGGAGGTAGTCTTTTCACAGCAGTACCTGGCAGAAGGACAAGAGTTACGACTAGCAAGCTGTGGATATTAAGAGAAAAAAATTTCACCTGAAGTGCCCTGGTTTGAGCTAGAACAGAACTAATTCTATTCAGTAATTTTACTTTTCACTTTCTGAAGTGAATGGCATATTTTTGCAGACAGAGCCTACTTGTAGAAGTGATAACAGTTGTTGGTTATAGTTACTGTCAAAGCTTGGCATGCAGAAAGGCTCTTTCTTATACCTGCTCCTATGGAGACCGAAGTTACTGCTATATCTCGTGTACCACATTGGGAATGCATAAAGTAAAAGTCCATACTTGTAAGGAAGAGCAGACAGTTCAGATAACCCTAAACTGACCAGCTAGGTATTCCATTCCATATATGTCATATTCCGTATAAAGCTGAGGGATCATGAGGGTCAAACTCTCCTCTTCAGTGGCCAGCATCAGATGAGGACTTGGTCCATTCTGCCTTTGATCTTGATCCATATGTTCCTGAATCCAGTTCCAGAACACAGCTCATGAATCTGGTTCCCATATGCCACTGAGTCTAGTCCATTGTGCAAATAAAACTATTTTCTTTATTTTAAAACAGTATGTGTGTGCACTGCTGGATGAAAGAGAGTTCTGATTGACTCCACAGATGTGCAAAAAATGAAATCTGAAGATTCAGAGCTTTAAAGAAATACCTTGTAAAATAATTTCAGAAGTGCAGTGGGAGAAAACAAATGCATAATCGTGCTCTCCAAGGCCTTGGAACAGCAGGGAGATTGTGCAGACAGAGGCCATTGTACTTCTAGCAATAAGTGGTGTCTCCACAGTTCTAATCAGAACTTGATGGCATCTGCACTGAACAGAAGGATCCAAACTGGAGGCCTGTGACTAGTGGTGTCGCCCACGGGTCAGTGCTGGGTCCAGTAATGTTCAGTATATTCATCAAGAGTGTACCCTCAGCAAGTTTGCAGATGATTCCAAGCTTGGAGGAGTACCTGGCACAGCAGGAGGCTGTGCTGTCTTCCAGTGTGACCTGGGCAGGCTAGAGAGATGGGCAGGGAGAAACTTAATGCCATTTAACAAGGGGAAGTGTAAAGTACTGCATCTGGGAAATTAACAACCCCATGTATCAGTACAGACCGGGAACTGATCTTCTGGAGAACAGCCCTGGGGAAAAAGATCTAGGAGTCCTGGTGGATAAGATGACCATGAGCCAGCAATGTGCCCTTGTGGCCAAGAGGCCCAATAGCATCCAAGGATGCATTAAGAGGAGCGTGGCCAGCAGATAGAGAGAGGTTATTCTTCCCCTCTACTCTGCCCTGGTTAGGCCCCACCTGGAATACTGTGTCCAGTTCTGGGCCCCGCAGCTAGAGAAGGATAGGGAGCTGCTGGAGAGAGTCCAGCACAGGGCCACCAAGATTATTAAAGGAGTAGAGTATCTGCTCTATGAAGACAGGTTGAGAGAGCTGGGTGTCTTCAGCCTGGAGGAGACTGAGAGGGGACCTCATTAATGTTTACAAATACGTTAAGGGTGAGTGTCAGGAGGAGACAGCCAGGCTCTTCTCAATGTCATCCAATATTAGGACAAGAGGGAATGGGAGCAAGTTGGACCACAGGAGGTTTAGTATTAACACGAGGAAAAACTTCTTTACAGTAAATGTGCCAGAGCACTGGAACAGGCTGCCCAGGAGAGCTGTGGAGTCTTCTTCTCTGGAGACATTCCAGACCCGCCTGGATGCATTCCTGTGTGACCTCATCTAGGTGATCCTGCTGTGGCAGGGGGGTTGGACTAGATGACCTTTCTAGGTCCCTTCCAATGCCTAACAGTCTATGATTCTATGATATTTAGAGTTCTGGTATACACTATTTGAGATTCAATAGATACAATAAATAGCTTGAGATCGTGTTATATGAGATGAGCCCAGTTGCTACAAATTTCAATCAGAGACTTTTGAATCAGACACCTAGGCAGTTCCTTCCCCAAACAGACACAATTTTTCTAATACCCACTACAAGTCAATCAATGTCTATAAGATCTGACCTTGAGAAATTGTTCTTTCCTACTCCCTGAAGACATTGTACCACACACACTATTGTGGCGGTTTAGAAATTTAATAGTGTGCTAAACACCACTTTTTATGCCTTCAGGGAAAGCTGTGAATATCAGTTCAAAAGGGACTCATGGTAAACTATTAATGTCTAATGTCTAAATAATTTCTATTCTTAAGAGCAGTTTGTTAAAAAATTGCTAGAATGACAGTGATATTGTCAGCAAAATTGGTGTCCTGGTTTGACCAAAAGAACTAAGAATTTGTTAGGGTCAAAAGAACAAACTCTTTGAGAGGACCTCCCAGGTGCCCCCTCTCCCCAAATGGGGACAGCAAAATAAAATAAAGGCGTAGAGAATGAAATGAGACTATTATTATGCTGCTATTCAGTTCCTCCAAAGTAAAGTCTAGTAAGACAGGGAAAGATCCAGATCACGTTGTTAAGAATGTTCACTGGCATAGGACTCTTGCCGTATGAAAAACAACAGACTAGTTTAGCATTTTCCAAAAGACTTCTGTCTCTTGAAAAGCAAGGTAAAGGTAACAGACTACTATATAATCAAACTAACACAGAAAGAGTAGATACAAAGAATTTGTACACTGTCTCTTTCATTATAAGAACTAGAGGCATAGTATGAAACTGGTATAAACCAGATTCATAATAAAGGAGGTAATTGCTCAGACAATGCAAGAGTGCCACAAGATGTTGTGAATGCTAAAAGTTTATGGATCTTCTATGATAAAATGTAAAATTACATGGAAGTAAAACACACTGAAACTGCGTTTGGTTCAAAAAGTCCTGTGAGCCAAAACCAGTTCAAAATTGAGAATAGTTCAAATGAAAACCATTACGTGCCCTGTCCTTAATATTAGCCTTTTGCTTTAGAAACTCTGATGGGCAGAGTTTAGGAGGCTATATGAATTTTTAGTCTAACTCACAACAACCTTTTTTATCTTATGCTGATGTCATGTTCTTAACGTCAGACAACACATCACTTATTTGCATTTAAATTTTAGTTGAGTAAAAATCAACATTGACTGTTCAAAGTCCACATTACATCTGCTGTGTAAAAATTTCCTCTCTGCACCATTGCATTAATTAAATGAAATAAGAAATCCTCACACATCCACAGCTGAGAAATCATTTTACCAGATGCACTTTCTGCTGAGTGTGGGATTGCCTTAGTATACATTTTTGACCTTTGATTTTTTCTTAGGCGAAGACAATGGAATCTTATTGTACTATGTAACACACATATGTACACTAAAGGGTAGTTCCTCACTGAAAGAAGTCATACAGCAAGTGTGTGTACATGTTAAAAAAGACCTCTATCTGGCATAGAGATAGAAAGCGGACACACAGGATATAATGAACAACAAAGTGGATTGCAAAACCAAGTTGGATCTAGTTCTATATGGAATTGTTAGAAAGAATCAGTATCCACAGCTAGCCTCTTGTGAACAATTGATTTGTCATTACAATAAGGATTTAGCTTTGCTTTGAAAGAGGGAGAGGAATTTAAGGAGAAACTGCTGCTAAACGGGAGTTAATTCAAGCTGCTGTATCATGAAAAGCATCTTTTTTTTTTTTTCTTCTGTTCTTCCCCAAAGGTCTATGAGGTTACTCTATGGAATATTTGATACAAATGCATCTATTTATAATGTGTTATGGTTACTCCCTCATGAAGATGACAGCAGGAACTCATTTCAGTATCTGTGGCAAATAGATTTCCTTACTATAACAGTGTATTTCCTGAACTCACTCAATCCATACTAAAGACAGGCAAAATCTGAACTACCATTTTTTTCCTTCCTGGGCTACACATACCACAACTGAATATTAATGTAACAACTGAATATTAATGGATTAATTCTCAGCAGATTTCTCCTTATCTGCCCCACAAAGGATGGAGAGAAGAGTTTGAAGATGCAGAGACAGTCAGGACTTTTTGTACCTAGATATGACAAGAAAACTAAAAAGAATCAGCTTAGAGACCATATGTACATTGTTTGTACAGTTTTGTTTGCAGTTTTCTAAGTATCAAGAAAGCTCAAACAGGCATTGTGACCTTGGGACAAATGACCTATAAGTGAGATACACTGCACTTAGTGTTTCAGAGATGTCTTCATGACTTTGGTAAAGAAAGACAGTCTAGTCCTTGGAAATCATGGTATATGGTTAGTTTGATCTGAGCTTTTGATCTGTCAGATATAGGAAATCATATTTTAAACAAAGTCCATTAGTCATTGTGGAAAGGTAAGTTTACTACCAAGAAGATAAACTAAATTGCGCTAACCATGGTTGACTGAGTTCAAATTGAAAATACGTTTAGAGATTCAGGTTAAAGAGATACCTACTTTTGAATAGGCATGGATAACCAGAATACCAACAGGAAAAAAAACCCCAAAACCAAAAAACCAAACAAAACAACAAATAAAACCCCCCAAAAACCAGAACTGAGTTTGGGAAAACATGGCATAAATAGCTGTGATAAGGCATTTTAAAACACCTTATAATCAGTCTGACCTATAAATATTTTAGCTTGTTTTCCTCTAGAAAATTTGCAATATTGCTAACAGCGCAGAGATTCAAATGCATTAGGTTCCTAGCAGCTGCATGAAAACAGAAATCCTTGAAGAGAAGACAGATTGCATTGCTGCTTGTGCTTAGAACATGGCTGAGTCACATGACACTTTCCCTTCAACTACGCAGGCAGGAAAGAGCAGAATTGCCCCAAAACATGTTTAATATAGCATTATGCCTTATCAGACATTAGGAAATGTAATCATGCTTTATTTCTAAAGAAGAGTGGGCCTAGTAAGTCCCACTGGCACTAATGACAGAGTTTCTTAATTGTAGATGTTGTTAATTCATTTTCAGGTTTTCAAGTTCTTGCCATAAAATCGCAAAATCTTTGTATCATGCTAGTCTATCACTAAAATCTTAGGGGGTGTCTGTAAATATATTTAACCTGGAAGAAAAAAAGAGGGACAAACAATAAAATCTTTCCTTCCTGACTATGTTTCTTCTGCATCAACACTGAATATGAAAGCGATACAGATATCTCAGGGTCAACAGGGACTTTCCAAGAAGAAAATCTTCACAATCACTGTTTCTGCTACATTGTGTGATGTAATGTTGTGAGAATTACCAAGGAAAAGTTGAAAAAAACCTTTCTCAGGTATCAAAAGTAATATAGTTATGCCTGTATGGGCATCTGCATAGAATAATTCACCAAGTGACTCTGGCAGTTTCATAAGATGTAGGAATTTCCTCATTTCATTAATGCATTATATCCGCTATTCTTTCCAGAGGCATTCACTGTTCTTGGGAAATAGGTGCACAAAAAACCTGAAGATAAGGGAGTTAACATGTTATAAAATATTTCCTTTCAAACACAAATGAAAAAAAATGTGTTTTCATTTGACAGCACTAGTTCCCAGCCCTTCCAAAAGTCATTCTAAACACAGCCACCTGTCACTTATGTATGCTTACATGTATGTATATTTTATTCAGACTAAAGTCTTACCCTTCAGTTGTCTTTGACAAGTAGTATCAATTATTTATATTCCACCGGAAAGATTTTTTTAATTTATCAAATTTGAACCAAGTTCTGTTACACCCGTCCTGACTAGGTTACAAAATTAGGCTTTGTAACTTTGTTCTTGTAAGATTTTTGGTCTAACCACACAGTATTTACAATATTCTTGTCCTGTTGTATTCTTTTTGTTTTTCATATCTGAACTCCAAATAAACTGTCTTTATTAACAGCATCTGCACTGATAAGAAATGCTGGAGATCTGCCATAAATGAAGTAACCTATAACCTATTTAAATACACTGAGTCACCTTTTATGCAAGTGACAAAACTAGAAAATACTCTAAGTACAAATGAGATTAATAATATACAGAATTTTACGTAAAATGAGGCCGTATACAAAAACAAACCTTTTCTATATTGAATATCCCATAGATATATATGGAAAGGAAAACACTATAATTTTTCTATTAAAATTACGGTAACTATAGAAAACAAGACAAGCAAACACTGAAGAAGGTTTATACTTTGCATAAAGACACAGCTGGCAAATATCTATGTAATTAAATAGTATATAAACAAAACAGAAGACAAAAAATATGCATGGGTAATCTCAATGATGACAAGAGAGCTATGGACCTTGAGAGGTCACCCAGTTCATACACTTCCCCAAGCCACAATGAGTTAGAAAAAGAAGAGAAAAATCACTCCAAAATTTCTGAAAATATCAAGCACAACTTGCATGAACAAATATGTTTTCTAAAAGATAAAACTATTAAAGTTAACAATGCTGAGAGAACAAACAGGAAATCTGAAGAAGAAAAATGTAAATGACATTCTTTTTCTCAGCATCTGGAACTAGTATCTTATTTCTGGCAGTGTCTGATGGGATATCAGGTATCTCTGAAATAACGTGTCAGAGAACTGATAGGAAAGCTATTTTTTGTTCCCTCTCTGTGCAGGTAGGAATGTTTGATTTCATATATCATTTGCAAGTTGCTGTGGGGATTCCAGAAATCAATTTGGCTTCACAAAATTGATGAATAAGAAAAAAATATTGCTGGTTTTGTGTCTGTTGTTTTTGAAAACGGTGCAGCTGGGACTTTGGCACACTGGGCATTGTTAATGATTCATTGTCACAGATCTTCAGTGAAAATGCTGAAGTTTCTTTTAACCCTCAGGGAACTTGCTCATCAGAATGCGTAAATTATTTGCCTGTTATTTTACTGGTCACCTTTAATAGCAATCCAAATTAAGCACTACAAAAGTTATCTGTTAAATCTCATAAAGCTTCTAAATGAATAGGTTCAAGCAGTGAAAACTAAGGATGCAATCCAGCCTGAATAGGGGAGGCAAACAGGACTGCAAGGGAGCATGATGTGCAACTGCTGCAGCATGAGGCAAGAAGAGCTGGTTTGCATAGCACTGTACACAGTACTGATGGGAAAGAAGATGTGAGAGACACACTAGTACACTTTATTTTTTAATGATTTTAACAGAGCTACATTAGATACAAGTTTAGAAGGAATTTATAACTTCATCTGATCTATTATATCCACAAGACCTGGAACCTAATCCAGTTACATTTTTTTTGAACAGTAGCGATCATCATTTAGCACACTAAATGAAACAGACTTCCATAAAATAGTGAACTACAAAGCAATCATTTCTGATTCAAAAGAGCAAAACTGATAGGCATCCTAAACACAGAAGTGTTGCATAAATGTTCCTGTGTGCTGAAAATATTGAGAGAATTTTGCAAAACAGGGTGACATATTATCTTCAGTAGGGGGTTTTTTGGTTTTACCGCTTCACTGCAGAATTACCAATCTATGCCCTATAGACAATAATCTGATTAATTCATGAAAATAATTGAATACAAATTAAACATCTGATAGATGTCAGTTCCTTCAACCATAACTTGAAAGAATAAATTTTAAAGGCAGAGGGAGCAGTAGTGATCATCACCAAGTCACAATTGCTGCTTTTAGCTCAGGGGAAGTTAGTATGGTCCTGCTTGGTGAAATAAAGCAGCTACAGATGTTAGGAGACAGATGCTTCTGAGACTGCCTTTTTTTACTCATAGAAAGATGAGGAAGGAGCTACTCTTTTACTGTCCATTGGGAAGTCAGTTGCAGGAGCCTAAACACTTGCTATGAACATGTGGATTAACCAGAATCAAGAAAGGATCCATTTGCATAGAACAGGCAGAATACTCTATAGCCTCCATGGAACAGAGTCAGATAACCTGAGGATTAGCATCATGAAATTGTCAAACCTCAGATACACTGTGTACCTCAGTCCCAGTAGGCAGCATTCAGGATTCACTTTATGGTAAAAGAGATGGGAACAAGACAACATAGAGCTCATTTATGAACACCTGGGACAGACCCTTCACTGAAGACCTTGTCAGATAAAATAGTCTCACTGTCCAGCAGAGCAACAGGACAGATGATTCACACTCACACTGATCATGCTTCCTCCCTCATCTCCATAAAATCCTCAGTTTTACTGGGGAATAATCTGGGAGTCAATAACCACTTACTGGTTAAAATGTACACATAGTTCTTCAAGATGTATATCTGAAATGGAAGCCTTTTCAGTCCTCCTAAATTGTATGTGTCTTTTGCATGTACTACTAAATCAACAAGTATAACTCAGTACAGCTTCTAATGAGAGAAAAATGGGAGTGAAATACTGCTTAAACCTGGATTCCACAGAACAATCCTGGCATATAATCAAATAAGTTTGAATACAGTTATTAAAACTTACCAAAATACCTATGGCAAATTGTTAATTATGTAAGAGCTGAAGAAAAATTTACAGAAGTCTGGTATAGGAGTTCATGTGACCCTTAGGGTATATGGAATATAATGTCAAAAGAAAACATCGCGTTTCTCCTTGAAAGTTATGTAGTTTCCATTTTAAATCTGGGCACTATCTTATTATAAAATATAGGAAATTCTTACAAAGTTACTCCATGAAAAGACATCCACCATCAGAAATACTTGTATTAGCAGTAACACAACTATTTTGTGTTGTTGAAATAAACAAAAATCATGAGCAAAAGAATACCACATCAGATCCCAAATGTCCTTGCTGCAAAAACAATTAACAAATACCTAACAAAAAAGGAAATACACAAACATCCCATGGGCATCAGATACGAAAAATATTTCTTCATTGAATCTTTATTTATCCAAGGCAACCCTAGTATGCTAGAAAGTAAAATTGTTGGAAAAATACATGTCCTAATTCAAATATTATACAGTTGAGCATGGGAAGAAGGGAGATGTGGGAGCAAGGTGTTTTTAAGATTTGTATTTATTTCTCATTACCCTACTCTGATTTGATTGGGAATGAACTGAGTTAAGTCTGTTTTGCCCCTGACAGTATTTGTAGACTGATCTCTCTTTCCTTGTCGTGAGAGGGATGAGCTTTTTGTCATATATTTCTCCCCCTGTCCAGTTGAGGAGGGGGACTAAAGCTTTAGTGAGCACCTGGTGTCCCCTCAGGGTCATCCCACCATGAAGTGAAGCCTAAGATCCAGCTTTAACAAGAAGTTAATGTGCCTGTAACAAATCCCTAAGACAAATCCTAATGTTTTCAGTTCCAGTAACAAATGCTTCATACATTTAAGAACTCAAGCAGCAGCTGTTACAGACTAGTACCAGACCAATTACCACACTCAGCAACTGAGAAAAAGGAATATTCAGCTTCATAAGGCATCTCAACCAGGCATCAAACATAATTTTCAGTTCAAAGAATGATAGAATCAAGAATTAAATTAAAATGAAAGCACAACCTAGTAACGTGTATTCCCCTACATATGCAATATTGTTCCCCAGGTTCAGCAGCAGCAGCAGCTCCCACTCCTGATGAGCAGAGCAAGTATCAAAGCCTCCTAATGCTCAGTAGGCCAGACTGGAACCTGAAATGTCAACATGGATGTTATTGGCAAGAACAAACCAAAGAAAACAATACAAATATTACACATCCCTATCATAACATGAGCCTACAATCAGAATAACAGCACAACCAAACATGTAAAAATTAAGTCAAACCAAATGCA
Organism: Bucco capensis; assembly: GCA_013396975.1. Taxonomy (NCBI): domain Eukaryota; kingdom Metazoa; phylum Chordata; class Aves; order Piciformes; family Bucconidae; genus Bucco; species Bucco capensis. The sequence goes on from VWZO01001375.1 coordinate 15,528, forward strand.
GACTGACATCCTAAAATAGGTGAGGACAAAACAAGACAGAAAATGCTGGCTAATGAAAGGGAAAACAAAAAATAACTTTGTAGACTTGTATCAGGAGAATTCCGGTACCTAAAGGGAACTTACAAGAAGGCTGGAGAGGACCTGTTTACAAAGGCCTGGAGTAAAAGAATAAGGGGCAATGGTTTTAAGTTAGAGATGAGTAGATTTAGACTGGATATTAGGAAAAAGTTCCTCACCATGAGGGTGGTGGAACACTGGAACAGGTTGCTCAGGGAATTTGGGTAATATTGTGTTTGAGCAGGATTATCAAGAAAGACCTTAATACACATTTAATATAATGTGCAGACATCAGAGCATGTTTATTTTTCCAAGAAAAGCCCAAACTTAAATATCTCATTGTATTTGTTGGGCAATTGAAATAGGTAATAACAATGATTTCTGTACTATGTTTAAAATTAGATTACTAGAACTGTTAAAAGATGGAAATACAGTCGAAGAATTGCATAGGCTTTTCTGTGTCTATTCTTTGAAGATGAAGACTGCAGAAAGAAATACATAAAATTTGGCTTTGGTTACCTATGAATATTCTAATAATTTGCAAAAGTCTATACTAAGTAATTTGCAAAACCAAAGAATTTGCAAGGGTTTGTTCTCAACACTCACTTCAAATCCTTTTTAGAAAATCATCTATACATTACAAATCAGAGCTCAGTTCTCAAATCAGAGTTAGAGTTAATAACCGCAAAAGAATTTTAAATAGCAATTTATGTTTGTCCACTCTCTTTTCCATCCACATCACTTTATATTTATCTATACTGAATTCCATTTTATTATCTAGTTGCTGAGTCTCACAAGATTTTTCTACAATTCATCACTGTTAGCCCTTGTATCACAACTGCAGTTTCCTTTTAGATAAATTCACAAAAGTTTTCTGCAGCACAGCCCAAGCTGCAATGTACTCTGGAATGTTATTCACAGTCCTTCGGTGTCCAAAACACCCCAGACAGCCAATCACATGTAGTTTATAAAGCATGTAGTAGCTTATACAAATACTTGATGGGGTAAGAAAGGGTACTGCTCTATTTACATCTAGAAAGAACCTTCAGAACTCAAGAAATAACATAATAGTTTTCATTTTCCTACATGGTGCATAAGATTGGATCAGATCTCACCTGACCTTACTGTTATTTATAACGTTATTTTAACATACTAAACATATTTTGTAGCTGCTGATAACACACAGCACATTAGGTGACTAGCGTCATAGTTTGTCACTGTATTTGTACTTGGGATTGTCATGGCAAACTACAACAGCTACTTACTGTCATTGTAGGGATTCTTTTGCTCATATTATTTTCATGTAGTTTCCCATTTTGAAACTGAGCAGTGATGCAGTGATTTCTGATTGAATCTGCTGGGACATTGAATATAACATGCTCATTGTTATAAAGGGGCCCTATAAATGAAAATTTCAGACTTGTTGCATGTCTGCTCAAGGATACAGAATTTCTGTGATTTCATCAGAATAGATTATGCTCTCTTTCACTGTTGCTGACTTTACCGTGCTCTTAAATTTATATATAAGCCAGTCAGTTTTCAATTTCAAAAGTCCTAGTTCACCATTCAAATTAAGTTCACCTCTTTTGTATAGACTTTCTTTATTACAGAGGCATCCTCAGTCTCTGAAGAATGGAAATTCCTGCTTGTCATGCATTATTTTTTAGACAGGCATTAAAAGTCTTTAATGCCTGTCAGCCAGTTTCCAAAACAACACAGAGTACTATGAGAAATTAAGAGAATGCTACAGGAATCCTGGTCTTCATATGCCTTCTTAAAGGCCCATATTATGCTTCTATAATAAAAATGACTAGATTGTAGACAGGAGGGAAAGCTGTGGATGTCATCTTGACTATAACACGGCTTTTATCACTTATTCCTACATTAAGATCTGGATAGCTGAACTGCTAGATGGGGAAAAAAAAAAAAAAAGAGTGGATGACTGGACTCAGAGGATCATGGTTAATGAGTTGCACTCTACCTGGAGGTTTGTAACAAGTGAAGTAGCACAGGGGTCTGTACTGAGACCAAAGTATTTTTCTAAAACAAAGCATAATTTGTTGTAATTGACTAAGCCTGGGAGATCTGCTCACTTAATGAATGCCCAAAAGGAGAAAAAAGAATGCAAAATGAAGAAATTTAGCACTTTATGTAAGTGTTCCCATATCTTTTCTTACATCTTATGCTTTCAACATTTGATTTTTTGAATTGCCTATACTTTTACATACTTGTAGATTTCTCTCTTGATGCTATTTGTTGTTTCCTGTCCTCATTCTATTGCTCAATTTCTCTATTAAAAAGTCCAATTTGTATACTTCCTTAAAATTGAAATAAAATTTCAAGAAAGTAATTAGAAAAAGAAGCCCTTAGCAAAATGATCAATATATGAGATATTATATGAACACCATGCAGCTCAATCACACTGTTTTGTTTGTTTATTACTATAATCTGTATTTCTCATCTGGTTTGATTTGATTGTAATGTCTTATGGCAAGACTGTCTTTATTGATCATATAATTATCTTGTTGTTGATAAATAATAATGCTAATTAAAATTTAACTGTAACTGTGGCAATTTTCTACTACAGAAAGACTCCCAGTGATCTTAGTAGCACTGAACTAAATGAATGGAAGTTTTTCCAGACAACAATAAATGTCTAGTTTCAAAATTTGTTGATGTGAGAATATATGTTCGTATTTCAAAACCCTATACAGTCTGTTTTGATGAGATATCAATTCTCCTAGTTTCTTAGGTCAATTTCTACCAGCTACAGTCATTTAAAAATGTAAATAAACATTACGAAAAAAGTAAATAGATAGATTTTCAAGGGTTTTGCAAGGTGAAATTATAGAATGTTTTATTGAAACCTTCTGTTTACTGGGTATTTTTCTGTAGTGCATTCTGAAAGTCCCTCTTGAGTTTCGCACTGTTTTAGTGAACAAGCAAATGGTTGTATTTACTTGTCAGTTTGATATTGTCCATTTGCTTTAGTACCTTCTTATAGTTTAAACACAATTGAACTTGACAGGTTGTCTGTCATCTTTCCTAATTTCTTTGAAGTCTTTCATTGAAGAAATCAAGTATTTTTCTTATTATGTGTTCAAATCACATACTCCCTAACAGAATGGGCTGGCCATAACCATGAGCCTTCTCAATGGGAAAATACATTTTGAATCTTCTGGGTTTGGTTCATAAAGTATTGATTTGTCAATAGCCAGCTGCAAACAGTTTTGGTGCAACTGTTCCCAGAAGCACGCTTAGTACAGATAGACTAGAGATTCATCTAAACTCCTACCAAGGATTTTCCTTGAGTTGCAATAGCCTTGAGAGGTTGAGCAACTGGAGCTAACTTGGATCACAACTGGCAGTGAATTGCAAACTCTTGGGAAGTATCCTTCCCCTCATCTTTAAGTTTTCAGAGGGCACACCTGGTAATTTACAGACACTGCTGGTTTAGAGCCAGATTTTCATCTGGCATTTCCTGTAAGAAGGACTATGTTTCCAGGGCTGCAGTCCCACCCACAAGGTGGGGCTGGGGTCAGCTGTGAGGCAGCCAGTCAAGGCTGCAGAGACAAGGCCACAACAACAACATAGGTCCTGGGCAGTCAACAGGGAAAAGGAAGAGTCAAGGCCAGCAACATACTGGTAGGCCTACATCATGGCTTAGGTAAAGACAAGTCTTGAGGTTCAGCGCAGCTCCCAGGCCACTGCAGAGTCCCTGACAAGGCTTTTCCTACCTCCCTCAGGTACCTGTGGACATAGCTGCCAAAAGCTGATAGGAGATGGTGTTGGAGGAGTTGCAGAGTAAAGTCTCCTGGTGCACTCAGGGCCTAATGGTTGATTTTTATTTAGAGGTTTAATTAAGGTGAGCTGTTCTAACTAGCTTATTCCTAGTCTTCTCTGTGCTCAAATCTTTTGCAATGGGCAGCTCTTTGTGCCCATGAGCTGCAGTTTGGACCTGAATTAGGAGGGGCTGATCTCAACTGGGAGCTAGTGCTTTCTGCTGCCCTCTGCACCACCTCCTTTTCTATATTTTCACCAGCACTTTGGCACTGATAATGACCCTACCTTGAATGGAATATACTCAGTAAAGCATTACACTTAAAAAAGCAATGAGACCCCTTCTTGCAGCTTCTAGTTGAATTTAGGATGGTTAAGACATTAACTCACTTAAGACACACACATTTATTGAGAGCAATTCCCCTTTCAGTAAACTTTGGCAAATATATTATTAGTTAAATGTGCAGTTTTATACCTGTACGAAAAGTTAACAAAACCGGTTTTAGTTAATTCTATTTAAATGAAAAAGTAAAAACTTTTCTGTTTTGATATTTTGCAAACATCTCTTTTTCCAAATGTTTCAAATTCAGTCCTGAAATTGTTTAATTCAAGATCACGTCAGTTTTAATTGTGTCAAATAAAACATAAAATTAAAACAAGTTTAATGTTTTATTTCAAGTCAAAAGTTAATCCTTCCTCTCGTAGATTTGGTCATGCATCATGAAATACTTTCACTTTTCATCAAGCAAACCCAGTGCTTCTTTCACTTCAATTATATACAAAATCATCCTTTACATGAAAAGAATCCGTTACTCCATGTCTTCTTTACTTATATATACATATGTCACAGGCTAGGGTAACTCCATATTTCAAGAAAGAAATACAAGTAAGTAAAAATCTCTCCCTGTTCTTTTGTGTCCTCAACACTCATACTCTTATGCAGTCAGTGTTTCACAGCTGAAACAGTTTGACTGCTTCCTCTACAAATCCATATGCATATACAAAAGCTGGCAAAGCACAGTCTGCTTATAATAACTTACTTCAAACTAGTGCTGCTAGCTACACTGTTCATAACTAAAACAGTCCAAAAGATATATGCTATTAATGTCAGCAAGTGATTATCTACCAAGAAGGTATACAGTAGGACTGCAATAATCAGGCTAGTAATTATGAAGGTCCTTACAAAACTTCAGCCTTAAGAGTTACAAATAAAGTCTGCATAAGTTTTACTGATGTTTCTTAATCACATCCTTCTCATGATATTGTGATCAATCAGACACATACTATGATTTACAGAACAGATTCTATATAAAGCACTCCTGTTACTGAAGGCAGCCTGGGAGCTTTTAAAGGCTAAAGACACTAAGAGTATTGCATCTACTTTTTAAATTGCATTCAGAAAACATTTCATGGGAATTCCCACAAAAAGCAACTATAACAGATTGTTGCATCATCAGCCTCACATGCCAAGGTTGCTGGTTTTTTTACACATTGCCTTAGATCCCTAGAAAATATTCTCTACAGCACTGTACTTATAAAAGAAAAGATCATCTAAAGTAAATATTTCAAATCAGCTAAAACTCATGGTTTACCTCTATGGCAAATTGGATTTACTTGAAAAACCACACCATAAAAAGAGCTAAAATTTATGAATATAAATAATCACAAATAATTATGATAAAATATGATAAAGGTGGTGATCTTTATGTAAAGAAAGGTTTGCAATATAGTCTATCATACGGCATACACTCCTTTTCAGACTGAGTTGTTCTTAGGAAAAGAGTATACTTAATTGTTTTTTTTTTCTTTACCTCTTCCTACCAGATTAGAAATTCAAATCCAATTCAAACTTCAGCAGGATGTTGTGTTCTGCTCAGCAATGTCCTCTCTACACATTAAATCAAAATATCATCTTTTTAAAACTCTGCAGAGTTTTACTTAGTATTAGTGGCAAATTTCCACAAAGTTTTAATGAATAAATGTATTTTAGGGTGGTTCATACTTTGAATGCAACTAGGCTTTGTTGATTAAATAGCACCAAAAAATGGAACATCCCAACACTGTAATACACAAGCCCAGTCAATATATTTAGTTGCATTTAGTGCTATTCTATTGTTTAAATGTTACTGGATTAAGCGAAAAATCATACAATCACAGAATCATCAAGGCTGGAAAAGACCTCTAAGATCATCAAGTCTAACCACTGATTCAACAACCATGCTCGTTAAATCATGTGACGAAGTGCCATGTCTACATGTTTTTTTTAACACCTCCGGGGATGGTGACTCCACCATTGCTCTGGCAGCCTGTTTTCAATGCTTAACCACTCTCTCACTGAAGAAATTTCCCCAATATCCAACCTGAATCTCCCCTGCACAACTTGAGGTCATTTCCTCTGGTCCTATTGCTAGTTACCTGGGAGGAGAGACCAAATCCCACAGTGCTATAATCTCCTTTCAGGTAATTGTAGAGAGAGAGATGAAGTCTCCTCTCAGCCTCCTTTTCTCCAGACTAAACAACGCCAGTCCTGTCAGATGCTACGCATAAGACTTGTGCTCTAGGCTCTTCACCAGAACAAAGGGCAAGCCTAGGAACCTAATTTAGAGAGGACTGTTTTCAGAAACAGATATCCAGACTGTAAAATCATGCGAAACAAGCTTGAAAAAAACATAAATTAATCAAGCGCTTTTCCAAAAATTAGACTCAAAAGAGAATGAGGTACTTTGTCTTCAGAAAATACGTAAGGCAAACTATCCCTAGGCCAGAGACTCTCTTGTACAGTGCATTGAGAAACTCCTGATAACTTGCAGCTGCTTATAACAACTGCTTCTACTGAGCTTTTCTGTACAGACAAGACAGCTGAAGGAAAAAAGCCTGCAGGCATGCCTAGGACATATTCCCTGTCCTGCACAGAATTCAGGCTGGAATCTGCTCAAGTGCTGTTTCTGTTTTAAGCACCTCATTTTTCTGTTACAAACTAACCTCTATACTTTTAATACTTTACAAAATTTAGTTTTCTAAAGGAGTGATTTAATCAAGTGCCTAGAAGTCGCTTAAAATTCAAAGCAAAGTTACATTTTCAAATAGCAATAATTATGCATATGTATCAAACAAAGTACTGACACCTCAGACTACCTGTAAATTGCTATTCTGCCCAGCAGAAAAGCCTGTAGTGAAAACTCCCTAAAGCAGAGAATCTCTGAGGAACACCTCTCTCTCTGGCNTGCTTATAATAACTTACTTCAAACTAGTGCTGCTAGCTACACTGTTCATAACTAAAACAGTCCAAAAGATATATGCTATTAATGTCAGCAAGTGATTATCTACCAAGAAGGTATACAGTAGGACTGCAATAATCAGGCTAGTAATTATGAAGGTCCTTACAAAACTTCAGCCTTAAGAGTTACAAATAAAGTCTGCATAAGTTTTACTGATGTTTCTTAATCACATCCTTCTCATGATATTGTGATCAATCAGACACATACTATGATTTACAGAACAGATTCTATATAAAGCACTCCTGTTACTGAAGGCAGCCTGGGAGCTTTTAAAGGCTAAAGACACTAAGAGTATTGCATCTACTTTTTAATTGCATTCAGAAAACATTTCATGGGAATTCCCACAAAAAGCAACTATAACAGATTGTTGCATCATCAGCCTCACATGCCAAGGTTGCTGGTTTTTTTACACATTGCCTTAGATCCCTAGAAAATATTCTCTACAGCACTGTACTTATAAAAGAAAAGATCATCTAAAGTAAATATTTCAAATCAGCTAAAACTCATGGTTTACCTCTATGGCAAATTGGATTTACTTGAAAAACCACACCATAAAAAGAGCTAAAATTTATGAATATAAATAATCACAAATAATTATGATAAAATATGATAAAGGTGGTGATCTTTATGTAAAGAAAGGTTTGCAATATAGTCTATCATACGGCATACACTCCTTTTCAGACTGAGTTGTTCTTAGGAAAAGAGTATACTTAATTGTTTTTTTTTTCTTTACCTCTTCCTACCAGATTAGAAATTCAAATCCAATTCAAACTTCAGCAGCATGTTGTGTTCTGCTCAGCAATGTCCTCTCTACACATTAAATCAAAATATCATCTTTTTAAAACTCTGCAGAGTTTTACTTAGTATTAGTGGCAAATTTCCACAAAGTTTTAATGAATAAATGTATTTTAGGGTGGTTCATACTTTGAATGCAACTAGGCTTTGTTGATTAAATAGCACCAAAAAATGGAACATCCCAACACTGTAATACACAAGCCCAGTCAATATATTTAGTTGCATTTAGTGCTATTCTATTGTTTAAATGTTACTGGATTAAGCGAAAAATCATACAATCACAGAATCATCAAGGCTGGAAAAGACCTCTAAGATCATCAAGTCTAACCACTGATTCAACAACCATGCTCGTTAAATCATGTGACGAAGTGCCATGTCTACATGTTTTTTTTAACACCTCCGGGGATGGTGACTCCACCATTGCTCTGGCAGCCTGTTTTCAATGCTTAACCACTCTCTCACTGAAGAAATTTCCCCAATATCCAACCTGAATCTCCCCTGCACAACTTGAGGTCATTTCCTCTGGTCCTATTGCTAGTTACCTGGGAGGAGAGACCAAATCCCACAGTGCTATAATCTCCTTTCAGGTAATTGTAGAGAGAGAGATGAAGTCTCCTCTCAGCCTCCTTTTCTCCAGACTAAACAACGCCAGTCCTGTCAGATGCTATGCATAAGACTTGTGCTCTAGGCTCTTCACCAGAACAAAGGGCAAGCCTAGGAACCTAATTTAGAGAGGACTGTTTTCAGAAACAGATATCCAGACTGTAAAATCATGCGAAACAAGCTTGAAAAAAACATAAATTAATCAAGCGCTTTTCCAAAAATTAGACTCAAAAGAGAATGAGGTACTTTGTCTTCAGAAAATACGTAAGGCAAACTATCCCTAGGCCAGAGACTCTCTTGTACAGTGCATTGAGAAACTCCTGATAACTTGCAGCTGCTTATAACAACTGCTTCTACTGAGCTTTTCTGTACAGACAAGACAGCTGAAGGAAAAAAGCCTGCAGGCATGCCTAGGACATATTCCCTGTCCTGCACAGAATTCAGGCTGGAATCTGCTCAAGTGCTGTTTCTGTTTTAAGCACCTCATTTTTCTGTTACAAACTAACCTCTATACTTTTAATACTTTACAAAATTTAGTTTTCTAAAGGAGTGATTTAATCAAGTGCCTAGAAGTCGCTTAAAATTCAAAGCAAAGTTACATTTTCAAATAGCAATAATTATGCATATGTATCAAACAAAGTACTGACACCTCAGACTACCTGTAAATTGCTATTCTGCCCAGCAGAAAAGCCTGTAGTGAAAACTCCCTAAAGCAGAGAATCTCTGAGGAACACCTCTCTCTCTGGCTGGCCACACCAAAGTAGAGATATCTGGGCTGTCAGCCACGCTGGCAGAACAGCATAGATAAGAGTTACGAAGGAGATGCAAACAAACCCACAGTCAAAGCAGCTGTCAGAACATGAGTTTGTCTGGATTGTTGAGTTTTTGTATATTTGGGGTTTTGGGGTGGTTTTGGTTTCTTTTGTTTCTTTAAAGATACTTTTGCTTTAAGGGGTAAGATCATGTTTACAATCTTCAACTTCTCCTTCAACTGATGCTGAGATTTGCTATGCTTCTTCTAAGGGCAATATTGGGTACTAAGCTTTCCTCAAACTAATATCAAGAATTTTCAAAAGTAAGGAAGAAAAAAAGAGTATATAGAGTAAATATGATGACATACATATTACAGAATGGTAACACTGTGGTTTTTATAGAACACTATAAAGTTAATGAGATTTACTAACAAAAATATTTGAAATCAACAAAGAACCAAGATTAAAATCAAGATACATTTCTGAACAGTTTTCCTAGCAGCCTTTCATTCGTCTTATTTCTGAAAAACATGCAGGTCCCAGCTTTAGTTATGTTACCAAGGTTTAAAAATATTTTTTTTAATCAAGCCTTCTTCACTACACAGCTTTATTCCCAGCACTGTCTAAAATGAATAAATAAATAAATGACTACAGAGGCACTACACTGCATTTTGAACATAATGACTATGCAAATCTCAATGACAAGTGTCAACTTTTATCTATTAGATTAAAACATAAAATCTGACTTTTATTCCACTAAGGACTTAAATTGTACTAAATATGCACACAAATGTATTAACAATGAAATGGAAGAGACTCTAAACTCATCTCTTCCAGGATATACCACTGACAATAGCAAACACATTTGATGAAAATGACATAACTTATCCTCACAGGATAAATTCTAATGGGTCGTCGTCGTGGCTAGGCTTCGTGAACGAAGATCCAGGGAGGGCTCCATCCACACNATGGGTAACAAACAAGTAAATATCGAAAATACAACATCATTCTATAGTTTAGTATGTATCTTTTCTTTAAAATTTCAAGTACAGATGAACAAAATGAATTTCAGATTAAAAGGATAAAACAATTCAATAGGAATGTCCAAGAGGCTTCACAATCTAATTGAAATTTAACTTTTTTTCTGTTATCTTATTTTCCCCCAAAAGCCCTGAAATAAAACTGAAAAGTCAGAATTGAATTGCAGCTCTATTTGAATAATTACTTTTGAATGTAGCATACAGTAGTACAGTAAACTGCAAACACCTAATATGTGACACAATGGCTTTAAAGAAGCAGATTGAGATTTAGTGGGGGGAAAAAGTAAAGTCAATTTCATGATCTGATAGAAGTCAGAAAAGTATGTTATTAAATAAAACATTTCATAGCTAATCAGTAGTAAGTCTGAATCTTACAAAAGATGTCTTGTAGAAATAATAAAGGAATGCTGCATTCAGAGAAAAGTATGGCAGTAAAAGAGTGGCCATATATTCAAAGACTATGCAAGGGTATCTAAGTCCTGCAAAGGAATAGGATCCCGAAGTAAAGTATGAACCTTAATGAAAGTTAAAATGAAGGGAAACAGAATACTGTTCTGTAACCTTGCATTGGAAATCTGTAACTGAAATGCTGCTTCCTGAAATGACTGAAAGGGCAGATTTCTTTTTCCTAGGAGTGGGAAGAGTTTGATTCTGAGAAACTCAAATCAAGAGAAAGCCCAGCTACCAATTTCTTCAATTGTCTTTTCTGGGTCTATACGATAAATTCTTTTTTGCTATTAGAAATGATTCGTTACTAGGCAGAAATATCTACTGTCTAATCCTAGGAAGCCTCAGCATCCTGTAAATTAGATGATGGTTACTGAAATTCAATGGGTAGGACGTGCTCATTAGCCTTCTGGCAGTCATCCTAGGAGAAGGACAACTCTGATTCCAAACCTGGGCAGATGGAGCTCATTTAGCCCTGGAAGGCCTTCCATCTAAGAGAAGGACACTCTAATAAAACCTACGTCCTAAGGACTTGGCTGCCAGCGTCCAAGCTTGCTAGGCCCTGGCAGATGACCCTTAGGACTAAAGGGTGGGTCCAGCTCTGCGCATGCTGTGTCTCACCTAAAAAAAATCCATTGCGCAGGCTCAAGGGTGCTATCTGCTATCCTCTTTTTATCAGCGCGCTTGGAAAAGGCACTAATGAGGAGCGTGGGTGGAGCCCTCCCTGGATCTTCGTTCGCGAAGCCTAGCCATACATACATACTGAAATTCAAGTGAAATATTTTGTTGTGTCACAAATAAAGGTATTTTTAAAAGTATTTATCTATTAGCGAGTTAGAGCTTGTTGTGTGGACAGTGCTTAAAAGACTGAATAATCAGATCACTTTCATACTTTGAAACACTTACTGGGTTGATATTCATGGACAATGTATGTTGCCAGTAGATATTTCTTATTCACTACCAGTCATTATCACTGTGTGTTCAAAGCTACTAGTCATTTCAAACAGAGTTTAGAGTCAGAAAATAAAATGCTCTTTGATGGAATTTGACATGAAGAATGTGATTCCAGTCATACACTAGTCTCAAGCTAGCAGTGTTGGAACATTTGTCTATATACCATTTATTGGAGTCTGTAACAGCTGAGGTTATCCGCTAGACTGCTAAAAGTCTAAGAGGTATATTTGGATCATGGGTGATACAGACCACACACCAATTCCAAAGAGTTGCAAAATAAAGGGTCCTGTCATTTACTGCTGCAGTAAAAAATAACAGTAATGTGGACTCTCATGAGTACTTGAAATTGCAGTATCTGGAATCATAGAATCATAGAATCATAGAATGTTTAGGGTTGGAAGGGACCTCTGGAGGTCATCTAGTCCAAGAAACGTGGCATACATGTACCTGACTGGTCTGAGTTTCTGAACATTACTAACACATGATAGACAAGTCTTCTTCACAGTACAAAGATCTTGGGCTATACATTCTTCTGACTATGCTCCCTGCCTAAGTGTGGCTGAATGAAAGATTACCCTTTCGTTGGAGGAGATTCCATGAAAGGACATACTTTACACACATTGCTTAAGTCTTTTCTTCTGGTGCATGGATTATGCATGAATAAATGTCTATCACATACCTATGGAGCAAATATTTGATGTTTAAACTAAACCAAGATTTGAAGGGTCACTTTCCTTCAGAAAGGGGTCAGGAAACTACATATTGCCACATGCACTAGAGATAGGAGAGTCTCTTGTCATGTATGGTGGTTGGTGTATACAGACAGGATGAGTTTAATCAAAGTACTAGCTGCTGGAGGCCTCAATTATGCTCTTAGGAGTTCTATCTGCTTTGTGATGTGCTTGTTGAACATTCATCCTGTGGTTCAGAGAACTCAGGATTCCTATGACTTCATCCATGTAATTCACTGTTTTGGGAAAAAAAAAAACAAAACCTCATCCTTTATGAGTCAATTATCAAGAAAGAAATGCTTCAACATCTGACATTTAGGAATCATAACCTTACCTACTGTGTCACTTTTGCTCAGGCATCTTCCACACAACGCAGCAAAACTCTTCTATCAAGATAGAAGTATCCTTGGTGGCCAGCCAGTCTCACAAAACTAGGGAAAGATAGCCTTGACACCTATCAGAATTGGCCAATCCTCTTCTTGCCAAATTGCTATCTTCAGGTTCTCTGCTTTTTTCTTAGTGTCTCATACAGTCTTAGTTTTTTCTCTTGAATCCTTGAGCTGCTGTTACCGTCTCAACAATTTCAGTCTTGTCTGAATTCTTCCTTTTATTGTTGTACATTACTTTAGCTCACCTCCCTTCTTATGCCTTAGCAACACTATTCATAATAAAATTGTGTCAGTTTGGTGCTGTGCTGCACCAAACAAGGTTGAAGTGGCAGGCTGAAGGTTACAACATGATATCACTGGAACTAGGAATGTCAGTGAACTCATTAAATGCATTCAGTGCCATATGAAAACCAAGTACTTGGATAATGAACCTGGCCTGTGGTGAATCTGAGGGAACCACACTACAAAGAGCTACTAGAGACCTGGAAATAAGCTTCAGACTGAGAAACAGGAACCAGTCTTTTTTCAGGAACAAGAGGATTACCCCCATAAGTCATTACACTGAAACTAATTTTTTCAGTATATGTGGTTCAGGTTGCTCAAATCTGAAATGGTTCTTTAATAACAGGGAGGTAGTTAATGTAAAGAGTTATCCTCAAAACACTACTATGGACAAAAAAGAAACACATCACTTATATAAAGCCATAATAATATGTAAAGTTTAATAATAATAGTAATAATAATAATGATAATTTGAGTAGGCTTTCAGATTGGTTAAGTATGATTTCCCCTTTCTAAATCTGTGTTGACTGTTCCAATGACTTTCATGCCCCCCCTTTCAGGAACTCATCTGAAACCAACTGTTTTGTAGTTCCTCAGATTCTCATTCTTCCCCTACTTGGAGATCGCACTGAAATTTGCTTTCTTTCAGACCTAAGGAACCTTTCATGATCACCATCACCTTTCAGAGATAATTGAAAGTGTCTTTGCAATCGTATCAGCCAGTTCCCTTGGCACCGTCGGTGCTTCCTGTCACATTTCATGAACTTATGCATGCCCAATTTGTTTAGATGTTCCCTAACTGGTGTTTAAATTGCTTCAGACCAACATAAAGAAGACACTGTGAACTTCATCGTTTTCCATGTCCTTTGACAACCTAGCCCCTGCCCCATAGGGCAGCAGATTTTCCCTTATTTTTTCCTTTTGTTGTTGATGTACTTAGAGAAGCCCTCCATGTTGTTCTTCATACCTCTCACCAGATTTAATTTCAGTTGGACTTTGGCTGTCCTAAGATGATGACAGTATGGTGACCACTTTGCAGAAAAGCTTGCAGAAGCAGCTCCTTCTTTTTATGTTCCCTACCCTCACAGCAACTGGGGCTTCAGTGGGTTTGGCCACCAGTAGAGAGAAAATACTTCGGAAACTGATTCTCCAGCCTCACCCAGTATGACTTTTGCCATGTTCTCAATAAGTTGCAACGAGTAGACTATGTATGAACTGCAAGAAACCTGGTGTCTTTGTGAGATGAAGTGTTTCTAGAAATGGTTCTTGAAAGCAAACTGTAAAAAATACAGTTTAGCCTGATGCACTGTTTGGTAGAAAGGAACAATAGGGAGAAAGAAATAACATGTAATATAACGCCTCGATTCAGAAATATCTGTTGTACAAAATGACCAGAAAGGCAGACTGCCCAAACTGGGAGAAGATATCAAACTGACAGGAAAAAAAAAACATAGTAATAGTTGATACAAGTCTCCAGGGCTCAGTAAGAAAACTGGTCAGAGATTTGGGACTGAGTTATGAAGAAAGAAGATAAAACATTTATCGTAAGAAATTTCATTTAGCTTGACAGTCAGGAGCAAGTATGAGATGTTGTAATGTTAAGAGGTGGAACATAATAAATTGTCTTCATTGTCCAGGAGAGTATGTAAAACAAAGAATTCAACCTTTTTTGGTTTTAATGATAAGGACATATAAGGATATCATTGTATAATATACCAAAATTTATGAATCTTTGTATTTTAAGAATAATTAGAGTTTTAGTTTAATGAAATGCAAGCCACCAAAATGTATAATGCCCAGGCCTTTCTCAAGAGACATTGATTAACAGGATCAGATGTATTGCCCACATGTAACAAAACTTCCATTGTATCATTATGCCTTGCATCAAAGGCCTCACCTTGAGTACTGCGTCCAGTTTTGGGCCCCTCACTACAAGAGGGACATTGAGGTGCTNGTCAGGAAAAAAAACCCATAAACATATGATTATACTAAAGGACTTATACAGGAATTATAATAAAATGTGGTTCACTGACTGAAAATTTTACTTCAATTCATTGAATCATTACTGCAATTCATTACATAAAGCAGTGGTACTTGTGAATTAAATGCCTGCTTATACTACACTGACAACTCATTTCTTTAAAAACTTGGTAAAAAAATCTATTTGCATAAAAAACAAAACAAAAAACCCCACCCACAAAAACCCAACAGGAGGGCAAATTGTTTAACTACTCTGAAAACCACTGTCAGCCAGCAGTAGTATGATTTCTCCCAGGAAGTTATCATATTCATACTAAAAAAGTAAAAAATGATACTTTTAAACAGAGCTTTAAATATCTGTAGCTACAGTCCTTATATGGGCAGCCTCTTTTGGGATCAACACTTACACATATCTTAAAAACTTTTGTCATTCCTACTTAGACTAATCAGTACTGAAGGTACTGAATTCAACTGGAATGCATATCCCACAAGGCCAGATATAAAAGAATAGTGAAAGAACAAAGAATACAGGCAGAGATTAGTTCTTCCATGGGGGAAAAAAAGGAGTGTATAGGAAGAAATGATACTGGAGGAATTTGAAGGAAGTGAAACTTAAATGGCATGATAAAATATAATCCAAAACCAAAGCAAAACACAAAATTAGGATAATAGCAAAGGAGAATGAAAATGTAACAATTTAAAGAGGAGAGGAAAAATGTTTGCACTGGGAAAATTAATAAACAATGAGGAAAACAAAAGATACACTCTCAACCACTTAAGAAAATAGCTAGGGAGACAGAAGGAACTACAGACACACAGTAGGTGTAGGTTTTGGAAACAGCTTCTTTAGCAGAAAATTAAATGCAAACCAGATTTTCAATAAAATTCTTTATAATATTAAAAAAGAAGAATGAATGGTGATGTGGAAGTGGGGCAAATACTAAAATTCATCTAAGAAAAATTAATGCATAGAGCTGGTTCTGCAATACAGAGAGAGAAAGATATTAAAGTATGATTTATGTTCAGTGGGAAGATTCTGTGAACACTAGAAAATCCATAAATAAGCTTTTATGTAGAGAACTTAAATTGCATGCACTGGTGTTAATTCCCAAACTTGGGCTGTTTGCATCTTCCCAGGCACTGAGTTCCACCTTCATTTAGCTGTATAATTTGGCATCATAAGGAGATGGAAGCAATGAGACCCACCTACTCTGGCTGAAAGATGAAGCCAGACAAGTGACATTTGAAAATTGGTAAAAAAAAAAAAATACTTCTAACATACAAAATAGACACAAGATATTTCTGACATTTGGTCAGAAATTATTTATTTCCCACCAATATTCAAAGATAAATGAAGCTGTAAGTTTTTCCACACTAAGAACTATTGACTGAAAAAAAAAATTAAAAAGAATGAATTCTGCTGTGATAGAAATTGATAAATGGATTAAAAAACCCAACGAACTTCATCATTTTAGTGGCAGTGATTGCAGTTTTGGTTGTAAAAGAAAATTTTCAGGTCATTATCTTCCAGTTTAAACTGAAGAAATGTAACACAATGTAATAAGACTAACAATTTTTGAAGTTTTATGTACAGCTTATAGTATAAAAGTTATCATCGTTGCTCAAAATCTGATTGCAGAAAACTACTGTTCAATTTAAAAGCTATTTTATGAAATGTGATTTCTCTTGATGGACAATACTTATTTAATAATAACATTCCTCCTTAAGGAAGAAATACCAGTCATATCAGATAGGTGAAATGCAAGGAATTACTTGTGCACCTTATTGACCTTGTAAGTCCTACCTATCTGATACTCTGAGGTTACATGTGATATAGGGAGCTGTCACTGGAAATATATGATGTCACTGTAAAATTCAGATTTTGTGCTTTGAAATGCTCAATAAAATGTAACAAACCCTAGGTTTTTTTATTTACCCACTAAGATTTGTCCAAGTAGTCGAGATAGCCTAGCAGTAGTCTACTGACTTGTGTTGTAGAAATAAGGTTATGCATCAGGTAAGTGTTTATATAGTACACCATTTCATAATTCCTCTTTATAAAAAGGCAGTGAAACAAAGAATTGAATTTCTACTTGTAACTATATTTTACCTATCCATATGTTAGCAAAAGACTGATCGTTATCATATTCACACATTAACTGTGATGCTTAATTTCATTTCTGTTTTTATCAAAATTCTTTGTTCAGGGTATTTCCCACATCTATGCAACGTGATGTACTGAGACCTTTAAATTTTAATAATACCTAACATATTGTCTCTCAGGTGAACCCATCTCCAGATGCTTTACATGGCAGACACATCTTTATGTAGTAGAAGGAAACATCCTCATACACTTGTGTAATATTTGTATATTATGAGAATGTATCAGTGATATTATCATAGCTAGTACATACTTCGATTGAACTATTAATGACCTTAGAACAAGGGTGTATGTGCAAATAGATTTGACTTTTATAGTACTAATTTTGCTGTCAGAAGGCTGCAGCTTGAAGGGAGTTTTAATAGGACCACCCAAAAGTACAAGCAGAAGATGAGATAGGACACTCTAGGACTTTACACACTGATTACAGGTGGTCAGTTACTAACAACTACTACTAACAGTTACTACAACTACTCTAGGAATATGACTTCGGGTACTAGGTAAACCTGGTTTGAGGGATAACAATAACAGCTTTCTAATGTATCCATAGATAGCAAATTAAGAAAATTGGTGTTACAAAACAACTAAAATACCACTTCCTAAAGAAGACTTGGAGTTGCATTGGAGGGGTAAAAATAACACCAATTAAAAAAGGTAGGCACTAAATGCCTATGTAACTTGTGATTCAAAACCAGGCTGCAAACAAAATCCCTAAAATCTCAAGAAATTCCAAAAGGCAAGTGAGGCTACACTCCACCATTTCTTATTTACATAACAGAAAATTATATGTTGTATTAGAAGGCAAAAAACACCATATCTCTTCCTTTTAATGCAAACAGGTTTTCTTGCTTAGATCTTCAATGCTGTATATTGTCTTGCTTGTACGTTTTAATATTACACAAACTTTTTCACTTAGTATTCTTCAATATTGTAAATTTCAGTAAAATGTTATAATTTATGCAGTCCTATTCCATCATAACTAAACAACAATAAAATCTACTTATTTTTATTGGCAAGTGAATTAATTGATTCCCTATATCTATGTAAATATTTTACACAGACTAAGACTTCATTCTTACTCATTTGCAGCATCACTTTGATGATCTAGATCTATGATGTGGTATACAAAATCCCAGATCTTTCTCCTCCTTATTGAACACCTCAAAGTCCCAGTCTACGCTTGTTATTTCTCTGTAAATGCTCTGGTGCTCAATGTTATGTCACTTCTACTATCACAATACATCCATCAGGAACCTTCCCCACTGGTTTTCTTTTAGGTGCAAATCCTTGCTGTCTAATATAGCCAGTTTTTCAAGCTGAGACTCACACAGCAACTGAGCAAGTGTTAATTCTTCCATTTAATCCACTAGTTCTCATTTGACACTATGCTAGATGCTCCGTTGATGACCAGATTGCATCTGCTAAATTTAGCTTTATCAAAACCAGAAGAAATAGTAGAATAGGAGAATCTGACATGGTGTCTCTGCTATATTTGATTTGTACCATTTATATGTGTATGCTTAAAATTTGAGGATGAATTTATATTTTCAAGCCAACACAATAATAGCTGAACAGTAAATAAATGTTGTGTAAAAGCTACCTACTTCAATGTGAATTCAACCTTGATCTTGTATTTAACACTGGATTAAAAAACACTTTAAAGCATTAATCTTTTCTATTTCAAATGGATTAAAAAAACCCATTCTAGTTGATTCAACCTTTTAAAATAGCCCGTTGTATAAGCTTGGTTACCCTTTGATGCCTTCTCCCATTTAATATCTTCTTAATGTTGTATAATTGACAAAAGAAAGCATCCAAGTAAGACACTTCACTGACCAAATTAATTTCTGCAGATAATACAGTTCAATTTCTTTCCTCTGTTATCATTATTGTCAGTAGTAATACATGCCAGAAAAAATGCACAATTTATTTTCTTATTTTTGCTTCAGTAGGCAAAGAAGACATATTGAATATTCAGGATTTAACCTAGTATGTAATACATTGCAGCTTAGTCCATCAACAAAGAAGATAAAACGTGTATACTTGCACTTAATAATTGCCAGTGGTATTTTTGCCAAGCTGTAAACTTATTCACTCAGCTTGGTGAAAACACTTGTTGATTCTTACAGTGAGAGTTTACAGCAAATGCAAATCTATTATTAAAAAAGAAAAAAAAAAAAGAGAGAGAGAAATTATGTTATATGTGGATATGAGATATATGTGGATATGTGTGGATATGGATATGGATTTGAGATGTAGGCAAACTGGAATGTCTATATAGCAAGAATCTTAATTTCAGGAAGATCTCTATCTTACTTAGTGAAAGGTGAAATATACTTAATATGCCCAAAGTACTTCATCAGTCTTGTCTGGAAAAAATCCACATCATTTGCATCTTCAAGTAAAAACTATTTGCTGTGTAAACAGAATACAGACAAGACATCCTATAATCTCCTTCTGGTCCCAACCAATTGTCTTTTTGCAATCTGGTTAGAGTGAAAGCAGAGATTAACTTCTAGTCTACTATCCTAGATATTCGGTACAAATGGAATAATTTTAAAGTATGATTGTATAGATGTGATATTGTACAGGCACTTACTATTACTTACAAAAATATATCTTTTCTGTTTTCTCCTCCAAACTGAGTTACTGTAAACCTAGCTTCTCTGAATCCACACTTTTTTCACTTCTTCTGCCTCTCATCTCACAGGCCATATACTTAGTTGAGGAACAGAATCCATAAATAACAATCTTGAAGACTGAATTGACTACAGTTCAATTCCTTCAGCTGTACTTCCTGCACTTGACACGAACTACACTTTTCGTAACATGTTATGTACAGTATGAATGTTTTTCCCTAGAAAGTCTTTTTACTTCCTTTCTTTCTACTCTTTTCACTTGTTCTTTGATGCTGCCAACGTGAATGTCATTATATTTTGAAATGGTTTCATTTTGTATTTGATACTTTATAGAACTCTGAAGTATGTTACTCTGTAGTCTGTTCATTTTTAAAAGATGCTATCTGTAAGTGTATATGACAGCTTGCACAAGGTTCAAATATCACTGTTTGAACACAGGTGTTCAGTAAAACTGCTACCATTGCTCAGCTTTGCAGGATTCAGCTTGATAGGGCTAATTATAATACTCTAGAGTCTTTCTTATAGTCAGCATCTGACCAAAGACTCCATCCCAAAATACTCATACATTTGACCTCTGATTATGCTATTAGTTATGGTATCATATTATTATGATATCAGTTGATGAGGTTTGGGTCAGAGATCAGTTGAGCAAACTGGACATCTGCAAGTCCATGGGTCCAGATGGGATGCACCCATGAGTGCTGAGGGAAATGGCAGAGGTCATTGCTGGGCTGCTCTCCATGATCTTTGAGAGGTCCTGGAGAATGGGAGAGGTGCCTGAGGACTGGAGGAAGGCCAATGTTATCCCAATCTTCAAAAAGGGCAAGAAAGAAGACCCTGGTAGCTATAGGCCAGTCAACCTCACCTCCATTCCTGGAAAGGTGATGGAACAGTTTGTACTTGCCACCATCTCCAAGCATTGGAGGAAAGGAGGCTTATCACGAGTAGTCAACATGGATTCTGTAAGGGGAAGTCATACTTGACTAATCTCATAGCCTTTTATGATGGCATAACTAGATGGATAGATGAGGGGAAGGCAGTAGATGTGTTTTTTCTCGACTTTAGTAAAGCTTTCAATACTGTCTCCCATGGTATCCTCATTGCCGAACTTGAGAAGTGTGGATTGGGAGACTGTGAAGTGAAATGGATTGAGAACTGGCTGAAGGACAGAGCCCAGAGAGTTGTGGTCAGTGGAGTAGAATCTAACTAGAGACCTGTGACTAGTGGTGTGCGCCAGGGGTCAGTGCTTGGTCCAGTACTGTTCAATATATTCATTAATGATTTGGATGAAGGGGTAGAGTGTACCCTCAGCAAGTTTGCAGATGATACCAAGCTTGGAGGAG
>VWZO01001375.1:37120-47473 GCA_013396975.1 Bucco capensis
GGTGTTTAAAAGACGGCTGGATGTTGTGTTGGGGAGCATCATTTAGTGGGGTGATAGGGCTAGGAAAAAAGCTGGACTCAATGATCTTCAAGGTCTCTTCCAGCTCTAACTGTTCTATGATTCTATAAATATGTTAAGGGTGAGTGTCAGGAGGAGGGAGCCAGGCTCTTCTCAGTGTTATCCCGTGTTAGGACAAGAGGGAATGGGAGCAAACTGGACCACAGGAGGTTTAGTATTAACGTGAGGAGGAACTTGTTTACAGTAAGTGTGCCAGAGCACTGGAACAGGCTGCCCAGGAGGGCTGTGGAGTCTCCTTCTCTGGAGACATTCAAGAGCCGCCTGGACACATTCCTGTTCATCTAGGTGATCCTGCTCTGGCAGGGGGGTTGGACTAGATGATCTTTCTAGGTCCCTTCCAACCCCTAACATACTGTGACACTGTGATGCTAAGTGACATTTTAACGAATCTTTAATAAAATCTCTCCTGAGATATATATATACTTGAAAACCTTTCAGAAACCATATCAGAGCCTTTGACAAGACCAGTTCTTCATACAGCCATGTTGGCAATTGACTGTCTCATTCCTAATTCATTTTTCAAACAGCTTGTCTTTATATGACTGTGGACTATAAGCCTGATGTCGAAGTCCTCAGCCCATAATTAAAAAGAAAATCTTGTTGCTTTTTATCACTTTTTTTTTCAGAATAGAACTTCCACTAGGTTACAGATTTTTAAAAAAATAAATAAATTTAAAAAAAAAATTGCTGTATGGTACCTTTCATTAAAATCTTCAGTAACTTTTGTTACTATATACCAAAAAATGTCATAGATTTATTAAAGCTAGAAATGATAACATGTTCATTACAATTTAAATGTCAGGGAGTGACATTTCTCCACATAGGAGGATGAGGTGGAAGCCATGCATCATGGCAATTCAGACAGTGGCCTCAGCAGCCAGGACAGGTGGGCAGGGCAAGGTGCAGGTAACAGGATGTACTGACAGTCCCAGACAAGTCACAGCAATGAATAGTAACCAGAATGCATCTAGTGAGTCCCATCAGGAGAAGAGGTCAGAAGTGTGACTGGAAAACGACACAGTATAGCTCTAACGTCCATTCAGGAGCTGGAGCTAGATACAAAACATGAGAGAGGTATATCTCCAGCATGCCTTTGACAAGGAGAGGGTGTCTGGCCTGACCTGAAATGGAGTCCTGGACCCAGTGGCCCAGGGAAGGCTAATTAGGACAGTTAGGGTCATAGCACACTCAACATCTTAGCACTTAACTAAGAAACTTATTCAGGTTTCTGTACCTTTCTTGGTAGTGTAACCTAAAAGTTCTACCATTCTGAGTTTAGATAACTATCATTCACATTAAGAAAAGGCTTAACCACAATACAACTCAGATATCAGAGTAAAATTTTGCAAATATAAATATAAAAGGAAATTAAAATGTGTACATACAAATACATGAGTTCTTGATTTCATTCACCAATCTTTTTCACATAGCTAGTTTTCGTGTTGCCTTCTAAAACATTCTTTTCTACTGAAGTTCTCAGCCAACAAGTAGAACAGAATGAAACTATTTTATACCATTATCCAGTTGAGCATTTGTAATCCCACTTCTATTGTCTCTACAACTTGAACTTTTTTTTTTTCTCTGCTGGAAATCTGTTTCATTTATTACAGTTTTTCTTTCAGTCAATTTCTTTAAACTCATCTAAGAATTATCCAAAATTTAGTTCAAATTATAAAATAATCACTCTGACTGCATTTGTGTGCTTATAGCTTTTAATTTTTTAAAATGCATCCATCTTACCAGCTTAGCACCACTGGGGACTTTGAAGTCTATACAGCTGTTCTAAAGGGAAAAGTGGTTCATTTTTTCGGTTTGGTTTTTTTCTTTTCCTCCAGGAAAAATCATGCACATCCATTTGTATCAAGTAATTTGCCAATTCTAAAAATTAACATTTTGAAAATATCCTGAAGTGATATTTACTTAATTTATATGACTGGGTTTTTTTTTTCTAGCTCTGTTCATTTACTTTTTTTATCCCTGATATTTATCTGAATAAAAATGTCTTAATGGAAGCAATGTAGAGCTTGTCTCCAAATTA
The DNA here is from genome assembly GCA_013396975.1 of Bucco capensis. Taxonomy (NCBI): domain Eukaryota; kingdom Metazoa; phylum Chordata; class Aves; order Piciformes; family Bucconidae; genus Bucco; species Bucco capensis. Next base: position 39,237 of record VWZO01001375.1, read on the forward strand.
TATATCAGAAGGGAAGGATTAGACCACCAAGTAGTTGTACATCTTCGTACCTACATAGCTTCCAAGTCATGTGGTATTATCATCTCTAGGTGTGTACGAGTGAGTGAGGTGCTTGGGCAGTATTTTTTCTGAAGAGATGATCTAATATTAAGTATGTAGTCTTCGTCTACTTAGCTGTCTAAGCAAAGGCCAAATATTTCAAGACTATTAGCTGGTTGCCTCCCACAACAGCACACACTGGAGAAACCTGTGAGACTTCTATATTCATGTATATTAAGGTATATTTGTTTTATACTTTGGAAGGAGCGAAATTTTTAAACACAGTACATTAAGAATGAGGCAGAGACTCCTTAGAGATAGGAAAGATTTAATCACTTTCCACTGGTATTACATATTTGAAAGAACACTGAACTGACCCAGTTACTCATCCATTGAGTAAATGGAGAATGAAGCAGCTTATCTGGCCTACTCACAACTCTAGCATTCTGTGACCAGCTACTAGTCTTTCACAGAATCACCAAGACTGGAAAAGACCCCCAGGATCATCAAGTCCAGCCTATGACCCAATACACCACAACATCTAAACCATGCCACTCAGTGCCACATCCAATCTTTTCTTAAACACCTCCAGGGACGGCGACTCCACCACCTCCCTGGGCAGCCTATTCCAGAGCCCAATCACCCTCTGNTGCCATTTCCATTACTATATAACACCTATTCTCAGTTTTGAATTCTATTGTTCCAAGAATACCGTAACTCATTAATTTAAATGAATAAGCAACTTCTTTCAGTCAAATATCACAAATGTGCAGACTTCTTTGATATTAGAGTTGAAGGGCTGCCATGTGGTATACTTAGAATGGAAGGAGGAAACACAAATAAACTAAAAGAAAAAATTGTATTAGTTAGTCATTAATGATGTATCATTGCATGAGGCAGTTACAGCTCACCCAGAAACAATTATTTGTAATTTTAACATTCTGTAAAATGGGCACATTTTTACTGTTTTTAATGGAGCTGTTATCTTCCATATGAAGGTATTTGTTTCATGAAAAGAGACTGTAAAATAATACACGCATTCATGACTATTAGTAGCAAAAACTTGATCCAAACTATGAAAAATTTCATTTTCCTCCACATCTAATAACATACACTCTCAACTCCCCATCTGCACAATAACTTATCAGCATAAATACACTGTTAACTGAAGTGTAAATTTAAAACTATAAATCAGAACAATGTGACAAGGTTCTATGATTTAAGCAGAGCTGAACCTCAGAATTCTGCTAAGGAAGCTGTGGAGTCAGGGAAAAAGTAAAAAGAAAAAAGTCACAGAGATTTTTGAAAGGCCTATAAGAAAATTTGATTTGAAATTCAAAGTGCAAAACCTCAAAACAATTTAGAAATCTAAAGGTTCTCTCAAAAAGGGCATTTACAGCACATTTTTCCCTTTAGTCTTCTTAGGAATGACGGTATGGTATGGCTAGGCTTTGTGAATGAAGACCCAGGGAGGGCTCCACCCACGCTCCTCATCAGCGCCTTTTACAAGCACGCTGGTAAAAAGAGGATAGCGGATAGCACCCTCGAGCCTGCGCAATGGATTTTTTTTTTTAGGTGAGACACAGCATGCGCAAGCTGGACCCACCCTTTTAGTCCTAAGGTTCATCTGCCAGGGCCTAGCAAGCTTGGACGCTGGCAGCAAACTCCTTAGGACGGAGGTTTTATTGGAGTGTCCTTCTCTTAGATAGAAGGCCTTACAGGGCTAAACGAGCTCTTCTTAGGAATGATATATCAGTGAAATAGCACGACCTGAGAGGAACAACAAAGCATTTCGCAGTGAAATGCCTTCATTACTCACAAATATATTCCTTATTTAGGACTGCCTGCCACCAAGGGAATCCTCATGAACACATGACAACACTTTAATTTCTTTATCTACCACCTGGTGACCAAGCATAAAGAGAGTCTAGCAGATGGATGCATATAAAGACGTGCCAAAAACCCAGTGCTCACAAGTTGAAGTACTGAATGTGGAGTTGCTATTAAAGTACGGATATCAAATGCAGGTTTGTGCTAAATTACAGCCTCAGCATATTTAGATTATTACAGATTAAATTTAGCTTAATCCATAACAACTAAAATAACTTAGAACTATAAGTCTCTTCCGTGTGGAAGAGACAATTTAATAGATCTACATTACACTCTAGCTGTTCATAAGAGCCTTCTGCAGATACAGAGTTCTTGTTGAAAAAGCAAGCTAAAAGTGCAGAAAGTCCAAAAGACATAGACAATTTTATATGCATAGAAATATTGCAATGCCAACAAAGATGTAGCAAAACTCAATGTAAGATCATGCAGGAAGGGAAGATGACTTTATTTTGAAACAAAGCCAGTTTTATTTACTCACAATCATGCTCTCATACATACTAGCAACCACCAAAACAGCTGAGTTCAAACAGTCTGGCTAGCAATTTGGCTGCAAGATGCATGAATCCAAGCGGCCTGACCAATACTGAAACATCAAGACATATATCCTGCAGTCTAGTGAGGTTTAAAGGATTAACAGAGACACACTCATAGAAAGGGACAAGAGCCATCCAGTTTTGGAAATCTAGGTGCTATCAAAATCCAGCCATTATTGAATCTTTGGCCATCTGGTGATCTCACAACTAGACATTCACCTTCTTTTTATATTCATATCAATCTAACATTGCTATTACAAACCTCTACATAAAACACTGACACCTCACATTTTAGAATGATACTATGCTTAACAGGTTCCTAGCTACCATGACATGAAATTCACAGTATTCTTACAGTTGCTTACTGTCTTGCTTAAGAACATGGATGATCACAGAATTTTTTCTTCTGTCCAGTTAATGGCCTGACCTGTTATTTCTGAATCATTGATAATTTTTAACTACTCTCTTTTTTTTTTAATGATGGGTTTAGAATAGCCATAATTATAAAAATCTAATGCTTGTGATAGGCAGTCCTAAGCGTTGTCATTAGAGGATTAAATGCAATTAGACTGTGATGTAGATTCATAATAGGACCCTAAAAATACACAATCAGGCTAGTAGTACCAATCAGACTATATAGACTGACATAGAAATTAAACGAGACTCTGCTATCATTCAAGTCAGAAAGACAATTAGGTTATCATGTTGCTACTCAGAATTTATGAAAATAATTGACTACACTGATGCCAAAACAAATCACGCATGTATTATGAGACTGAGAGTGTACTGAAGCTAACCATGGTCTGTATTGTTTCCAAAAACCTCTTGGATGCATCCTGCTACATGTATAATTTTGAAGGTCATTAACAAGGAGAGGAAAAATAAGCTTCCAACAGAAATAACAAAGTGATTTTACTCCCATGGGCTAATGATGTTGCTGATAAAAACACCAGCACTAATATAACCTATCTTTCCAGGAACCAGTGAAAATATACACACACTGTGGGATTTTTGAAATCAGCAGAGGGATTTGCACAATTATGGTGTAGTTATACGATCAAAAAAAGAAGCCTCACAGTGCTAAATGCCAAGCCTTCAAATGGAATGCTGTCCAGAGTCAATCTATACACTTGGCAAAAATGCAGACTTTAATAAGTCTTCCTAGCATTCATGCTCTATAGCATTATCTCTGTGAAATACAGAATCCACTAATACAATGATGCTGAGGGTTTTGACTTTGAACAATTTTGTAGAAGAATTAAAAAGGAAATATTTTTACATATTAAACTGTTAGCTTGACTTCTGCACCACCATTTGTTAGTGGCGTAAGCACTCATCTCCAGCAGACTAAAGGGTTCTGCTGCTTGAATGGCTTATACTGAAACAGAAAGTTGTAAATCTCTTGCTGTGATACATGCTACTGTATACATTTCATGATCCTTGACTAGCACCCTAAAGATTGCAGGCTGAATAATGAAACACCTAAAATTCAGGTCAGCAGTGCATCATAGAAAATGTTGAAGTAGAATAATGAACAGAGCCATTAAATACTGTATTAGTGGAATGTAGCTTGGCTAGGACTCATTTTGTATTCTGTATTGAACTGCAGAAATGCATGTATTACAATATACAAATTGTTCTGCATAGCACTTCTGTGTGATTGTAATCCATTAATGCTGCCTCTAAGAGAGTTTATTATAAAAAAAATTATTTTAAAATACTAATTTTAAAGCATCTATTAGAGTCTTGTTAAGCTTTGCCTATATTACTGTTGATAATCTTCCCTTGTAGTTAACTATATGTGTTATTTCTTTTACCATTTTCTTTCTTTTATAATTTCATTCAAAATATAGTTACAAGGGATACTACAAATGCAGCATAGCTCAGTTCTTGATCTTTCCTGAGTATTTCCCAGAACTTCAGAGCCAGAAAGAAATTTAAATTATGCAATGATTTCAATAAAAATTAGAGAAAACATTATTTCTGCCCAGGGGTATTAACAAGCAAAATCTATTTATTGCTATCTTAACTGTTTACACAAGCTTTTTAATCCATTTTTAGTTCCAGGTACTTAGAAGCTCATAGAATTATACTTTTTTTTTTTTTGTCCTGGTTTAAGTTATGACCCTAAACTAACCAACTATGTATTCCATTCCATATACATCATATTCAGTAAAAAGTTAAGGATCAGTTCCTGAAACTCCAACACCGAGTTTGGGCCTTGGGGTCTCTTACATAAAGCCTAGGACCCAAGCAAGGCAGGTGCATGATTAAGGTATTTAGCACCTAATCAATAGCAAGTGCAAAAAAAAAAGGAGAGGTTTAGGCCTTCAATATCCTCAAAGTTTGAGCACCTGAGCCATCTGGGGTAGACTGGTAATTCTCCTCCTGAGGATCAAAAGCCCAGATCTCTGCTACAGGATTCTGTCCTTTCTTCCTTTGCTCTCAATCAAGGAGTTCCTGAGTCCAGCTCCAGGATCCAGCCCAAGTCTGGTTCATGTCTGCTGCTGAGTCCTTCTGCTATAGTATTAGTGGTGAGTGTGATGTAGTTGCCATCAAGGGGTATTTGGGTGTGATAGTAGTTTTGTATATATTTCATTTTATTATTATTTTCATTAAAATAGTTTAAGTTTTCATTTCCAATCCACAAGTCTTTCTCTCTGTTAATTTCCTTTTTCCTTCCTGGAGTGTGGTGGGGAAAGAGGGTAACAGAGGACACCTGTTACTGAATTAGTGGTTGGCCCAGCTCTAAAACTTGACAGATTTCTTTCCTTTTTCCCCGATTCCCTAAATGAATTGGAAAAGGCTTGTAGCTCATGTGATCCTATGGTTCTGTGACTATAATTACAGTACTCATTTTCTGTTGGACATTCCTAGACTGCCTTAAAGGTAAAAGGGCACACATATTTCAAACACCAAACTGCCTCAAATTTCTGAGAAAAAGTCCTGAGTTAACTCAGGGTTCCATCAGTCTCATACAGAAGACTGTAACAAAGTCTGTATAATGGTTATTTAAGTTGTATATCTCAACAGGAGGAATGTTGCCCTCCATTCAATGGATTCGCTTTCTCTTCTACTCCAATCTCCCAATAACTAAGATAATAGGCTATAATTTAGTTGCAGCTGGATATTAAAAGTGATTAAAGTTTTCACTGCTTAATCGCAGTAAATGCTCTCTTATTCTAACAGAGAGTGCTACTTTGTCATAAAACTACCTAAATGACAAATAAGGACAAAATGTATTTTCCACCTTTTTTGTATTTCTTGTAACACTGAGAAAATCATTTATCACTTCTGAGATTACTGACTTTAGCTATGTGTCACATATGCTATATACGTGATATTTTATAGTTGAAAATAGTGCAGAAAGCAAGACGTCTATAAACTCACTTTTTAATAATACACAGTTCAGTCTGTAGATTGCCCAAGAGATGAAGAGTTCATTGCAATGTGAAGATGCATGCTCCTCCAGAATTTGCAGAGGTATAAGGAAAAGCAAATCTGAATGAGGACAGTTTGAGACAATATACAAGCACAGCAATACAAAGTGTAAGAGAATACAATGAGCTATTTGCCCTCTTAACACTGTTCAAAACTAGTGTTTTATTAAGTAAAAACTTTTTTGGAAGCTGGTAAGAAATTTGCACTCACGCTATGAACAAAAATCTTCAACCCCTTGCTCCAATAGGGACATTGAGATGCTGGAGAGGGTACAGAGGCGGGTTACCAAGCTAGTAAAGGGCTTAGAACATAAGCCTTATGAGGAAAGACTGAGGGATCTGGGCCTGTTTAGTCTGGAAAAGAGAAGGTTGAGGGGAGACCTCATTGCTCTCTATAACTACCTGAAGGGAGGTTGTAGAGAGGTAGGGATTCGTCTGTTCTCCCTAGTGGAGAGTGATAGGACGAGGGGAAATGGATGAAAATTGTGCCAGGGGAGGTTCCAGATTAGACATTAGGAGGAATTTCTTTACTGGAACAGGCTGCCCAGCGAGGTGGTTGAGCCACCACCCTGGAGGTGTTTAAGAGACGGGTAGATGTTGCATTGGGCAGCATCATTTAGCAAGTTGATAGGGCTAGGGCAAAGGCTGGACTCGATGATCTTCAATGTCTCTTCCAGCTGTAACTGTTCTATGAGTCTATGATTCTAGGTCTTCCACTTAATTTCTGTATTCAGTTAGTCTTAAAACTCTTAAGGCATATTCTCCTCATTCCCTCACTTCAGTCTTTATGTATCTAAACAGTTTACAGTTTACAGTATTCCATTCTGTCTACATTATATTTGGTATAAAGCTGAGGGATCATGAGAGTCAAGCTGTCTTCTTCAATGGCTAGTGTCTGAGGAGGACTCTGTTCTGCCTTGGATTCCAATCCATTGTTTCTGAATCCAGTTCCAGAATCCAGTCCCTGAATCTGGTTCCTGATTGCCGCTGCATCCAATCTTGGACTTCGTCAGTGCCTGCTCACAGCATCAGTGGTGACTGTGATGTAATTGACATTGGGGGATTCGGTTCAATACTTATGTTGTATATTTATTTGTATATATTAGTATATATTTTATTTTTTATTATTATTATTATTTTCTAAATCTCTTCTTAAATAGAGAGTGTCTGTCACTCATTCAGTGGCTGGCCCAGCCCTAACCCTTGACACACCTGAAGTGCAGTCTTCTCTAATTAACTAAGAATACTCTTTGGCTGCTATTTTGTAGGCCTCAAACCCTGACTTTTCTAGGCCAGCATTACAAAGGAATTATATAACTAGTTTAAAGTGTAAAATTTTAAATCCTAAAACATCATAGAGAATCACAGAACATTCATGGCTAGAAATGACCTCTCAGATCAGCGAGTCCAACCAAAAAAAAAACCAAACCCCCCAAAAAACCAACCAAACAAAAAAACCCCACAAAACAAACCACACACCAAAAAAACCCAAACACACAAACCCTGCCCTCACTAGAGCATGTCCTGGAGCACCACACCTACACATTTCTTCAACAACTCCAGGGATGGTGAATCAACCACCTCCCTGGGAAGGCTGTTCCAGTGCCTCACCACTCTTTACAGAAATAATTTCTTCCTAATATCCAGTCTAAACCCACCCTGTCTTAACTTCAAACCATTCCCTCACACTCTGTCATTAGTTACTAAGGAGAAGAGGCCAACACCCACTTCTCTCCTTTCAGGTTGTTATAAAGGGCAATGAGGCCCCCCCTCAGCCTCCTCTTCTCCAAACTAAACATGCCCAGCTCCCTCAGCCTCTCCTCATATGGCTTGTCCTCTAAACCCCTCACAAGCTTCGTAGCTCTCCTCTGGACGCGCTCTAGCATCTCCATGTCCTTCCTATAATGACAGGCCCAGAACTGAACACAGTATTCCAGCTGAAGCCTCACAAGTGCCCAGTACAAGGGCACGATAACCTCCTTTGTCTTGCCTCCTACAAGCCAGGAACCTGTTGGCTTTCTTGGCCACCTGGGCACACTGCTGGCTCATATTCAGCCAGCTGTTCACCCACACACCCAGGTCCTTTTTTGCTGGGCAGCCTTCCAGCCACAATCCCCAAGCCTGTAGCGTTGCCTGGGGTTGTTTTACCCAAAGTGCAGGACATGGCACTTGGCCTTATTGAACCTCATACAATTGGCCTCGGCCCATCGATCCAACCTGTCCAAGTCCCTCTGCAGAGCCTCCCTGCCCTCCAGCAGATCAACACTCCCACACAATTTCGTGTCATCTGCAAACTTACTGAGGGTGCTCTCAATCCCCACGTCCAGGTCATCAA
>VWZO01001375.1:47683-66449 GCA_013396975.1 Bucco capensis
ATGTATTTGTAGAAACTTTTCTTGTTGTCCTTTATGTCAGTGGCCAAGTTGAGTTCCAGCTGGGCTTTTGCCTTCCTAATTTTCTTTCTGTATAACCTAACAAGGTCTCTGTACTCCTCTTGAGTTACCTGCCCCTTCTTCCAGAGGTGATAAACCCTCGTTTTCTTCCTAAGACCCTTCAAAAGCTCCCTGTTCAACAAGGCTGGCCATTTCCCCTGCCCTTTAGTCTTACGGCACATGTGGATAGCTCTCTCCTGGGCCTTTAAGATTTCCTCCTTAAAGAGAGTCCAGCCTTCCTGGACCCCTTTACCTTTCAGGACTCTATCCCAAGGGACTGTCCCAACCACTGTTCTAAAGAGTCCAAAGTCTGCCCTCTGGAAATCCAAGGTGGAGGTTCTGCTAACCCCTCTCTTTACTTCACTAAGAATTGAGAATTTAACCAATTCATGATCACTAAGCCCAAGACAGCCTCCAACCACCACATCTCCTACTAGTCCTTCTCTATTTGTGAAGAGGAGGTCAAGCATGACACCCTCTCTGCTAGGCTCATCTACCAGTTGTGTCAGGAAATTATCTTCCATACACTCAAGAAACCTCCTAGCCTGCCTGCTCTCTGCTGTGTTATATTTCCAGCAGATTTTTGGTAGGTTGAAGTCCCCAACCAGAAAAAGGGCTGGCGACTGCGAGACTTCAGCCAGCTGTTTATAGAATATTTCGTCTGCCTGCTCGTCGTGGTTGGGTAGTCTATAGCAGACTCCCATCACAAGATCTCCCTTATTCGCCTTTCTTTTCATTCTTACCCATAAAAAAATCAATATTATCATCACCAAAATCAAGTTCTATGCACTCAAAACACTCCCTTACATACAGGGCCATATCCTCACCTCTCCATCCTTATCTGTCCCTCCTGAAGAGCTTAAATCCATTTATCCCAGCATTCCAGTCATGACAGTCATCCCACTACGTTTCTGTACAATGGCCTCCAGCTCATCCTGCTTATTGCCCATGCTACGTGCGTTAGTGTAGATGCACTTGATCTGGGCTATTGATTTCACTCCCACCCTTTATACGTTATACATAGTACTAGCAAAGGTTGAAGAGGTTTGTGGACAAGGAATTTTTAGCCACAGAGTCCATATAGCATCGAAAAAAACCCTAAAAAACCCCATTTCCAGAGAAGAATATAAAAATATAATAAAGCCTGTGTATGCACTAAAGTTCAAGAGCAGCGCAAAACTTCTGAGAAACTATAGGTACAAAAGTCTTGTAGTGTTGGATCTCTTCCCAAAATGTATCTCTCTTCTGTATCCAGCTCCAGTTCACTAACAAAGAGCACATCTGGAATTTCTCCTGGCTCAGAGTCTGTGAATACAAGCAGAACTGTCTGTCTTTTCAGTGAAACTCAAAACCAGGAAAAGCAGCTTAAGGTATAAACTGGTGTAGGATGGCATGATTCCTTCTGGTTTTGTTTTCTACCAAAATAATGTAACTGCCAGTTATAAAATGGGATGTTTTCAGACTATATACACAGAATATTTTGAGGAAAAATAGAGCAAGTAATAACGTATGATCACTTAAACATATTTAGTACATAAGCATACATAGTGAAGAAACACAGGCAATTATTGCTAATTCATCCTGTTAATTTCATTAAGTTAATTCAGCCTAGGAAGACTGAAGAAGAGGGCTGGAGCATCTTCCCTACAAAGAAAGGCTGAGATAGTTGGGGTTGTTCGGCCTGAACAAGAGAAGGCTCCAGGGATACCTTACTGAGACCTTCGAACACTTAAAAGGAGCTTATAGAAAAAAAAGGAAGAGAAAATTTTTACATAGATAATAATAGGACAAGGGGGAATGGTTTTAAATGGAAAGAGGGGAGATTTAGATTAGATGTTAGGAAGAAATTCTTTACTCAGAAGGTGATGAGGCACTGGAACAGGTTACCTGGAGAAGTTGTGGATGCCTCATCCCTGGAACTGTTCAAGCCTGAGCAACATGTTATTGTGGGTGGCATCGCTGCCCATAGCAAAGAGGCTGGAACTAAATTATCCTTAATGTCCATTCCAACTCAAGGCATTCTATGATCCCTGGTTGAGACACGAGTAGCATATATATACACTGAACAGGATAAAACAGGATAAAATAATCTCTTCTTTTGTATCACAACTGTCCCTGCCAACAATTGTAGGATGGTCTCAGCGCAGGGCAATTTTAATGTTGGTATGGGACCTTGAGCATTGGAATATTTCTGTTTTGTGGTCATGAACTCTAAACAGTTCCAGATCTTTCAGCGTTTCCTCACAGAAGAGATAATCCAGTCCCTTAATCAATTTATGGGCCTTTTACTCTCTCCACTGGCATCATCTCTCTTTTTGTACTGGGGAGCCCAGAAGCAGACACATGGACTCACTAAGGCTGAGTAAAGGTGAAAATCATCTCGCTTGACCTAGGGGCAACACTCTTTGTAACACAGTGTCTTTATATTTCTTCTGGATCAGTTGATCCTTCATCCACCTTGACCTTTCTGAAAAGCCTTTCTTTTATCCATGCAGACTTCCAACCACCTTTGTTTTCATTCTTGCACATAGAAATGGAATATTCTTGGGCTTGGAGTGGATGAGTGCTGAAAATCAACTAGTTTTCTTATATCCATCTTCTCTCCAGGATTGTATTCCATGGTATTCTTCTAGATGAATTCCTGACAGGCCAAAGTCTACTCTCCTGAAGTTCAGGACCGTGATTGCGCTATTTGCCTTGTTTCTTTCTCTCAGGGTCATAGAATCATAAGATTGCCTAGGTTGGAAGGGACCTTAGAGATCATCTAGTTCCAACCCCCTGCCCTGGGCAGGGACACCACATGACATGTTCATTCCAGGCAGCCAAGGGTACCCATGCCCTTCACATCACTGATCAGTTCTTCCATATCTGTACTTATCAGGTACAGTAGAGCATCTTTTCCATCAATTTCTTGATTGCCTGTGTCAGGAAGTTCCTCATAAGGCCCAAAGCCTCCAAACACAAAATTTATTCCAGTTGCCCGAAGAAGGCCTCATGCATTACATCCTAATCAGGTGGTCTTACAACTTCACAAATGTTGGTCTGCCATTTAATCCTGACCTGCCAGTTCTCTGCTGACTCATTGCCTGTTTCCAGTCAGAGCTCCATGTATTCCAGCTGATCTCTCATACAGAGAGCAACCAAAGGCATTTCAATTACTGTGAAAAGCAACGCACATATATGAGACACAAATGTCTTCATTGTTCTGCAAAACCAACTAAATTCAATCATTAGTAAATCCATTCATTAATAAATTCACTCATTTCAGTTTCAATAGGGGAAAAACCCATAACTCATTGATATTTTTTCATTCAACATACTTTCCAGATTAATCATTCCCAAAGAGAAATATCAAACAAAAAATAAGAATATTTATAACAAAGATTAAATACTAACCACAAGTCAAAATCCTGTTGTTCTAGCTAACAGGGAATATCATCTTATTTCAGAAGTAATTCCAGGGGCTTCAAAACTAATGCAAAAATGGCTCTATACTGAGTCTTTATAATGTCTATAGCAGGTAGAACAACCCTTTCTGCACCACAGAACGTTATTCAAAGCTAGTTTTCCTGCTTTGCTGATTTTGACAAGCAGACTACGAAACAGATTTGCAAGACAATATACAAAATCAGGGAACAGTAGAGTTATTTCAGTACCTTTAATTACAACGCAGAGTTGGAAATGCAAGGATTGTCGATGTTTTTCTTTGCAGAACTCAACAATCTATCAGCTGAAAAAAAACTTGTTAAAGCAAAAGTCAAATGGATAATAACAAGTATCTCCAACACCACTGAATAGTAAAGTATCTTATGTATATTTCATATGAAAATCTAGTCAATTATACTGTTATTCTTAGTAAATCTACACAAGAAGACATGTTTTAAATTTCAAATTAAGGACTTATCTACAGCATGAAAATAGACTGGAACTGATTTAATATATGGGAACTTGGTGAGGTCCAATGAGCAGACCATGGACTAAAAGCACTATGCCATGTATTTATGAGTGCTGTTCCCCAGGGCTCACTATTGGGGCCAATTCTGTTCAATACCTTTATCAGTGATCTGGATGAGGGGATCAAGTGCACCCTCAGTAAGTTTGCAGATGACACCAAGTATTGTGACCAGCAGGACCAGTGAAGTGATCAACTCCTTGTACTCAACACTGATGAGGTCACACCTGGAATACTGTGTTGAGTTTGGGGTCTCACAATAAAAGAAAGACACAGAGGTGCTGGACCATGTCCAGAGAAGGGCAACAAAGTGAAGGATGTGCTTCTCTTATGAGGAGAGGCTGAGGGAACAGTAATTGTTTAGTCTACAACTACCTGAAAGGAGGCTGTAGCAAGGTGGGGGTCAGCCTCTTCTCCTGGGTTACCAGTGAGAGGACAAAAGGAAATAGCCTCAGGTTACAGGGAAGATTTAGATTGGATATTAGGAAAAATTTCTTCACAGAAGAAGTTGTTAGACATTGGAACAGGCTGCCAGGGAAGTGGTGGAGACACTGCCCCGCATGTGTTTAAGAAACATGTAAACATGTCACTTAATGACATGGTTTAGTGGCATGGTGGTGATAGGTTGATGGTTGGAATTGATGATCTTAGAGGTCTCTTCCAATCTTAATGATTCTATCACTCTATGTATTTCTTTGATGAGATAGTAAAAGACTGTTCAATTATACTTCCTAAACAGCCAAACATCTACTACTGTGTCTGCCTGTATCAGCATTATAATGACTTTTTATGTTTCACTGTTGCTCCAGGTAGGACTGTTGACATCGCAAGAGATAGTACATTCTTCATGGCTGCAGACAGTAGATAACTGCAATCTTCTTCCTCTGCAGCAACGTTATTACACAAGTCTGGCTAGCTGTATTGGAACTATATCAGAAGAAAACCTACTGAGCATTTGAAAGCTTGAATTTTGCTGACTTCAATTACCATGAAATTGGGAAAGCAGTTAGACAGAGCACAGCAGTGGAAGTTTAAAATCAAAGTGGTTGAATATAAGTCAGAAAAATTGCACAGTAGAATTTAAGGGAGACATACAGAGCAAGAGAACTACAGGTGTCTCAAAATGTGTGAAGGCCCTTGGGTAGGCTCTGTACTGAATGCACAAATATCTTTCCATTTTTTGTGAAGGATAATAGTAGATTATCCTTATTCTAATAGTAGATCTAAAAGGCTTATCATTGTTATATGTTCACTACTCTGCTCCAAGGATAATATATAATTTAAATATTAACTCTAAGGTCTTTGCACTTTTCAAAAAAGATGCTGATAGGTAATTATCAATAGAAAAATATACTGGAGAATCTTCAGAATTAAATAAATAAATTTCCAAGTCATAACAAAATATGACATACCTCATGCTAAGTCATCTGAAAACAAAAAAAAAGTCCTACAGCAAAATAAGCAGGCAAAACAGGTAAACCCTTCTTCCTCCTTTAGTTATTGTTGGATTTTCTTAATAAAATACTTAATAAAATACTGAATAATCCTGCTACCACTTTCCAAGAGAACTCTAAGTAGAGCTTTAGAATGTGTTGGAAAAATATCTCTGTGTGTTGTTGTCACAATGGTAACTATAAGCATCGAAACACAGATTTTGACAAAAAAAGGGTTTCCTTCAAAAGGCTTCTTTAGATGGGGGAAACAAAGAGCAAATGAATGATGTTGTAACTTTATATTTTTTCAGAAACACAGCTTTCATGGTCACTTTAAAGTTCTTTAGTTTTTTTACTCCACTTCATCAGTATTTTCCTCTTCATTTCTTTTTCCTGAAAAGTAAGATGAAGAAGCTACCTTTTCTGCTATCTTTTCCTTCTAGGGCTTTTTCTTATTTTCCATATTAATTGATAGACAAGAATTTATGAAATTCTACATAAGAAGATATTACATCTCTTAATGAAAAAAAATACCTTTTCTTCTGTAAGACCTTATGTCTCTCAAGGGATCATTTTCTTCACACACAACCCCCACCCCCCAAAATTGCTTCTTCTATCTATACTAGAAAAAGTAAGGCAAGTTATCTGGATATAATCTCTGACTGGTTCCCCTTTCCAAAAAAAACCAAAAACAAATCTGTTTTGTTTTTTTTTAAGTCCTTCCATCATTATGTAATACATAAGTTTAAACTGATACAAGGCTGTCCTGTCAGAATGTTTGTCTTCTGTTCACAGTATCACAGTATGTCAGGGGTTGGAAGGGACCTAGAAAGATCATCTAGTCCAACTGCATGAAGGAGAAGGTTTTCAGAAACTGATTTTGAACAATGTGGAAATCCTGAACTGGCAGGATTTATTCTCTAATGAACAAAGGGGACAGAGGCATTGCAAGGTGACTGTGGACAGGTGGGTCAAAGTAAAGTTGAATCTCTCCCACTAAAATTACCTTTTGTACAAAAGGAAAAGCTAAGCTTCATATAAAGAAAAAAATATTTATAATAATATTTATGAGTTCTTGGAGAATAAATATAACACTGCAGGGAAGCACAAAAATATTAATCCTATGTGAACATTTCCCATCCTGTTTTTCAGAATCATAGAACAACTGGAGTTGGAAGGGACCCACAAGGAATGTCAAGTCCAACTCCTATTAGGCATAGGACAAAACCCCAAGATCACACGAGGTGACTAAGGGCGTTGTCCAAGTGCCTCTTAAACTCCACAAGATTTGGAGCCCTGACCACCTGCCTGGGGAGCCTGTTCCAATGCTACACCACCTTCTGGGTGAAAAATATTTTCATAACATCCATCCTGAATTTCCCCCAGAACAGCTTCATACCATTCCCATGAGTCCTGTCACTGTTCACTAAAGAGAAGAGTTCAGCACCCAATCCTCCCTCTCCGGTGAGGAGGTTATAAACAGCAATGAGATCCTCCCTCAGTCTTCTCTTGTCCAGAATGAATAGGCCAAGTGATTTCAGCCTTTCTTCATATGACTTCACCTCCAAGCACGTAACCCTCTTCATGGCCCTCCTCTGTACGCTCTCCAGCAACTTCATGTGCTTCACAGAATCATAGAATCATCTGGGTTGGAAGGGACCTCTGGAGGACATCTAATCCAACCCCCCTGCAGTGGGCAGGGACATCCCCAACTACATCAGGTTGCCCAGAGCCCNATTGTTCTGACCCAGGTGTAGGACTCTGCACTTGGTCTTGTTGAAGCTCATGAGGTTCACTTGGGCCCACCTCTCCAGCTTGTTCAGGTCCTTCTGGATGACCTCTTGCCCCTCCAACTTATCAACAGCACCCCATAGCTTGGTGTCATCTGCAAACTTGCTGATGGTGCACTCAATCATAGAATCATAGAATCATAGAATGGCCAGGTTGGAAGGGACCCCAAAGATCATCTAACTCCAACCTCCCCACACTGACCAGGGATGCCACCCACTAGAACAGGTTGCCCAGGGCCGCATCCAGCCTGGCCTTGAACTCTGCCAGGGATGGGGCATCCAATCAATGCTGCTGTCGATATCGTTTATAAAAATATTAAACAGAACAGGCTCCAGTAAAGAGCCCTCAGGGACACCACTTGTCACTGATCTCCAGCTGCACTTCGAGCCATTGACAACTACTCTCTGCATGCGATCATCCAGCCAGTTCCTTATCCACTGAACAGTCCACCCATCAAATCCATAGCTCTCTTACTTGGCCAGTAGAATGTTGCGGGGGACCGTGCCAAAGGCCTTGCAGAAGTCCAGATAGATCACATCCACAGGTCGTCCCTTGTCCACTGAGGTAGTCACACTAGTAGAAGTAGTAGAAGGCCACTAGGTTTGTCAAACAGGATCTGCCCTTAGTGAAGCCATGCTGACTGTCTCTGATCACCTCCCTCTCCTCCATGTGCCTTACCAGACCTTCCAGGAGAATGCGCTTCATGATTTTCCCAGGCACAGATGTGAGGCTATCAGGTTGGTAGTTACCAGGGTCCTCACCAGTGGTGAATAAAGTGGAACTATCACTTCTCTTGCTTGGCTAGTGATGGAGTGCTTAATGCACCCCAGGATTCGGTTGGCCCTCTTGGCTGCTGAGGCACACTGCTGACTCATCTTCATTTTACTATCTATTATTACTCCCAGATCCCTCTCAGCTGTGATGCATTCCAGTCTAACTTTCCCCAGAAAGTGGGTGGTTTTTGGATTACCCATCCCCAAGTGTAAAACCCGGCACTTACTTCTGTTAAATTTCATTTGATTTGTGACTGCCCAGACCTCTAACCTATCCAAATCTCTCTGGAGAGCCTCACATCCTCCAGTGGAGTGCACAGCACCCCCCAACTTAGTATTGTCTGCAAACTTACTAGATCCAAGTCATTTATAAAGATATTAAACAGTATTGGTCCCAAGATGGATCCCTGTGGTACCCCACTCGTCACCTGCCTCCAGCCAGAATTAACTCCATTCACCACAACCCTTTGGGCTCTATCTCTCAGCCAGTTGTATACCCACCTGATGATTTTTTTTTATCTAGCTTAATGCTTGACATTTTATCTAAAAGGATACTATCGGAGACAGTATCGCAAGCTTTACTAATGTCCAAGAAGATGACATCAGCTGGTCTCCCTTTATCAACTAGACAGGTAATCTTATTGTAAAGGAAATCAAGTTTGTCAAACATGACTTCCCTTTTTTGAACCCATGCTGACTAAGACTAACAATCATGTTGTCTGACAGGTGCTTGGCTCCCAGAATGATCCTCTCCATAATTTTGCTTGGTATAGAAGTATGACTAAGTGGCCTGTAATTACCAGGGTCATTCCTGTTACCCTTCTTGAAAATACGAACTACAGTAGCATGCTTCCAGTCTGTTGGGACCTCTCCAGATTCCCAAGAGTGTTGAAAAATCATCAAAAGAGGGCCTGCTAAGACATCAGCCATCTCTTTAAGGACCCTTGGGTGTATTCCAGTACCTAAACGGAACTTACAAGAAGGCTGCAGAGGGCCTGTTTGCAAAGGCCTGGAGTGAAAGGACAAGGGGCAATGGTTTTAAATTGGAGAGGAGTAGATTTAAAATGGACATTAGAAAGAAGTTCCTCACCACAAGTGTAGTGGAACACTGGAACAGGTTGCCCAGGAAGGTGGTTGAGGCCCCATCCCTGGAGGCATTCAAGGTGAGGCTTGCCAGGGCTCTGGGCAACCTGATGTAGTTGGGGATGTCCCTGCCCACTGCAGGGGGGTTGGACTAGCTGACTTCCAGAGGTCCCTTCCAATCCAAACCATTCTATGATTCTATGATGGGCAAAATAGACTTAACTTGGAGAAAGTAGTTTAGCTTATTAATAGTCAAATTAGAGTAGGTTAATGAGAAATAAAAGCAAATCTTAAAATATTCCTTGCTCCCACCTCTCCCTTCTTCCCTAGATTAGTTTCACTCTAGACTTCTCTACCTCCTCCCTGCAAGTGACACAGAGGTACAGGGAATGGGAGTTACAGTTCATCACAGGTCTCTGCCACTCTTTCCTCCTCACACTGCTACAGCATAGGCTCCTCTATCAATAGGTGCACAGGTCCTGCCATGAGCCTGCATCAGCTCAAGCTTCCCACAGGGTCACAGCATCCTTTGGGCATCCACTTGCTCTGGTGTGGGATCCTCCACAAGTTGCAGGTGGCTATCTGCTCCTTCATAGGCTGTAGCGAGACAGCCTGCCTCACCATGGCCTTCGGCATGGACTGCAGAGTAATGTTTACTTGAGTGCCTGGAGCATCTCCTCCCCGTCCTTCCCAGACCTTGGTGTCTGCAGAATTGTTTCTCTCATGTATTTCCTTTCCTTTCTCTTCTGGTTGGTATTGTGCAGCAGTATTTTCCCTTCTTAAATCAAAAAAGCACTTCTACCATCACTGATTGTCTCAGATTTGGCTAGAAGCAGATATCTCTTGGAGACAGATGGCATTGGCTCTGTCAGACACAGAAAATCTTCTAGAATCTTCTTATAAAAGCCACGTCTGCAAATGCCCCTTACTATACACTTGCCACACAAACCCAACATGGCTAGGAATGATTATTGTGAAGAAGTTATGATCCTTAGTGCCTTATCTTATATCTGAAATATGTAGTTCAGCTAGTACTGGTATGTACATCAGCTAGTACTTTATAATTCTACAAGTTTCAGTAACTGAGCATGTATTGAATCCTCTGAGACTGAACTAAGTTAATTCCTGTTGAGTGCCTCTCCTTGTTTATCAGAGAGACACGGAATTGTTGAGGCGATAACTCCATTCTTGCTTCAGTCTATTTATGTATCACAACTGTTTTAAGCAATAATAACTTTTAAAGTACTCAGTTTAGAGGTTAGATGCCTTTTATAAAACATCAGCTTTAGTTCTTTGCGAGTGAAGATAAACACCTGAAATGTCTTTCCTTTCTGTTCCTTAAAATCTGGTTTGAAGAACTGCTATTTAATTTATTACAGTATCATCCCTTGTGTCAGCGTAATGTTGTTATCTCCTATGATAGTCAGTCTTGTGAACTCTGAAGAATTTTTTTTTTTCTTACACTGAAAATTTTGTTTAAAATCCATTTAGTTAACCCATCAGACAGCACTCCAGCAGCATTCTCCTAGAAAGAATGACTGCTTATGCCATACACTGGCATACTCTTCACTGAGTGAAAACTGGCTGGATGACCGGACCCAAAGAAAGGTGATGAATGGGGTTAAATCCAGTTGGTGACAAGCTGCTGTTCCCCAGGGCTCAGTATTGGGGCCTGGTCTCTTTAATGTCTTGATGAATGATCTGCATAAGGAGATTGAGTGTACCCTCAGTAAGTTAATAGGCAATGTCAGGTTAGACAGGAGTGTTGATTTGCTTGAGAGTAAGAAGGCTCTGTAGAGGGATCTGGGCAGTCTGGACTAATGGGCTGAGGCCAGGGGATGAGGTTCAACAAGGCCAAGTTCCAGGTCCTGCATTTGGGTCTCAACAACTCCAATCAACACTACAGTCTTGGGGAGGAGAGTCTGGAAAGCTGCCCAGTGGAAAAAGATCTAGGGGTGTTGGTTGACAGCCGAATACGAAGCAGCAGTGTGCCCAGGTGGACAAGAAGGCCAAGAGCATCCACTTCTCATAAGGCTTGTGCTCTAGACCCTTCACCAGTTTTGTTGCCCTTCTTTGGACACTCTCCAGTACCTAAATGTCTTTCTTGTATTGAGGGGCCCAGAACTGAACACAGTTTTTGGGGTGTGGCCTCACCAATGCTAAGTACAGGGGGATGATCACTTCACTAGTCCTACTGGCCACACTATTTCTGATACAAGCCAGAATGCACTCTTAGAAATGCACTCTTCCTGCTTAAGCCATTGATCAAGGCTCAGACATAATAAAATAAATGTCAAAGCCTAATAAGCTTTATTATCTTAAAACGTATTAATGGATATACTTTCAGGTATCTCTGTAGAAATTGATACACAAAATACTATTAGAATACCAAGTTTAAGCTTTCAATTAGTGTAAGGTTCAGTATCCTTTATCATAGTAACTAGTTGTACTTTGCAACTGTATATCTGCAAAAGAGTAAGGAAACACAAGAACTCATTGTTTTTATACACCAAGAGCTGGGAGCAATGTTGAGTTTTCCAACAGACTTAGGCATGCAGAGAGTTCTCCCAACTTCTTTATCAGCACATGCCTCTCCTGTTGTCCAGGTGTTTGCTTATACTGCACAAGTTCAAGGGTCTTTACACTTATGTATCACAAGAAGATATCAAAAAAGGGACTGTCGTACTGTGGAAGAATAGTAGAAGCAATTAACATTTTTTTCTTCTGTATTCAGATACTCTGAGAAAAAAAATACTGTAACCTGAACCTGGCTGAAGTTCTGGAATTGCATCTTAAATTTTCAGTCACAATTATAAAGATGCAGGCTTTATTTATATTTTCACAATATAGCATCCATTAGTTCATAAAATTAATTAAACCAAAACACATATAATGCAAATCCTGCAATAAGAGAACTCAAAACATTTTGAATAACTCATCTTCCTTCCTGGAAAGTATGTGCCTCTTCCTTGATCTGTGACACAAGTAAGATAAAATATGTTGTTTCTCAGGGATTTCCTATACAGATTTTAATTCTACAATCCTTAAATTTGAAATTACAATAGATATTTGACTTGCATGTGATTTCCACTTTTGATCTGACTCTCAGAAGGAGCGAATCCCCATGAGCCTTCTTAAAGAATCATTTTCTTCCACTGCAAAGAAGTATTTGAACATCAATACTAAAGCCAACTCTTCCACTCCAGCTGAGAACAAAGCTTTTCAAGTTTCAGAACTGCCACAGGGATACACTTATTTTGAGGAGCAAATCCAAAGTGGCACTCAGGATTTTATGGCTCCTGCGGAACAGTGGTGATTGCTGTGCTTTTTTTTTTTTTCCCTTCCAGCAGTGATGCTGCACTTAAAAAAAATATTTTTTTTTTTGTTTACTTCCATGTCTCATTGGAAATAGGAAATCATGGAAAATGAAAATGAATCATGAAAATGAAATAGGAAATCCCTCCAAAATTCAAGCTAATGCCCATAGGCTTTTTTCTGTTTGAAAAGATTATTTTAACTCAGAAAAAGCATAACTGATTATGACTGATGACCTTGGGGGAATGGAAATTATTTCGTAAGTTAAGGCAAACAAGTTATTTTGCCTATTTAGGGGAACAAGGTGGTGTACATACAAAAAGTACCAAAGTGCCCTTGTTTTGTCTGGAATAGAGTTGATTTTCTTCCTAGCAGTTGGTACAGTGCTGTGTTTTGGATAACTGTAGTTGTGAACTTGCATAATCATGACCATGAAACAAGATCCAGTGTCTTCTACTGAGGCTTGAAATTTACTTGTAGGAATGAAAGAAGTCCTTTCAGCAGTTCCTTCCATACAAATTCTCCTTTCCATTTATATACAAGCTAAATGCAGCTGTATTCTCCACTCTTCATACCCCCAACAGTAAAAAGAAAAAACAAAAAACACATCACAAAAAAAACCCAACACCCAATATAGTTACCATGTGTGGTTTATTTAACCCTACCAAAACTCTCTCTTGAAACTGAAGCTTAATTATTTTCAAAGAATCTGCTATCTTATTTTCTTAATAATCTCATTTGCTTTACTTTTGTTTTCTGAGACATGTGGACAATGTAGAGGAACTCAGTAAAAGTGGCAGAAACAACATAAATATACACCGTTACACTTCTTAGCATTGCTTCTTGTAAGGATTAGGGCTTTGGGCATGGATCAATTACATTTCCTATTCTCAGCACATTACAATTGATCTTCTCTCAACGTCTTTCCTCCAAGCAGTTTTATCTCTCTCGTTACTGAACTCTTTGCCTTTGTACAAGCTTATGTTAACCTATAGACCTACTTAGGCTTTTCAGAGCTTCCAATTTCTTTTCTTCTTTCCTTTCTGTAGTTGTATCTCCCATAAGAGGGTAGTACTGCACCCTATCTTCTCTTTTAGATGCATTCAAGAGCACACAGCACTACACTTTTCCCCCAATAGCTCTATGAGTTGCCAGCTGCAGAGCTCTACCTTTGGGCCTGGTTGACAGCTCCCTTAATACAGAGTTTCTCATTGGTAGACTGCTTAGAAGTGAGAGACAAGAAAAGCAAAGCAAGAAAGAAACAACTAAGCTTTTCATCTTGAAATAGCATAACTGGAACAGCCATATGCTTACTATTGTATAATAATAATAATAATAATAATAATAGCCCAAACTCTAAAGCATTCAAGACTTAGTAGCCACAAATGATCTTCTACATTGAGTTTACATGGCAAGGTGCTGGCAGCATGGGGACTGCAGAGATGGCCTTTGTGAGGAGCAGTCAGCCCTCCCCTGTGCTGGACACAGTTGGTTCCAGCTGAATGGATAGGCCACAGTATTCACAATTTTTTTATCTCAAGCTTAGAGCTGCACAGTTAGTCTAGAGATCTTCTATCTCACAAAACAGATGGCAACACTTTCCAGAATTTTATTTGCAGTATTTCAGAGTTTGTGACTACAATGAGCTTTACAGTTTGACTACACTTGGCAGGGTGGAATACTGCAGCTTTTTGATTAATTTATTCATGGAAGAAATGGTCCCTAAACAATCTGTCCTTACATTGTGCAGTCATTGATCCAATTTGTAATCTGGTTAAGAATCTCTTTATTCAGCTATTTGTGCATTATTCTCTGTAGATTTTGTTAACAGCCACTATCCCTTGCTGATCAAGTTCATGAACCCTCTTAATTTGCTCATATATTTAATATGAACTCTGAGACTTATGTACTCGGGGTTATTCATTATCGAAATATGGAGTTAATTGAGTATATCTTCCCCAGAACAGGAGGTATTACAATTGGAAAAGAGGAGTATATGCTTTTTGGTGATACTTTATTACTCTTCTTTCTACAGATACCAAATAATGTCCTTTTTTATGTGTGTTTTCTAACATTGTTTCTAGAGTTCCCAAAATGCAGTATCATTCTTACCTTCTGCAAAGTAGCATTTTCCCCTGTTACTGCTGTACTCAATATACCCTTCTTAAACTGCTATCATCAGTTTGCAAGAGAATGACATCTAATAGAGAGTATTCCATCATGTTGCAAATGCGGGGATTTTAATAGTCCTCCCTCTCTGCTTGAACACAGCTGAATTAGAAAGAAAAACACATGCTGGGAAAGAAGTTTCTCAGAAGTACAATTTTTTTAGAATCCTTTCTTGAACATACACATTCTTCATGCCTTGTGCTTGACAATGAGCTAGTTCATCCATGATAAAACTTGCAGCTGGAAGCAAATAAACGCTACAGAGCTTCTTCCCATCAGAAATTATGGTTTCAAAGGTACCATAAATACAAATAAGTGCAGTATTAAGAATGCAATATTAACAAAATACACTTTTTTTTTTTTTATATTTGAAATACATTTATCCTTCTTTTCAATTAACTGCCTCTCCTGACTCAGGATATGAACATTAAATGTGTTTGTTACACCTTCAGCAAAAAGGGATTGTGGTTAAATTCAGATTGGAAAACATAAAACCATTTTTTGTGCATTCTCTGCAAAAATAATGTCCTGGTTCAGACTGAAGCAGAATTGATTCTGCTGAGATGGTNTTCTACCAAACATCAAAAATTCATTGCTCAATCAAACAAAAATGCTTGACAAGGCTGTTTAAAGTCAAAGTTTGAAACATAGGAGTTAGAGACAGAAAAGGTCAACTTCCCTGTCTATTTTTAGATGTCTCAAACTACAAAGATTCTGTATTATTCCTTAGGAGATGAGTTCATTGTCACTCAAACGTTTCCTTATTAACTCCACTGTAATCTTATTTTATAATCCTTTAATTATAAAACTTAGAGTCAACGAGGCAATGTCATGCACGTATACATACTTTTAAAAGTGAAATTAGGGATCAGTATTCCCTAATCCACAGGAACCCCTGAGTGATTAATTATAACTCTGTCTGTGTTCTGTCAAGAGCTAGTTGTAGGTACATATATTTATCCCATTTATAAGCTAAGTAAGTTTAACAGACTGTTAGAGAATGAAAGGTCTCTTGTAAGTTTAAGACACATTTCGCACTAAAGGTTAATGTCCCAGTGGGAAAGAAGAAAGGCTTTTCACTGCAGGAGCTCACTGCTAGTCAAGCTGGCTCCTAGCAAAGATGCATCTGCATGCATAAGAGAAACGGCTTAAGAATAACCAGGCTATCAGTTACAGAGAGAGAAAAGATTAAGCTTCAGATAGGAAATGTTCTTTTCAACTTCCGGAAGACTTCACAAGAAGACTGGTAATATAAACTAACATGTTTCATTTAATAGGCGTAGTTTGAGCCAATCCTAAAATCAGAGAGGTTAACTGAAGGCAAGCTGTAAGGGTTGTTACTGTTGATATCTGGTCATTTTAAGGATCTCTTTCAATAAAAGCAATGAGATATTTCTAATTTTCTTAGTATCATAGACAACACAGGACTGCATTCTAAAAACGCTGAAATCAGGGATCTGCTAGAATTAAATGAAGATCCAAAGATTGTCAAAAAGCAACTAATAAGAAGAGCAATAAATAGCAGATGTGAAAGTTTGGCAGTAATCCCAGGCCGATATATCGGTTTACGTGGTCATAGTAACAGTGGAGTGCAAGTCTGAAGGAGCTCACTCAGGCTTTCCACAAGTCTTATCAGGGCAAGTGGTAGGATGGAGGGGCAGTGAAATAAATTGTTGTGTCTGATAGATTTAATTCAACAGTTTTATGAAACCTTCTAAGAAGTCAGTTCACAATTATTTTTTAAAAAGTCAAAATCTGTTGATTTCTTCACTAAAATAGTGGTCTCAGTCTTATGTATAATATTTTCCTTCAAACATAAATTAGCCAATCCACTTGAGAAAGGCTGTAAGAGTCACTTGAAGGCTAAGATGCTCATACGTTTTACATCATACTATTTCTAGCATTTCAGACTTCATAGTACACATACTCTCTGTTATCATTTTAACATCAGTTTATATCAAATCTTGTTGAACTAGAAAATATTTGAGGAGTGTGAACCATCTTTGCTGATATCACAGAGTGGTTTCATACACAGAGGGTTTTATACACTATTAATTAACACAGGCCCCACCTAAAGCAAAACTAATCATTTAAAATAAATAAGAAAAAAAATCATTAAAAGAGCAAACCAGTATTTGAACACTTAAGATTTTCCAGAGCACTTCAACATTATTTCATAATCCACTTTTTTGGTGAGTACTTACAAACACTCACTTTTAGTAGATAAATGTAAATTTTAAACAATTTTCCTGTTAGCCTCTTCTCCCTGGATGTTAAATCTGGGAATTAACGACTAACTCAAAATATTACTGTTTTCACAATGGTAAAGGCTACTACGCTCTTACATTTCCTGATTCAAGAGAAGTTGAGAATGGTTGCTATACTTCCTTTTCTTTTGTCAGCTGCTCAAGGTGACTGTTACAAAGATTCTAGGCTACATGAGGACATGGCTTGACACAACATGGGCATTTGAAGATTTCTTTAGATAGATTTTCAATTTGGCATATTGGAATGAATTATCTAAGTTAGTGACAAAAATAGTTGGCATTTTAAAAATTCATATTTGAGCTGTTAAGGCGATATTACTGAAAGATTGGATTTTAACTGCCAATATACACATGTAATTGAGTTGCAGAGAGCTCAGTTTCTTCCTTAAGCAAGATGGAAGTTTAAATCAAGAAAACTTACTGGTTTCATTTAATTTTATAACACTGCCCATTTAAATTTCTCCTTCTTATATCTTATGTATATCAACAGAATCCCTTATAATGCACTGCACTGTTGAATTAAAGGAGATGTACCATCCTTCATTAGCTGAGGACTTAACGTGACGTCCTTAGTGCTGAATTTTATAGGTGCAGCACAGAAGCTGCAGTTTGTCAGAATGTTAGGTGTCAGCATGTTAGGGTCTAAGTTTGATATTTCATTACTAAAAGACAAGGTGATGAAGACAGGAGATATTTGCAAGGAGATGGACTTAATGTTACTTAATGTTGTCTTTGCCTCTGTCTTTAATGGGCAGACCAACTGCTCCCAGGGCATTCATGCTCCTGAGCTTGAAGACAAGGATGGAGAACAGTGCAACCCCCACATAATCCAGGAAAAGGTGGTTTACGACCTGCTTCTGCACATGGACACTCATAAGTCTATGAGGCCAAATGGCATTCACCCAAGAGTACTTAATGAGCTGGCAAAAGAGCTCACCAAACCTCTCTCCATTATTTTTCAACAGTCGTGGTCAACAAGAGCAGTACCAGATGACTGGAGGGTGGCTAATGTGACACCTATCTACAAGAAGGGCTGGAAGGAAGATGCGGGCAACTACAGGCCTGTCAGCCTGACTTCGGTACCAGGAAAGATCATGGAGATGATCATCTTGAGTGAGCTCTCACAGCAATTGCAGGGCAGCCAAGGGATCAGGGCCAGCCAGCATGGGTTTATGAAAGGGAGGTCTTGCTTAACCAACCTGATCTCTTGCTGTGACAATGTGACTCGCCTTTTGGATGGGGGGGAAGTCTGTGGATGTTGTCTACTTGGACTTTGGTAAGGCCTTTGACACAGTCTCCCACAGCATTCTCCTGGAGAAACTGGCTGATCATGACATAGACAAATGTACTTTTCACTGGGTTAAAAACTGGCTGGCTGGCCATTCCCAGAGAGTTGTGATTAATGAAGCAAAATCTAGGTGGCTGCCAGTCACCAGTGGTGTCCCTCAGGGCTCAGTTTTGGGGCCAGTCTTGTTTGGCATCTTTATTGATGACCTGGACGTGGGGATTGAGAGCACCCTCAGTAAGTTTGCAGATGACACGAAATTGTGTGGGAGTGTTGATCTGCTGGAGGGCAGGGAGGCTCTGCAGAGGGACTTGGACAGGTTGGATCGATGGGCCGAGGCCAATTGTATGAGGTTCAATAAGGCCAAGGGCACAACAACCCCAGGCAATGCTACAGGCTTGGGTATGAGTGGCTGGAAGGCTGCCCAGCAGCTGGGGGTGCTGATGGATAGCTGGCTGAATATGAGCCAGCAGTGCACCCAGGTGGCTGAGAAGGCCAACAGGTTCCTGGCTTGTATCAGGAATAGTGTGGTCAGCAGGAGAAGGGGGGTTATTATGCCCTTGTACTGGGCACTTGTGAGGCCTCAGGTGGAATTCTGTGTTCAGTTCTGGGCCCGTCATTATAGGAAGGACATTGAGATG
>VWZO01001375.1:71580-83975 GCA_013396975.1 Bucco capensis
TCAGGGGGCTGGAACACCTCTCCTATGAGGACAGGCTGAAGGAGCTGGGATTGTTCAGCTTGGAGAAGAGAAGGCTTCAGGGGGACCTACTAGTGACCTTACAGTACCTAAAAGGAACTTACAAGAAGACTGGAGAGGGCCTGTTTGCAAAGGCCTGGAGTGAAAGGACAAGGGGCAATGGCTTTAAATTGGAGAGGAGTAGATTTAAACTGGACATTAGAAAGAAGTTCCTCACCACGAGAGTGGTGGAACACTGGAACAGGTTGCCCAGGAAGGTGGTTGAGGCCCCATCCCTGGAGGCATTCAAGGCGAGGCTTGTCAGGGCTCTGAGCAACCTGATGTAGTTGGGGATGTCCCTGCCCAGTGCAGGGGAGTTGGACTAGATGACCTCCAGAGGTCCCTTCCAACCCAAACCATTCTATGATTCTATGAACTGATGCTATATCGTGCAAAAACTAACCCATTCTCTGGGGCTGACAACTGTAGCCGCAGCAAGAGCTGCAGCGGCTGGAGAGGGCGTGGGGTGAGGCAGCACAGCAGCCTGTGCCCGCAGCTTCCCAGCACAGCTGGAGGAGGCAGCTACAGGGGCAGGGGCAGCAGCAGCGACAGCCTGCACCCCTGCCCTGGTAGCAGCAGCACATCCCGGCTCTGCACAGATGGGGTCAGCACGCACCAGACTGGTGCCCAGAGGCAAGCGGTGGCAAGTGGCAGAGGTGACTTTGGCAGCCTGTATCCATGCGTCCCGTACTGGCAGCATGGAAATCAGAAGTGCAAACAGCACACCAGAAGGACATCTTAGCGCAAAGAACTCTGGGATCTGGCTCCCTTATATATATCCTGGAACGCACATGGCATTTGCCATCTCACCACACAGCGGGAGTTTTTTCTCTGCATTCATCTATTCATCCAATTCCATCCACCACCCAGGTTCCTCCATTTACCATCACAGCTTATCTCATCAGCCTTCTCACCCCAACCAGGCTATATCCTTGCAGGTTTATCTCGGGTCAGTGGGCAAGCCATGTTTGTGGTGGGTGGGGTGACCGGGAGGTTTGTTCTAATTCTGTATTTCACTGTTCTATTTCTTTGTTAAAGTTATTCTTCACAACTTCACCCCCAGTGTGCAAAGTGATTTATTCTATTCCTTTCCTTTTTGGGGGAGGGGGAGGCTTCTTATTCACGTCTTTCCCAAAAAATCGTCTTATCAAACCAAGACACCAGGTCATTCTATGAGTCTATGATTCTATGATAACTTAGACAATACAGTGATTCACTGGAGAAGATCAATGGGACTAGATTCTCTTCTTAGCTCTAAATGCTCATGGATTTCAGCAAGCTACCTAATCTCTTCATGATTCAGGGTATCCTGTGAGATAGCGTTCATTATACTAGCTCCTTGCAAAAAGAACTTTAAGTCAGGTGTAGAAAAACCCCTACATTCAACCGTTTTGAATGTTTTTTGCTTACTTGATTTTGGCCAGTTCTCTGACCCCATTTTTACTAAACCATAATATTCTGCAGCAAGGAGCTTCACAGTTTCATGAAACATATTGTAAAAAAACTCTTTGGTACATATGTTTCTCCTGATTTTATACATTCCCTATTTATCACATTCAGAGAGACAATGGAGTTGATTTTGATTTTAACAGGACACACACATGGAAGCACATTTTATCGAAATGTGCAGATGTTCAGTAGGAAGATCTACTCCTCTGATTCAGTATGCAACCAGATTATCTCAGTAAATGTGTGCGAAATTTGTCACCATTGAAGCCTGTCTCGGCTAGGCTTTGCTGTGCATAAGGGATAGAACTCCTACTGTTATAAAAATAATAAAAAAGAACATTATTAATGTATTAGACTTCAGAGTGAATCCTGTATTATAGTAAAGGTAGGTTTTAGACAGAAAACTCTAAATCTCTAAGCAAGCCTACAAATACTAGCCCAGACATCTGATTTCACTCTGGGAAAACACTACGCTAGTTTTGCCAGAATTTGTAATGCATAGATAGAACGGATTTAGACACTCGTACTGAAAATTATTCTGGCAGTCCTTCTGTTTCAAGTTTTCTCTAGGTCTTCTGGCTGTCCCAGATACAGAAAAAATGATTCAGGCATACTACTGGTAGCAAAGTTATACCTGTAGCTCCAAGAAAGCTGCTGAATACAATGGACACAAACCCCAAAATGATTACCTACCCTCCAGTTCTGTTCATGTCAGGATCATCATGAGGAAGACTGTCAGAATACAAGGGTTCTTGGAGGAGTGGCTGCCTTCACAACAGCCAGCCTTAAAGGCCGTGTTTGCCAAAGCTCCAAACTTTGGGGGAACCTTCAAGAGTATAGAGACGGATGCACAGGTCACTGCTGCTAGTTGTATGTTGTAAGAGGAAACCCAACAGAATAAAAGCTGCAGCCTCTAAGATGTATAGCCAAATGTAGATTTAGCTTCTGGACTTCCATCTCAGACAGCATGAGCAGTTAGAGATACTCAAGGTTAACAAGCCTAGAAAACAGCCATGTCCTATATAAACAAAATCCTCTCAGAAAGAGCTGTAGCAAGATTGCAATTTCCTCAGAAGCAAATAGAGTTAATTATACAGCATGGGAAAAGTAATGCAAAGGAACTGTAGATAGGGAGGTGAGACTCTGAATATTTGAAGCAACACAAAACACAGTGGAAGTACACCAAATAATGCAGATTTGTAAACGGTAGCTGAAGTAAAACATGATGAGATTTCATATCTGCAATAACAGGTTGTGTTCCTAATCATGGATTTAAAGTACATGTACTTTGATATCAAAACACCTTCTGAGAGCAATAGTTTATCAGGTAAGGAAAATCCACCCGACGTATGAAAAGCTTGCGAACTGAAACATATGAAGTCAGAGTAGAGAAACAGCAGAGGAAAAACCCATCTGGCCTTCCTCCCTAAGCAAAGCCAAGGTCCAAAATATGCACAGATGCTGTTGTGCTCAGTAACCTGACACAACACTTGCAATCTTTTATGCGGTATTGCTGGGAATTGTACTAGGTGGTTACACCCACCTACAGCTACTTAAACCAAGTAAGTACTGCAGTTAAAGAAGAGTTATTATATATTAATTCTATTTACTCAGATACTGGGAAGGTTTTACACTTATTTACTTTCTATCTACAGTAAGACTGTAAACAATTACAACCACTGTGTAAAGTCATAGAAAACAGACGTTAAACCTAATTTCTCAGTTTCTTAAAGTTTGAGAATCTGACAAAATTTATTAACATAAATTATCATCATTGATACATGTAACAATGAAACAGAATAGCATAGATCTAAGATCTACTGAAACTATAGTAAGAAATAACACTTCTCACAAGCACATTTTTAACATAAAGCTACTTACTGTGAGTTGCTAATTCATGAGGTGGTTTGTGTTCTTAGTAAGATTTCACTAGCTTCAGTGAAAGGTAATTTTGCTAAGGATTCGTGACAACCTACTTTAACATTTTCTGTAAGAAAAATTCAAACATTACGGCTTAATCATTAAACCTCACTACTGAAAATAAAAATCATCAATAAAAAATAGAAAGCCATTAAAATTAAAAAATATATTAAAACTAAGTGGAATACATTTTTAAAAAATCCTGTTAACACAAAATCATAATCTATAAAAGTTATATTTGAAATCTGTTTTTCATTCAAGTTTTTCACGTGTTCAACAGTGCAAACTCAGAAATGTTTCTGATTTCTGTGCATGTACAATATTTGCATATAAATCGCAGATCTAACTGAATTGTGTTGAGTAAAAGAGTCTTAAGTTTTCTAATATGATTTTTCATGTTTTACACCTTTATTGGGCAAGAACAAAAATTATACTTTCTGAAAATCATAGCTTCTGCTCTCAGTGCTGAAAATTTCACTTAAACTTCCACCATCTTGGACACATGCACATAGAAATTCATATTATTTTTTCCCATTATTAGCAATTAAAATTTATGATTGGCAATATAAATATAATCTAAGGTAATAGTGTATTTATTTAGTTAAAGAATAACTTTATTACATGTTGGGAAGTTCCAATATGCATTTAAAACTACTATGAAAGTCCCAAGGGTACAAACACTCCAACATGCAGCCCTTTGTCCTCCTGCTCCATTGCACCTGATACACTCATCATTTGACAGCTTATACATTTATCACACAGCTCTGCACCCACAAGCTACTTCAATCTTTCCTTACAAATACATTCAATTTGATATATTCAGTAGCACACAAAGCTAGAGAACTTCAAGCTAGGCTCCACCAGGCAAATGAGATCTTTCTCTGGTTCAGAGCAAATATAGACTGAAACAAATCTAGAAATTCATATGACATTTCACGCACTGTCATTTCAAGAACTTGTACATTTCAGAATGAGGCTACAATTCTGGACTTAGGCTGGGATTTCGTATTCAAAAACACAAGATGGTTTAGTGGGCATGGTGGTTTAAGTAAACAGCTGGACTTGATCTCATAGGTCTTTTCCAACTTTAATGATTCTATGATTATTTACTAGTTCTTTCAGGTGTCCAATAAACTTTAAGAAATAAGTTCAAAGACAAGACTATAAAAATTTCAAGTACACATTTCTCTAGAAGTGTCCTTATAAAGGAAAAATGTCATTTTCATGGCATTTTTTTTACATAAATGATGAGGTTTCAGTAAGAAAAGCAATAGGTATCTGATTTTAACTGAGCTGCTGAAATTTACACAAGACATGAAAATGAAATACAAAGGAATTTATGATTTAGCAATAGAATAGAGGGATGAGAGAGCACAAAGTCTTGGGTACTTGCTGTCAGGCTTTTAAAAATCCACAGGGTATGTCTATAATGCTTTCTAGTAGAATGCTAGGGGTCTTTTTTCCATCCACAGACAAAAGATTTTCTTCCAGGTTTAAGGATATGGAATTCAGACTTCTAATACTGTAAAATCCACAGTATTACTCCACTCCAAAATAACCACACAGCCCAAAAGATCATATCCCTATTAGACATACTGATAACCCCAGATAAAATCCACAGACACCCTCTGGACCACCAACACAGGAGGTGCACCTTACACTGCTACACTTCTGGCTCGTGAATTTTTACTGGCCTCTAAGACGCTGCCTGAAGTAGAGGGATTTTTTTGTTTTCAGTGCATTCTTTTATTTACACCTTATTTGGTTTTATATATTTATGTATAAGGACTTTTAAAATTAATCATTGTCTCCTTAACTCCAAATTCACTTTACAATAGGAAGAAACAATTCTGTTAATATTCTGGGACTAGACAAAGAGTAAGCATGAAGTACAAAAGAGTTGTTTTCAGAACAAGAATTCTTTCAGCTTTTAGTTTTATTCCCTTAAATGATACTGATGTTTGTGACAGTCCTGTTTCTACACAGTAACTTTCGGGGAATTGTCTATATGTAACTAATCATTACAGTTCTCAGCCGGACTGGAACCTAACTAAAGTATGGCAGAATGAAGTAAATAAATCCTAGCAAACTGATATAAATTATTCCTTATAATTTACAATTTGTATGCAGTCAGCAAGTAAAATTAACACTTATTTATCAAATTTGATTAGATGACTCATATCTGTAATTAAAGGTAAGTGTTTTGGATTTTAAATCTGCACTCTTGTTAATTTTAAGAACCATCCATCAAGGAGAATGTAACCTGCCCTGTGAACTTTGAATATTCTCCAGAGTCTTCACAGAAATAGGAAAGTTTTGCTTGGGATTTTGTATCATATCACCTTCCCCTTCCACCTGCTTCACAGTGCACAGGCATCCATGCTTCATTTGGGTGTCAATTCATAATAATTTTTTGTGGATTAAATTGAAAAACCAGCTTACCCCCACACAGCCACTCATTCTCCCGACAGTGAGATGGGAGAGAAAGGCGAGGGTAATAGTGAGAAAACTCATAGGTTGAGATAAAGACATTTTAATGGAGAAAGCAAAAGCTGTGTGCATAAACAAAATAAAATCATTCATTCATTCACTACTTCCCATTGGCACGGAAATGTTCAGCCGTCCCCAAGAAAGCAAGAGTCCATTGCATGTAATGGTTGTTTGGGAAGATAAACACCTTAACTCCAAGCATCCCCTCCAGCTTTTATTGCTGTGCATGACAACATAGGGTGTAGAATATCCCTTGGTCAGTTGGCATCAGCTATCCCAGCTGTGTGTCCTCCCAACTTCTTGTGTACTGTTCAGAAAAGCACTGTTCAGCAGTGGTTGAAACATCCCTGTGTTATTACTATTACTTTGGTCACAAATCCAGACCACAGCAATGTGTGAACTGATATAAAAAACCCAAAATACTTTATCCCAGTCAAAAACCAGCACAGCATCTAATGATGCTGTGCAACATAATAAAGCCACAGGCTACCTGCCATTTTAGAGGACCTGCAGCAGACCTAGGCTCTTCTTGAAGAGTCTCCGGAAGACTGGCTGAATACACCTGGCAACTCATATGATGATAGGTATCTATACTCAGGCAAAAAAATTGTTGCAAGCTCTTATTCACTGCATTTTACATCACCCTATTCTGTTCAGGAGTTGATTCTTACGAATCACAGAATATACATCTGAGACAAGTACTCAGGAAAACCAAGGCAAAGTGCACCCTATAAATGGAACAGCCTTTTGCCAGACAGGAAGCGTAGCTGGAAGAGTTTATTAGAAAAAATTGCATGTATTTCAATCCTTGGTTCAAAGAACATTAACTTTCAATTGACATTTTTGCAAGTCATTTGAGCAAAAGATGCAAAGAATAACAAGAAGGGATTCTACAGGTACATCAATGAAAAAAGGAAGGTCAAAGAAAACATACCCCCCCTGAAGAGCAAGAATGGAGAACTAATGACAACAGATGAGGAGAAGGCTGAGGTTCTCAACAACTTCTTTTCTTCAGTCTTCACTGGCAACCTCTCTCCCAACACCTCCCAAGTTAAAAAACCTCAGGGTGCGGACCAGGGCAGTGAAGTATGTGAAAGTCAGTTTCATGACCTCCTGAGGAACCTGAACATACATAAGTCTATGGGACCTGATGAGATGCACCCCAGAGTCCGAAAAGAATTGGCTGATGTAGTCACCAAGCCACTCTCAATAATATTTGAGAAGTCCTGGCAGTCAGGTGAAGTCCCTAGAGACTGGAAGAAGGGGCATGTTACAGCCATTTTCAAAAAGGTTGTAAAGGAGGACCCTGGGAACATACCGACCTGTTAGCCTTACCTCTGTGCCTGGGAAAATCATGGAGCACATTCTCCTAGAAGGTCTGATAAGGCACATGGGGGAGAGGGAGGTGATCAGAGACAATCAGGATGGCTTCACTAAGGGCGGATCCTGTTTGATAAACCTAGTGGCTTTCTACGATAGTGTGACTACCTCAGTGAACAAGGGACAACCTGTGGATGTGATCTATCTGGACTTCTGTAAGGTCTTTGGCACGGTCCCCCACAATATTCTACTGGCCAAGTTAGAGAGCTATGGATTTGATGGGTGGACTGTTCAGTGGATAAGGAACTGGCTGGATGACCGCATCCAGAGGGTAGTGGTCAATGGCTCAAAGTCCAGCTGGAGATCAGTGACAAGTGGTGTCCTTCAGTGCTCTGTACTGGGACCTGTACTGTTTAATATTTTTATAAACAATATTGACAGCAGCATTGAGTGTACCATCAGCAAGTTTGCAGATGACACCAAGCTCTGGGGTGCTGTTGATAAGTTGGAGGGGCAAGATGTCATCCAGAAGGACCTAGACAAGCTGGAGAGGTGGGCCCTGGTGAACCTCATGAGCTTCAACAAAACTAAACCATGTCCCGAAGTACCACATCTATACATTTTTAAAACACTTCAGGGACAGTGACTCCACCACTTCCCTGGGCAGCCTGTTCCAATGCCTAACAACTCTTTCTGTGAAGAAATTTGTCCTAATGCTCAATCGAAACCTCCCCGGTGCAACCTGAGGCCATTTCCTCTTGTTCTAGCACTGGTAACCTGGGAGAAGAGACCTGGTCCCATCTTGCTACAACCTCCTTTCTGGTAGTTGTAGATGGAAATAAGGTCTCCTTGAGCATCCTCCAGACTAAATAACCCCAGTTAACTTCATAAGAATTATTCTCCAGACCCCTCACCAGCCTCATTGAAATACCTGTTTCTGCACTTAAGGCAGAACCCAGAGTAACACTGGACACAACTACAAACTAGGAGAGGAGTGGCTGGAGCGCAGCCCTGTGGAAAGGGATCTGGGGTGCTGGTTGACAGCAGGGTCAGTATGAGTCAGCAGTGTGCCCTGACAGGCAAGAGGGCAATCCACATACTGGGGTGCATCAAACACACCAAATTCACCCAGTTAAAGGAGCCAGCAGACTGGCTGTATTCAGTGTTGGTGTGGCCTCACCTTGAATATTGTGTGCAGTGAAAGGCTCTGCAATTTAACAAGAATGTAAAGGTCCTTGAATCTGTCCAGAGGAGGGCAACAAAACTGATGACAGAGCTGGAAGGAATATCCTATGATGAGGAGCCAGTGATATTTAGACTTGTCTCTTTTGGAGAAAAAAAGACTAGGAGATGACCTTATTACTCTCTACAGCTTTCTGAGGAGCATATGTAGACCGGGAGGTGCTGATCTCTTTCCTCTGGTATCCAGATGTGTTAGAGTGGTTCAAAGATGTGTCAAAGGAGAGTCAGACTGGACATTAGGAAGCATTTATTTACTGAGAGGATGGACAAACATTGAAACAGTCTTCTTTGAGAGGTGATTGCTGTCCTAGCCTATCAGTGTTTTAAGAGACATTTGGACAGTGACATTAATAACGTGCTTTAAATTGGTTAGCCCTGAACCAGTCAGACAGTTGGATTAAATGATGGTTAGGAGTCTCTTCCACCTGGAATCTATTCTATTCTATTCTATTCTATTCTATTCTATTCTATTCTATTCTATTCTATTCTATTCTATTCTATTCTATTCTATTCTATTCTATTCTATTCTATTCTATTCTATTCTATTCTATTCTATTCTATTCTACATAGGCAGTGCCCTGAAGAAGCTCCTGGAAGGCACCAGAGGGACCTGTAAGCACCCTTATTGAAAAACAAAAGTCAGACCCAACAAGACACCTGACTAACCCAAACACCCTAAAAACAGCTGTTGGGAGGGTGTGAGGAACAAAATGCTATTGAAAAAAAAAAATTAAAATCCAATCAATAAACCAAATCAAAAAGCATTGCATCATCAAAGCTTTGCTTTGTTCTGGATCTGTAAGTGTTAGCACATTCAAATATAAGTAAGTTATTTCTTCATTTTGACCTCAATCTCATGTTATTTGGTACTCATTTAATGAGTTTTAACTGACACCAGGTAGAGTAGCCTCATCAGGTAGTAATAGCATAGGTACAAGTTGGGTTAAAGTACTTAGAGTTATAATTTAATTTAGGCTGTATTTGTATTTTACTGAACACATAGTCTAGTGTCTTTCCAGTATTTTTATCAGTTTCTATGGTGATAAGAAGATTAGGTAGAAATTAGTCACATTTTCTGAGCACATAGTTTGTTACTTAATGCAACTAATTTTTTATTTTTCTCTGTCATTCTTCTAAAGCTGACTTGAAGCAACATTATTACTAACTCTTCTGCAAACAGATTTTAAATATGAAAGTAAAAAATTCCAATATTTTAAGACCTCCTGTGAACAAGCTATGAATATGTTCATTTTTCTGCAGAGCAGATTAAACAGTAATCCATTTCTTATGTTCACACTTGAATCTGCACTGGCTTTAGTTTTATATTCTCAACTTAAGAAATACTAATTATTCAAGGTTGAAAATTCTTTATGCTATTTACCATGAGATTTATCTGGATCAAAATTTGTAGTAGTCTGTGAAGATACATGAACTCCTTCAGTTTCCTCTGGGATCAAAATATTCAAGATAAGCTTTTTCACGCACTGAAATGATTTGTAATGAAATACTGCTTTCTGTCTAGATAACATTGAAGAGTAATTGTCAATCACAGTTGTTGAAAAATTGTGCCATTTTGTAGTAGTCTGTGACAACTCTCTATAATTAAAAAGCTTATTCTAATGTAATTTGAATTGTCTGTCTGAGCTACAGCTGGGAGCAGAAAATATGATGAATTTTTATCTTCTGTTTTGCAATTTCTTGCAAAACTTATCTTGGAAGTTGGACCTTCATCTGGAGTCCACAGAAAAAAAAACCTAAAGCAACCAAAAGTTTCTGTATTTATTTTGACATTTCTAGAGAAAGTATGCAAAATAGGAAAATGTTTCATTTGATGCAGATATTTAATTTCCACTTTTATTTTGTCATTTGTTTTGTAAGCTTAGATATTATGATACAAATCTAAAATTTGTGAGTATTTTCTTGTATTTTTATATATAAACCTGTGTCAATTTCCAGGGAGCTTAAAAGCAAATTTTGTTTTACACTACATTGTATATATACATATAAATTTTTGGAAGCCCCGCAACGACTTGCTTTCCTCCTCTTGCTTTTGGAGTAGAACTGGTCAATTCATGTTGTATTGTCAATTATCCAGGTGAATATGGAGAAATTTGATGACTGAATATTGATACTGTAGGTTATAGGGCTAGTATCAAGCAAAATGATAAATTCAGTTTTGAGATTACAATTTGTTCAAACACTAGAAAACACAGAAATACAGGAAGGTGCCATTGGTTGATATGCTATTGTTAGCCTTGTTTGCTAATAAGGTCTCATGTAAATTGCTGCTGGTGCTGCAGTCTTACCGCAGCTAATAGTGAGTCTGTACCTACTGCAATAGAATCTTCTTGGCACCTTAATAGCAGTTACTTGGTCATCCATGACAGCAAAGTTTCTAGAACCATGTAGCCCTTCATCATTACCTGAGCAGCTCAGAGAAAAAAACACTTCTTTTTTTCTTTTGCCTCCTATCAGGAATCTTGGTGACATTGTGTACAGCTAACAGCACCCTTTTACACGTGCAGAATGGGGTGATGCATTTGCTCACACTATTGTTTAAAAACAAAATTTCAGCCTTCCATATGATCTTCCCTCCCTTTCTCAGTTTAACCCTTCAGGTATTGCATGGGAACTGACCTACCCTTTCCAAAACAACTGCCAGCCATTCTTCCACTCAGTACTTAAAGTGAGTTACAATGTAACTGAGTTTTCTGAACTCAAGCATCTTTAGGTAACTGTTCACTGTTTGCCCTACTTTCTCAGAAAGAATATCTTGTGTCCTCTAGTGTCAAGATATCGAACATTGCCTAAGGTCTTGGTTGCGCTCTGACCTTTCTAATTGTTCAGCTAAATCTGATGGTCTATAGCAAAGGTCTACTAAGGCAGACCCACAGGAAATCCTCATTTACGTTTTTGTCTGAAAGGACTTTATGAAGGGTGACAAGGGAACGATAGACACCACTGGAATGCATGAAACTTATGTGCCATTCACAACTGAAATATAAATCTAGTTTATGCAACAAGTTTGTATCTGTAGTTATCTTGAAAAAAAACCTCTCTCCTTTTTACATCTTCCTTCCTCTGTAATCTAGGAGACTCAGGCTCTTTAAGGCTGTAAACTTTCAGGGTAAGGGGTATCTCCGAGTATGATTAGATAAAATGAAACAGTGTTTTCATCATTAGTTAAGACTTTTAGTCATTGTCTTAATTTAAGTAATTATGCATGTGTACATACAGATAGAAGAATCAGCACTTCAGTGGCATGAATGGAGTGGCCTCAAACTTCAGCCACTTCAGTATAAAGTGCTACAAAACCATAAAAATAGTTCTTACAAATTCTGTTCTAATCTGTATCTTATAATGTAGATACACTAAAACATTCGGTTTCTTAACATTACACTGTCATTGAAAGTAGTTCTCACTCAGTGAACACCATCTGTTTATACACAAATATTTTCCTTCCATTCAGCCAAGTTGAAAGTATCAGTAAAAACAGTCTGCAGAGGGAAAAGAAATGTGCTGATATACATATATAGTAACACAAGAGCCACTTTTAATACAGCTTTACTCCTTAATAAAAAATTGAGCTGCTGCTTTTGAAATTCACTAGAGGGAAAAATGAAAAAATCTTATGAACATCTGGAAGTGGGAACAAAACCAAAGGCAGAAATCATTTACTTTCGTGTATAAACATCAAGACCCAGATTCAATTCTTTTGAAAGAAATGTTGGAGAAAGCGGAGAATAATTACTACACCTCACACATAACATTCATCTCCTCTACAACAGCAATACTTTTGTTTCAGAGCTCACCTTCCATGACAACAAAAAGAAGTAATTTAGTTGGGTGCTTTCTTTTCCTATTTATCTCAATGCAATTTTTGGTCCTCTGTAATTCTATCTCATCGGGGGGGGGGG
>VWZO01001375.1:111749-127672 GCA_013396975.1 Bucco capensis
GGGGGGGAGGAGGAATGTGTGAGTGCTCCAGTCCTCTCAGCCAGCTTCGTCCCTCCCTCCTGCCCATCCCAGAAGCGTGGACATGTTGTTTTGGAAGGGGGGGGGGAGAGCGGCTTTCTTCTCCGGTTCGCCAGGACCTGGATCAAAGGGTTATTTTAATCGATCAAAGTTTTTACCCATATTTTCCGATGTTGGATCAAAGTTCGGGATAGCAGAAACTGAAGCAGCTGAAACTGTCGCCTTCAGCGGCTCTGAAAGCGGTGGTGTCTTATGCAGCCTCCCAGGCGGTGTATCGCTTGGCACCCTGCTGGGTTGCTTGCCTGGCACTCCACTCAGCTTCTCACTAGGTATCCCTCCCAGCATTTTGCTCCGTGCTTCTCTTGGCATTTTGCTCCGTGTTTCTCTCGGCATTTCGCTCCATGTTTCAGGTGGGGGGCGCAGAGGGTTTTTTTGCAGCTCGGAACAGGCTTTCAAAGATGGCGGCAGCTCTGTTTACTTGCTTGCCAAGGTTTCACCAAACAGATTTCAGTCAAAAAGTCCAATATTTCAGTGCAAATCCATTCTAATAAATCTATTAGCACAGATCCAGTTACAGTACTTTCTCAAGTTTTAAGAACAGTTGCAGCACCTGTAAACTGCATTCTTGCTCATTGGAGGTATCCCCTCCCTTATTCCCAGTGGCTTACCTTTCCCAGGTGTCTTATATTTGTCTGGACTTAGCAGCAATACCTGCTGCTCCTGCTACACTGGGACATCTTCCCCCACAACCCATCCCAGGCTGTCTCCAAGTCCCAAGCATTTTTTACCAAATTGCCAGCAATTTGGCTGCTGCTGCTGCCAGATGGGAGGCCTGGGCTTCTTTCATGCTGGCAGGTTCTCTTATCATGTGGGAGGTCACCAGATGTCATGGTTGGGGCGGACAAACGACACTGGACAGGTTTCATCTTATGGTGAAGCAGCAAATTCAAGTCTTTTTATTAACTACAAGTGTCTTCTTATATACCTTTTCTCTAGCACATGTGTCTCTTTGCTATGGTTACATCTAACAATAATAATGCACTATTGGTTAACATTTGCATATTGCCAAGTCATCCTTGCTTTGCTAAACCCCTGCTCTATGGTTAGTCCTCCTCTGCTCTATGGTACACTTTGATATCTCCAAGCTCACTTCCTGACTCCATACCTCCACATGATTAAATCAGCCTTCAGCAAGTAGAAATTTCTTATTATTTGAAGATATATAAGTGTCAGAGTACAGACAGACATCTAGTAACCTCAATTCACTGAGCAAGAGTTGGAGGATGTAGAGCACGTGTCTTAATAGGATTAAGGATTAACAGTGACAAAGTGACAAAGTACAAAATTCATCTGACCTTGAACTGCATAAAACAAAACCAGAAACACTGTTCCCTTGTTAGAAGCACAGTAAGATTGTAACATCTATTTTCTAACTTCCTAGAGAAGGCTGTCTCTCTTACTTAGCTCTTCTGTAATAAGAATTTGTTAGCCTAATGATCCTGTCTTCTTCAGCTAGGAGTTCCAGGTGAGAGAGAAGGAATCTAGGAATGTCAGTCACTCTATTTTTTTTGAGAACTTATTCTAGTTGAGACCTTCCAAGATGTCAGGTCTGCCTATGGACTGAAAGGTGGCTGCTGGCACTGGAATAAAAGTATCTAAAGACTTTCTTATCTATATGCAATATGCTTATAATGATCCAGTCTTCACAATAGCAAATTAAAAGACCAGATACAGGTTATTTAAAGTGGTGTAGTGAAAGCCTTGTATGGGTTGTCAATGTGGTGTTTTCATCACAAGTAGACTTTTAATCATCTCAGTTCTTTCAACTGAAAATAACAATACATGACTTCATACAACCACCCCAGCAGTTTCATATTTTCTTGAAAAAGGAGTGGTTTATTGAAACAGAGCAAGACCTGAAGAGTTAACTCAGAATGCATGCTCTGGGCTAAGAAATGAAAAACCAAGATTCAAGGACTAGTTGGAGATAACACTTTTACCAAAGAATGCTAATACACTGACACAGGAAAATACCAAGAACCAAAGAAGGCTAATACACTGACAAAAAGAACATAAAGTAAGAACACAGGAAAACACCAGCCACTAAAAAAAGCTAACATATATACATAAATAGAAATAAGGGAGGAACACTGATGGATAAGGGGAAAGAGAAAGGGAGGAGCCCAGAAACTCTTGCCAAATATACATTGGAGACAGCAGAATTAAGGAACGTTCAAAAGTTTACCTGAGGAAGAGGAGCAAAAAGATGACCCCTGAAACCAAAGTAACAGGAAGTACCACCAGAAGTCTCCCCAAAATGATGACTCCGCCCCTGACTCCACCCTAACTCTGCCTGGCATGAATATTATAATTACATGTTGCAATAATATGAATATGCATGTAAAGATGATGTTATGTCTTGTAGAAATTGTATAAATAGCTCAGCTTTTCACTGACTTTTTCGGAACTTCTTTGTCCAGCACGAGCCAGGGGTTCCCCAATATTGACTGAAATAAATACCTTGCTGCTTAAAGACTAAAACTTGTCCCTGAGCAGTTCCATTGCACCTTTTGGGGCACAAATTCGGCATCATTATGA
Source organism: Bucco capensis (assembly GCA_013396975.1). NCBI lineage: Eukaryota > Metazoa > Chordata > Aves > Piciformes > Bucconidae > Bucco > Bucco capensis. The sequence continues at coordinate 114,366 of VWZO01001375.1, forward strand.
TCACCCTTAGAGAGTTTCAGAGTCTGCATACATATACATGTACTATAGTAAAGTAAAAATAGTGAAGTTTGATCCAATGTCCATAAAATTACAATATTTTCTGTATTCAGTAAATAATGTCTTGTATGAGACTCATTATCAGTAGTTTACTTATCATCTTCCTATCTCTCTGAGCATTGTTTTTTAAAAAAAAATGAGTTAACTTCAAAAAATAGTGAATTAAATGTAGGGGTTTTAAAATTACAGATTTTCCATTTTGAGTGATTTTGAAACATTTACTATCTAGCTGTGTTCAGTCTTTCAGCTACAAAACAAATCCTCTCCAAGTCCTAAATCACAGAAAGTTCCTGTTAAAAAGGTAAATAAATTTACTAATAGTTTCTTTACAGTACAGGATATTTTTTACATATTTCCAGAAATAGCATCCCTAGTGCATTTGCTTTTCCAGAGTTAGCAAAAGAAATCTACTGTAAATCAAGAATGTTGCTCTTAATTCTCCAGACCTAAATGGCAGGCTAATCTATCCCATTAGGTTTTAACAATTGACTCAGAATCGGCTCTTAAGATCTTTAAAAAATTCTTCTAATGGAAAATGCTGTCTGTTGATAGTGTATTGGTGTCATACAATCCTTTGCTACTGTATACCATGAATTTCTATTCTTAACAGTGAAAGAAAATATTCCTTTAAAACTCCCAGCATTCATGCCTGTTTTCTAAACTGAAATACAATACATAAAATCAGTCTTCCTTTACTTACAGAACTCTTCTTTTTGTGTAAATGAGCAAAAAATTCACATAGAACATGATTTGTAAAATGCTATTTAGAATGTCTCTATTTCATACAGATCTGCATATTACCTTTGCTCATTCTTTTATTAAATTACTCATTAAACAAATATTTTGAGATTTATTCCTTAAAGACCAAAAAGAAATACAGCTATTACAGAATTACTGAATTTTTAAAATTTACTTCCCTGGATTTGATTAATTCCTTCTGCAGATGAAAAACACATGTATGTGTATTTGCATGCTTAATGAAGCCAGGATAAGATTATCCCTACTAAATTACATAAATTCAATGAGCTCATCTTCCATTAAAAAAAACCCAACCCTAAAACAAAAAAAAACACCAGAGGAACACCCACAAGCATTATATACGTAATGTACTCTGCATTAGCAAATTTGTAGATTCTGAAGTTTCCAAAGGTGATATAAAGATGATACATCTGAGAATACTGTTACAGTTATGTTAACCTCAGTCCTTTATAGAAGGTGAATATCAAAATGTGTTAAAGGAGCATGAGAATGGAGTGAGCCCAAAGCATTTCACAATACAGAATGAGATTTTTGTATCTATATAAAGATACAGAATAGCTTCAATTCATATTTTTATTCATGCTGTATAAATCTATTTCTTAGCGTTTACCAAGTTTTGGTTTTCAATTAAAACAAAGGGTATCTTCTTCTCTAACTCCAAAATCATCATCCTGGTTAACCCACTCTTCAGATACATACTGTATTTATTTACTTTTCACTTCGTTACATGTACTCTAAGATAACCATTGCAACATTTATGACTACCATATCAACTGAATATTCTTACAAATATTTTCTTTTTTTTTTTTCATTGCAATATATGGTTTTGTTTTCTCTGCAGACCTGTGCTGTATACTTTTCATCCCCATCCCTCCTCCTCCCAAACAGCAGCATTGCCAGGAATTAAAAAGACAAGCGTGCAACCATTTTTATCATGGTTCTTTAATATAAATACTGAAATTTTTTAATCTACTTTGTTAAGCTTTGTCTGTGAAAAGTTGATAAAGTATTATGTCTCAAATAGATTCAATAGAAATTGTTTGAGCAATTAATTTAGAAAACCATCAGATTATTACTCTATAACTTTCACACAACCTTTACTCCCTCTTTTAAAATCAAGGGGTTTATATAGTAGACAAAATAATGTATTTAAACCTATAGTTAAATATGCATTAATTTACATTGGATATATACTAATTTACATACATGCCAAAAAAGACAGAATTCAGATTGCTCCAATGACTTGAATGTTATACCCTAACAATTCACCAGACTAAATACTGGCACAGGGTTGGGGACTTTTTAAAATGTTTTTGTTTCCCTTTGGAATTAAAAAATATCATTTGCTTACAAATCTTCAATAGTGAAAAAACAGTTGACACATAAAGATAAGAGCTCTGCAACAAGCCAAATCTGAGTAGGAACAAAATTAAAATGCTGTATTTAGGTTAACTGGCGACAGCCCTGCAGCCAGTTATGAATGATAAAGTGAGTAATGACATAATTTTGTTGCTGGCCTTACTTTGCCATGTTACTTTCTATTCTGCCTTCTACAGACATGGAAGATATTCTATCAGTATACTCTGAAGTCCTTCAATGCCCCTCTGCAATGTGACATTAGGAAAAAGAAAACTCCAGTCTTCAGACAATCATAGATGTCAATGTGATGGTGCACTACAGCCTGGAGAGGTCCCTTCATCCAGGGTATGTGACTGACAGTAAATGTGGACAGGAGAAGCTGCACAGCTGCAGACTAGAGATGCATGTGGTCTGACTCAAGCTTCACATTTTAGTTTCTTATGAGTCACAGAAGTAATTCTAGCATACAGAACCACAGAAATGCAAAAATAAAACTGTATAGATTCCTAAGCCACCTGTATTGACAGATACCACAAACTAATCATCAGTGCCATCAAATCATTGTTATTTGAAACTGTTTAATTCCCATTCATTTCAATTTTTTAAAGCTTTTAAACAATGGAGAAGCAGACTCGTGTCATTTTACTTTTTTTCTACTTATCAGTAGTATAATTTAACACTAATTCGTATGTGACCATTACCAGCCAATACAACAATTTCTAGCCCACTAATATCTCTTGTGTCTTTGCTATCGCATGTTACTCCACCCACTATGTCTGCTGGGATGGCAGACTGAAGGATCTCACTAGCATGCCATGCCACAAACATTGGTCTGCAGCCCCCAGGCTTATCTCTAGTGAGCCTGGGTTTATCCTTCTCACCCCTCAAATCTAGTTTAAAGCTCTTTCAATGAGACCTGTCAACTCCTGTGCAAAAATTCTTTTCCTCCTTTGAGAGAGCTGTATTCTGTGTGTTGCCAGAAGGCTTGGTGTAGACTGAGCCATGATCAAAAACCCTGAAGTGCTGCTGGTGATACCAAGCTTGGACCAGGTATTGATCTGATGGATCTTCCTGTTTCTTCCCTCATCATTACCTGTGACTGGAGGGGAAAAGAACAATAGTGCTTGTGTTCCTGGCTTCTTAACCAGTTGTCCCAAAGCCCTAAAGACTCTTCTGATTACTGCAGATCTAATGTTGCAACTTCATCACTGTCTATCTGAACAGGCAGTAATGGGTAATAATCTCAGGGCTGTATGAGGTTTTCTCACTCCATCCTTCACCCAGGCTTCAAGGAAGCAGCAGACTTCTCTAAACAATGGGTCTGGTCTGCATATCAGTTGTGAAGCTAGTCACCTATGGGAACGACCCATCTATTTTTCTGCAGGGCATACACCAAATTAATCTCAGTGACACTTCTAAACCAGACAAACCATCTTCCTTGTTATTGTTAGGTTCTGCTTGAAGAACCTCGTACCTGTTATGCAAGGACACCTGGGAAGGTAGGGTTGTTGCTAGAGGGGTGCTCCTATTCCATCACTATGTTTAATCAGGTGAAGAGGGTATAGGAAATCCTTCATATTATGTACCCTGTGTGACTATTGGGCCTGTCTCAGGGAAGAGAGGCTGTAATTCCAGTGGTCAGTTACCTACTTCCTCTCTCTCATTCTTCTCAACTTACCTCCTCCTGGAGCTCTGTCACTAAGTGGAGGATTTCGTCCACCTGGGTGTACCTCCCACAGGTGTGCTGACTGCTGCTGTCTTGTACTGGTGTAAGAGCACGACACACCCTGCAGTCTGGCACCTAGGTGGTACCATGTTCCCACTGGAGCTCTGTCTGGATGCAGAGCTTAGAGATACCATTGCTCTCTGGTCAGAGCTGACAGAGCTTTCAGCACCTTTCTGGTGTGTCCTTCCACACAAACTGCCATGAAAATTGCTGTGTGAACTGCCACATCACACCCTGTTTGCCTGCTCTGTATGCAGCACTCCTGGTCATTGCTTTCTCCAGAGGCATCATTTATAGACGTGAGGGTGGTCACCTTTGTCCTGACAACATCCACACCTCTTCAGTTTCTCACACAAGAGCTGCTGGCTCCTGGTGGGTCTCTACACTCCCCCAGTGTTTTTGTACCTGAGGAAAATATCAGAAAAAACTCTATACACCAAGACTCTACATGATGGTGGCTCCCTCTAACCCCATCACCAGAATGCAGCTACTGACCTCAATGTTCACAGAAGCAGCAGAAATGGGAGCAGAACAGCACCAAAAAGGGTACATACTAGATTATTTTTGTATAATATCTTAATGAAATACAATTTGAACACAAATACAATTTCATAATTCTCATCACCATTGCAACTAGACTAATAGTAATTATTTGATTAGGCCTTTAAAACAATAAGCTAACACTGAATTCTTTCTGTGTAGGGTGTGTTCCTTTGGGCTACAGAATGCACAAATTGTAGAGGAATAAAGTGAATGAGTGTTTGAGTAACTTGGTCTATAAATTAGGTATTGGAGTGGTAACAGGAATATTAAGCTTTTGCTAAGACTTTTTCTTGAAGATATTAATAACTGGTAAGCAAGGGATATCTTTGTTTTCTTTCTTTTGTTTCTAAACATAAAGTTTTCAGTAGATCACACACCACCTCACTCAGTCTTTCATATTGTCTACCTTAAAAAGTATTACCTCACCTTATTTTTTGTTAATTCTGAAGAATATTTTAAGGATCATAACTCAGTGGCTCTCAAATGAGCACATTCTCTAGCTACACTTGTAACCACAGAAAATTAATGATAGTTGTCAACAGACTGATAAATAACTTGTGTTTTTTCAGAACAACGCAATGGTAACTGTTAATGCCTCTTTAATCTCTTGTAGTTTCACATAAGTATTGTTGAAAAACCCCTGAGACTACTTTCATACAAATTGAGGGACTTTTTCACTGTATATTGGTGTAGAGCATTAAGCATATGCTTGTATGACCATCTTTACCCAGCTTGTTATAGAAACAAAGATGATCGTACTAATGTCTGCCACAAGATTCATATTACCATATATAGTGTTCTTCCTGAGAAATACATAACATTTATGACCCTACAACATGTAGCTCTATTGCTTATAGTAGAGTAGAGGCCTACTGGCAGACTGCCAAAGCAGTCTAATTTCAACTGAATATTATTTCCGTTTCAGTCACATTTTACTGCATGAGAAATTTTCCTTCTTTGGTATCTACAATAGCTACTTGTGAGACAAAATGCTGTGAGGAGGTTGTTAAAAATCTGGATGAAAACATGAGAATACTTGTCCACATCTACCACTCATAAAAATTTAGATACGGTGTGTCCAAGTTTGAAGGCTGAAATGAGATGGTCTAAGTCTCTTCCCACCTGTGATAGCATCCAGTAACTGAGAATAATCAAAATTTCACTTACAATACTCTGTCATAGATCACAGTTTTGGCAGGTAAGGTTCTAAGGCACCGAAATCCTTAAGTAAAGTAGTCATGATTCCAAATGAAAGACAGCTGTACAAACATCAATTGTCCTGATAACTCTACTTTGAACATCTACCTGAATATTTTGTTCTTATGCAGCTTTTAAAACTAAAACTTACTTAGAAAAACTCTGCATAAGGTGCCTGAAGCTTTCCTTCTGGAAAAGAATGCAAAGACTTGCAAATGAAGCAATCTTTTTTTTTCCCGTTAACTTACATGTCTGATTGTTTCTTGTTCAAACATGAAAAAGGTACAAATAGAACATGTCTCTCAGTTGTTACAATGAAGAATAGTTCATCAGAACTTAATATGTTGTCATTAGCAAAGCAATAGAAAAAAACGATGTAAATATTTGTTCAGTAAATGACTGCACTTGACATAATGAGACATTCAAAACATTGCAGCAGAGATAATTGTGCAAAAGCTGTTATTTGTCCAATGTTCTGTGTAGTCTACACTCTCCTGCACAAGAAAGTGCCTGTTCCTTTGTTTCCTGGTATTTTTATGAGAATGTTATGAAGTACCTGGAGAAAAACTTCTTAAGATCTCTCATTTACAAGTTTGTTCACTGAAATGTGCTATTTCTGCATTAGTTACCATAGTACTCATAAATGCATGCAATAGTAAAATAAAGTATTCCCTGAAAGCTGTTTCAGGAAGTAACTTTTAGAGTACCTTTTGTGATCAGATTAATATTGATTTTTGTAGCAAATGATTTATATGAAAGACTGCTAGTAGCTGTTTCCATCCATGTAACTGATGCTAAGTTATTTACTTTCATCATAATTCTTGGAGGATAAGGCTCATGGCCATCTTTTATAGACTGGTCTGTGATCAGGGCTCAAGAAAAAAATGGGTCCAGGACCTGCCTGTGCAGAGGGGTAGCAGACCTGCAGGCATCAGAATTATTCAAATATCATACATTCAGCATGGAAGGGTTCCAAGGATAATATTCCAAGATATGAGGCAATGTTATAGGGGATTCATAAGAGGAACATCAGGATGAAATTTATCTATGTTGTGCTTTTGCACTTAACTAAAACTAGACATTGCCTGCCTCTGCTTTCCCTTCTGTCTCACAGTCCTTCTTCACCAAACTCCACTCTATACATTCTATATTAATTCAAAATGTAAGAACCCCTTGGGTGTAAAGTCCAAAAATTTGCTTGTGCTTCTGCAGGATTTTTTGAGTCTAAAGTTTTACTAAAAATTTTTTAAAAGGTTGAAGGGAGACAGAAAGCTTTACCCAAAGGAAAACCATATAATGAAGTAAGTCTACTACTTAAACAAATACTGCCCAAGTTCAAAAGACTTGATTTTCCAGTGACCCTTACAATGGAAAAAGGCTTAGAGGGAGATGGACAGAGATGATATGCCCATGAAGCTCAGGGAAAAATGCAGGTTATGACTGAGCACAACCATTGCAAAGAAGCTGCATCTATCTCAACACAAATGAGACTGGAGGCTTGTCTTTGTTTTAGATTAACATTTACCAGTAGTTGAGTAGATCAACTGGTGGTGTAAATATTTCTCCCTGAGTTAGCCAAACCAGAACTGAAGGACTGAATGTATGGCTCAGACCACCATAGAGTGTAAAAAACAGACAACTGGTAGAAGAATTTCAAACAGAGCAACAGGCTTAAGCTGGCTTCAACTCACATATTCCTTCCTGGTTACTGGAGATGCTGAGCATTGTGAGAATGAACATATTATAGAGACTGGTCACGGGAATCACATTGGTATTGCCATTGAGATTTATATTGCAATTTTTAAATTTTTCTAAGTGTAACTTATATTTAAAATCTATTCACTATATTTTATATCACTCTGCGAAATCAGAAATCCCATGTGTAATGAGGTACATGAAACAGGAAGTTCTTCGTGTCCACCTTCCCTCCTCCTTCTTCCCCCAAACCTGTTTGTTTTGTTCCTAAACTGCTGCCTGGCCAGCCCCCCTCCCCCAGCAAGTTGACACTGGTAGCCGTGGCAACAAATGGGCGTGTGTGGGACAGGCTAGAGTGGCACCCAAGCCGAAGCCGAACCCCAGTGCAGCGAGACCAGGGCAGCACACCACACCAGGCAGCCTGAGCTTCATGGAAGTGGCTTTCATGTGCAAACCACTTGGACAAAAAAGCCGCGCCTGGAGCCCTGGGATACTTCACTCCCTATTTAAGCTGGGATGGGAGATGTCATACTTTCTTTTTTGCTCCTGCACCTTCATTGAGACAGCACACAGGAGGAGAGAGAGGACTGCCACTTGGTCCTCTGCCATCTTGACCATGCGGTGGCCTGCACTCTCCCTCTGGACCGGGAACTTTTCTTCTTCAATCATCCAAATCCCTGGCTCCATCCATCATCTCAGCTCATCTCACCTTTCTTCCCACCCCAACTACACTATATTTCTTGCAGGTTTTATCGAGGGGGGGGGGGAAACCTCGTGGCACAGTGAGGGGGGTGGGAGCAGGAAAGTTTTTCCTACCTGTTTCTGTATTTGCACTGTTATATACATATTTATTTGTTAAAGTTATTCTTTATCACTTTGCCTCGAGGTGTGCATGTGTTTTTATTTTACATTTCTTCCTTTATCCTGGGAGGGGGAGGCTCTTTTATCTGGGTCTTCCTAAAAATTGCCTTGTCAAACCAAGTCACCATGTAACATCAACTATCTTTAAATAAGTAAATTTTATATTAAGCAAGTAAATTTGGTATTAAACATATTATTTGATATGAAGCCTTTTCTTCCTTCCGTAATTGACTTGCATGACCTTTAGCTAATGGCATCATAGTAGAGGTCTGGTTTTAGAAATTTCTATCAGGGAGCAGCAAGAGTGGGGTTACAGTTTATGGGAGGAGAAGGCAGGAACCAGCGGTCCCAGTGCCACTGTTCCAATGGCACTGCCAAGGGACTGTCCTGCAGCAGCTGAAAAGGATAAACTGTGCCAGGTAGTGGCACAGCAGGTTCCAACTAGAGTCCTGTGATCTTCAGCCAAAGGTAAAGTTAACAAGCCAGGACTGAGGTCAGTCCATGAAAGCTTGATGACTGTTCAGGGACATCTTGAGACAGGAACAAACCCTGCCACAACCACAGCATAAATTAGGCCACAGCTGAACACTGTGGCCTGAACTAAAATGTAGCCTTTTAATGGACTTTTTTGTTTTTGAAAGGGATCAGTAACTCAACCTCTTAAAGTTTTGATCTTTATCCATACACAGATTACTTTATAGCTTCGGTTTTTGCAGGAATCAAATGGATGGAGGGATAATTTTTACGTGGTGTGAATATTGATAAGAACTTCTGCATTTGTGTTGCTACTCTTTGGTAATAAACAGCTCACATATATAACTTTTTATTTTGTTCTTCCTTTAATGGACATATGGATGTTTGTTAACACACTCAGTAGCTCCATAATATGGCACAAACTAAGTCCATCTCAGAAGACACAGAGACAACTATCCTTCACTCAATATAAAGGTATTCATCTTCTGAATGCGATGTTTCTTGGGACAGCCAAGCATGTTACAGCTGGCCTTGTTATCCTTGGCATTTCTTTTAATCAGAGTTGACCGACAGTTTAATCTGTAACACAAAGGTCTTAGATATAATTAGTGATAGAAGATTGAATTCATATCTAAGAGGGCAGGAAATCAGTAAGTTAGCAGACAACACCAAGTTGGGTGGGTGTGTGGATCTGCTTGAGGATAGAACACATCTACAGAGATACCTGGACAAGCTAGATTGATGGGCCAAGGCCAATGGTATGAGCTTCCATGAGGCCAAGTTTCACGTCCTGCACTTGGGTCACAACAACCCTGTACAACACTATAGGCTTGAGGAAGAGAGACTGGAAAGCTGCCCTGCAGAGAAGGACCTGGGGGTGCTGCTCGACAGCCACCTGAACATGAGCCAGCAGTGTGTCCATGTGGCCAAGATGGCCAAGAGCATCCCGGCTTGTATCAGAAAGAGTGTTCCAGCAAGACTAGAGAAGTGATTGTCCTCCTGTACTCAGCACTGGTGAGGCTGCACCATGAATACTGTGTACAGTTTTGGGCCCTTCATTACAAGAAAGACTTTAAAGTGTTGGAGCATGTCCAAAGAAGGGCAACTGGTGAAGGATCTAGAGCACAAGTGTTATGAGGAGTGGCTAAGGAAACTGTGGTTGATTAGCCAGGAGTAAAGGATGCTGAGAGGAGACCCTCTTGTTCTCTAGAGCTACCTGGAAGGAGGTTGTAGCAAGGTGGGTGTCAATCTGTCCTCCCAAGTAACAAGCTTTAGAACAAGAGGAAATGGCCTCAAGTTGTGCCAGGGGAAGTTTAGATTGAATATTAGAAAAAAAATTCTGAATTGAAAGAGTAGTTAAGCATTGGAACAGACTGCCCAAGGAAGTGGTGGAGTCACCATCCCTGGAGGTATTAAAAGACATATATGTGGCACTTCAGGGCATCCTTCAGTGGAGGACTTGACATTGTCTGGTTAACAGTTGGACTTAATGATCTTAAAGGTCTTTTCCAATCTAAAATAAATGATTCTGTGATTCTATGTAGATTGACCAGGTCTCTGTAAATTAATGGTCTTCTTTCTCTAATCAAGTGGTTTCATTCAAGTTTTATCCTCAAAGTATCGAACAAGATGATTTTTCTTTCTATGCAACACATTGATTACAGCACACTTCTCATACCAAGGATTATATCTACATTGCATCAACCAGTAGATTAGATTAACATATCCTAGCTGAGTTGCTGCAAGTTGTGTATGGATACAGACTGCAAACTCATTTTCCAGTGAGAGTAATCATGAAGCCTTGGCTACACTAAGACATATAGCACACAAAGAGTTAAGAAATATGCAACTGAGACTTTGTGCCCCTAATCATTCAAGCCTTTGTTGTTTCTCTTCCGAAAAAGAATCATGACTTCCACACAGCTCTTAATTACTGGTAATTCATAATTTGAAGGCTATATCCAGTAGATTATTTGATATTGATGTATCTTTGTGACAAGAGAACACTAATTGAGTTTCAAGAGTTATATAACCTCTCATGAGAAAAATTACATTTTTGAAAAATAGCTAGGTTTACTGAATTCTATTTTAGGAGCTGAACTTATCCTAAGCATTGTACCAAAGACACACGAGGCATAGTAGCTATCAAGTCTTATTTCTAGCTGTGAAAGGATTCCCTCAGTTCAGACAGTGATGAAAATAGCCACAAGGCAATCCACTAATGAGTATCTGAAAAATCTGACTAGAGGCAGGGCTCTTGAGCCAGTAACATGTCTCAGAGTAGAAAAGGTACTGCAAGACTCCAGAACTTTTACACAACATATTTATACATAATGCTTACATTAGAGAAAGAGTTCCCAGGATTTTCTGCTATGTCACAGGCAGCAGGGTAACCTTGGATTAGGAAATGTAAAAGGTAACTTAAAGCTGCCTTAACTATTTGCCTTCAGCTTAAAATATGTCTTTCTACATTAGAGGAGCATCAAGTCTTTTAACAGTCTCACAAAGGAGTATCCAGTGAAAAACAACCCTTGCATGCTGTAGAAAGTCTTCTTTTGACATTAGCATGGTTGAACTCAGCTGCCAGAATCAGCGGATGCAAAAAGAAAAACATTAATTTTATTCTATGGAAACCAAGTTCCTCAGAACATTTTAAATTAAATTAGTTAAATTTGAGTTTGTGACAACTGAAATAAGTAAAAAAAAAAATAAAGTAAGGAAATGTATTATAGGAGCAGTAGATACTGCTTGAAAAAACTTATCTTGCAAAACTATTTGATTAGAAATTAGTAGAATAATTGTATAGTTTTTATTTAAAGTGTTGTTCCTTTCTGGTTTAGAGGTCCTTTTTCTGTAAAAGATATATAAACTGTTTCTCGTAATGATTATTTCCTGGTTTTTTTTCCCTAATCTAGCTTTTACTCTCAAAACTAACTTAGCAGAAGAGAAAAGCTGGAGTGATTTCATGATATGAAGAAAGATGATCCATGCAAAAGAGAGAAAACTTATCTTCTCAGACTTTTCTCTATTCTGATGAATTTCAAATCACTCTCTTATCTGGCGCCCAGGTGGAGTTTACTTGTGCCTCTTGTTACTTTGACCTCTGACTTCCATAAGCTGTTTCTAAGGTAACCGATCTTAGTAATTATTTGTATTGTTCTTCATTTCTAATCTCTAGGAAAGACCTTTCTATTCCTTTCATATATAAAAACAGAATAAAGAACATAAAAGAAACCATTAAGTTACAATGTATGCTATACACTTACCTGGAAATAATGCAGTAAGAATTTGCCTTAACACTATTTCTTATAAGTTGGTACCAGTACATGTTACTGCTAAAAAATCAGGGTATTATAAATTAGTATTTATAATTTATAATATTTAGGTTATTATAAAATCAACATTCTAAAAAACAGGGTATTAGAAATTTATAGATTGCAGTATGCCCTGGGTTCAGTTAGGATAGAGTTAACTTTATGCAAAAAGCTGGGAGGGGCGACACTCAGGACAGACAGCTTGACCAGCCAATGGGGTATTCAATGCATGCTAAGCCCATTAAGAGTGGAGAGGAAACTGGCATGGGCATGGCTGCAGTTTCTAGGTAGCAGGTTTGCACAAGTTTGCTCGCCACGTGCACATTGGATAGGACACAGTTTATATCACTTGTTTACATATTGATAGTTGAGTTTCTTGTTAATCCTGTTGTTTCTCTGTTCTCTGTGTAGTTCTATTAAACCTTCCTTATCTCATCTTTAGGTCTGCCATTTCACTCCTGAATCTCCTTCCTATCCCTCTGGGGAGAGGAGGGAGAGAGGGGAGATGGGCATTATGCAAGTGTCTTCCATGGAGCTCGGCTGGCAGCTGTGTCTAAACCATGACAGACCATTTTGGTGTGCAAAGTGGAGCACAAATGTTTGAAATAACAAAAAAATCTGACCAAAGTTTGTTAAAACAACTTTCTTATGCACTTGTTTTACATTAGTTAAATAAGCTATACTTACAATGTTGGTCTATCTGTTCTCATGGCTGTGTTATGTAAATTTCACCCCTAAACAGAACCCTGATAAACTAATAAAATAATTGGAAAAAGTGTGTTGCCAACCTGGTAATTCCTGAGAGACACAAATTACTGCAAAATGCTGGGGTCTGGCTCATGCATACAAAGTCCTTTTCAACACTACTCAGAACCCCCAAGGGGAAGAGAAAGTTCCTGGACCTAAAGGCAGACCAGTAAACTCAAATCCCAGCAGCAGATGCTACAGCTGCACCAAAGAACTGGGCTGTGCAGGTATCAGTCAACCCCATACAGAAAAAAAAATATGCAACAAAATCCATTTGCCTCACAAGGGATGACAATGAACCAGGATCCACACAAGAGCGGGAGGAAGAACCAGAGGTAATTACCCATTTTCTGTGTGAGCTGAGAGTCATGTGAAAGGATTTTAGCTGCCATCCAGGTGAGCACATGATCACCTAGCTGCTCTGATGCTGGGATAATGGGGTCTGTAGTTTGGGATTAGAGCATAAGGAAGACAAGTATCTGGGATCTCTGTTGAAGGAAAGGGACATTGACAAAGCAATTGGAAAACAGACACAGGCCCTCAGTCTCTGGAGGTAACTTCTGTCTGGAGTGAAG
>VWZO01001376.1:1586-25026 GCA_013396975.1 Bucco capensis
GGGGCGGCGCATGCGCATCCATGTTCAAGATCTCAAAGGTGTGGAATTCCAATTAAAGGTAACTCTATCTTTCTGCATTAACTCTGTGCCAAGTGCCTATTTTCCAGAATTTTCAACATCACCTGCATGAGAAGGGAGAGGAAGCCTCTGCTTTGTGCCCAAAACTTGGGAGTCCTTCGACACAAGATCTGTGATCGCATGCTCCAGGCAGGCTCAGCACCCTGCCTTGAGCCTTCACTGGCTTCATTTCTAACGCGTCGCATAGAACTGTTTAGGTTGGAAGAGACCTCTAAGATAATCAAGCCCAACTATTAACCAGCACTGCCAGGTCATCACTAAACCACGTCCCTCAGCACCATATCTCCTTGTCTTTTCAACCCCTCCAGTGATGGCGACTCCACCGCTGCCCCTGGGCAGCCTGTGTCAGGGCTTGACAACCCTTCAGGGAAGAAATTTTTCCTAATATCCAACCTAAACCTCCCCTAGTGCAATTTGAGGCCATTTCCTCTTGTCCTATATTGTCTCCTTAATAGATTTCCACACAGCCTGCTGTGACCTGCTAAACAAAGAGCTCTCCATGGGTCCTGATTTGCTTCAGGCTGGGGTGGTTGCTGCTGCCACAAGATGGGCTGATGGCGGGATGGAGACAGCAAACATAAAAAGCTGTGCTATGCTTGCCTGGCAGCCAAGGGAAAATGGCAGCCAGACCACACCAAACCATGGGTCCTGGGGTGAGCAGCCCTGTGTACCCCGCTGGGCAGAGCTACACTGCCTCCTGCACACGGTACCTGGGAGGGACACAGAACTGTCCTGAGCCACTCAGGTGCCAGGAATCACTTGGATGTCCCTGCTCTCCCTGCACATGAGAAGCACATCTCAAACACTCAAGGTCCTCCTCCTCATAAGGACTTGTCAAGGACATTCAGGCCAGAGAATGCACCCAGGCTCGTCCTCAAAGCCAGCACACATGGGGCACTGCAGGAGAAACACAGAGCAAAGGCAAAGAGAAGTTAAAACTTGCAAACATTTTCAGAGGGCTTTCAAAGTCCTTTCCATTCATTCCTGTGACTGCCAAAGAGCTCCACTAGCATCAGTAGGGGAAACCTCAGGCTTCAGACTTGAAGACAATCTTGTGCTTAATGGGCAATGAGTCATATCCACATTTCTACAGGACAAGATCCTCCTTTCACTGCATCTCCAAAGGCCTCCAAGCAGTCTCTCAAGAGCAGGTGATTGCATTAAGTCTCCCCGTGTCTGAAAATAGTTTGGAGCGCCCACAGCTACACTCAGTGAGCTACAGCAGCCCTCAGAGCCTACTCTGTCCTCTTTGGATACAAAAGCCCAAAAAATTAAGTATTTCAGACAGGACATGTAAAAGAATGCTGAAAATATGACCGTAGAACTCCCTCTACACTTACTGCATGCAGCCCAAGCCCTGCAGAACCCAACATCCCCCAAATAGATCCTTTCTTAAGAACTGGTGATGAAAACAGTTGGCAGTGGCACTGCTGTGGTTGCTAGTGTGCAATCTTTGATCTAACAGCAAGCTACCTCCTGAAAGGAAAAACCAATTTTCAGCTCCCCAAACTTCCCAGACACATCATTAGATGAAATACATGGCGAAACACAGCTAGCTTCTGATGTTTTTAGCTCCCTCAGATGGAGTCCTGCATTTCAGCAACCAGTAATCCAAAATTTTACAGTATCATCTGGGTCACAGCAGGAATATATTTGGGTTTTTTAGCTCTTGGGAAGCCTATGTTTTATATACTGCATGTTGCATGCACACTCAGCTGGAGAAAGGCATTTTTTTGGCCATATGGTCTCAGCTAAACCAGTCATTGAGTGACTAAGTAAATGCAAGTTCTCTAAACTAAACACACAGATGCACAACTGGGGACCTTCTGAGACAGGTTTTCTCCTAAGAAATTGGTGCTTTGTTGAAAAAGTCAGCTTTCATGCAAAGACAATGGCTTTCTAGCTGCTTGCAGCCGTTCATTGCCAGGACCAAGTGCATCAGGGACCGTCTCCACAGCAGTGTACAGGATGGCAGTGCCCAGATCTGCACAAAATGGAACCCTGTCAACACATTAAAGGAAGCACAGGCTTTGCAGAGCAATCCTCACTTAACTGCTGCCTTCTGCCAGCAGTTAAAACAGTGGTCTCTCCACTGCTGAACAGGCACCATGATGCACACAAGCCTCAAGGCACATGCCTTCGGTAGCCTTACCAGCAAGCAACAGTCACATGGAGAAGTCACCCTGGGCAGGGGAGTAAGAAAACTTCAGGTGGGAAAACCTGAACAGTTGTCACTTCCATGGCACAACCACACTTACAGGAGGCTCAGCTGGGAGTTTGACCTTAGGGATGCAGAGCCCCAGAGACCTGTTTCACCTGAGGCCCATGTAGCTAAATCAAGGTTAAGCTGTTCTGTCAGTGACCATGTAGGCTAGCGAAAGATTTACTGTCGTACATACATTGTGTAGAAAGGAAGGTGGTTTGTAGGATCAGGGAAGGGTTTCTTTAGAGCCACATTTCCTCAAGCACTGACCCTTCAGAGCAGTCAGGGATATGAAGCAGCACTGTGGGAGAGTGAAGCTGTGGCCACATGCACTCCTGGCTATTTGCACCAAAGCACTCTGCCATGCATCAGGGCTGACTACATGACTTTTCAAAGCACTGGTCTGCTTCAACTTGTATTGTATATTGTATGGCTAGGCTTCGCGAACGAAGATCCAGGGAGGGCTCCACCCATGCTCCTCCTCAGCGCCTTTTCCAAGCGCGCTGATAAAAAGAGAATAGCAGATAGCACCCTCCAGCCTGAGCAATGGATTTTTTTAGGTGAGACACAGCATGCACAGAGCTGGACCCACCCTTTAGTCCTAAGGTTCATCTGGCAGGGCCTAGCAAGCTTGGATGCTGGCAGCCAAGTCCTTAGGACAGAGGTTTTATTAGAGTGTTCTGCTTCAGCTACGCCTTACGTATCCAAGCTGAACCTATCTCAGCTGTAGGATAACAAGGAGCAAGGAGGGAGGGTAACTTCTTAGGAAGGACAGGCAGGGGAGGAGGGGAGAAGGTGTTGCCCTCTACATCAGTGACCAACTGGAATCAATGGAGCTTCATCTGGGGAAGGATTATGAAATGGTGTTATAGGGTATGTGAATTGCCAGAGGTATCTGTCTTTTCCCCCTTCACCCCCCCCAAACCATTAATGTGTTTTGTTTGTAAACTCTTGGTGGGTGGTCGTCCTTTCCATCGGCTGAGCTGCGCGGCTGCGCAGGTAGGAGCAGAGCCGGTGGCGGCAGGTCAGCACAGTGACCTGCACCTCCACCTGGTGGTGCCTGCCCAGCATGGAGCTGTGCGGAGCCAGGGGACAGCCCCTGGTCAGCATGGAGGCGGGGGATGACCAGTGCCAGAAACCCCACCAGGTTCCGGGCAGCAACAGGCCCCGGAGCAACAATGCAGCAGCGATGCGGCCATGGCATGCCAGGGGGAGGAGCTTCCACAGTGAGGACTCCCAGGAACCCTTGGTGCTGCTGGGAAGAAGAAGGAGAGCGAGAAGGCCGGCTCTCCTCCATCTTGCAGCAATGTGTTCAGCAGACAAACCCTCCTTCATCTCTCACCCACTCCTCCACCCACCATCACTATCTACCACCCGAGTTTCCTCCACTCTTCATCTCATCTGCCACCTCACCTTAATCGGACTGAACCCTAGCAGGTTTTACTGCGAGTGGGGGGGCAGCCAGTGGCATGAAGGGGCAGGAACCGGGAGGGTTTGTATTATCCTGTATTTTTATTGTTATATATATTTTTCTATGTTAAAGAGTTATTCTTTATAACTCACTCCCCGTTTGCAGCAGTTTCTTTTCCCTTTGGGGAAGGCTCTTAAAGGGGCCTTCTTCCAAGTTTTTCCTTTCAAACCAGGACAAATGGTTGAAAGCATATAGGTTAAGATTAAAGGGAAGACAGGGGAAGATGATGTTACAGTTGGGGTCTGCTACAGGTCACCTGACCAGCAGAACCAAGCAGACAAGGCCCTCCATAGGCAGATAGAAGTGGTTTCACATTCACAGGGCTTGGNTCAAGGGGAATAGAAAAAATTTCCATAGATATATTAATGGTAAAAGGAAGACTAGGGATGGTGTGGGCCCCCTCAGAAAGGAAAGGGGTGAACTGGTGACAAGTGATATGGAGAAGGCTGAGGTTCTCACTGATAATGGCAGGTGCTGGAAGGGGCAACTGCCCGTTGTAAGTGAAGATCAGGTTGGTGACCATGTGAAGAACCTGGAAGTATACAAGTCTATGGGACCTGATGGGATCCACCGACGGGTCATGAGGGAACTGGCAGATGAGGTTGCTAAACCGCTCTCTATTCCAGAAGTCATGGCAGTCCAGTGAAGTCCCCACTGACTGGAAAAGGGGAAACATAACCCCCAATTTCAAAAAGGGGAAGAAGGAAGATCCAGGGAACTACAGGCCAGTCAGTCTCACCTCCATGCCTGGCAACATTATGGAACAGATCCTCCTGGAGGCACTGCTGAGGCAGAAGAATGATGAAGAGGTGATTGGATGCAATCAGCACGGCTTCACCAAGGGCAAATCATGCCTGACTAACCTGGTCATCGTCGTCATGGCTAGGCTTCACAAATGAAGATCCAGGGAGGGCTCTACCCACGCTGCTCATCAGCACCTTTTACAAGCGCGCTGATAAAAAGATGATCTTTAAGGTCCCTTCCAACCCTGGCAAGTCTATAATTCTATGATTCTTAACCTCCTACAGCTCAGTGGCCAAGGGGATGCATGCTTTCCAGAGCACCCTAATGGGCCAAGCAAAGCTGACCAGAAAATAATCAGCAATGCTGGTTTGTTTCTCTATTTCACCAGATTTCTAAATAAAAATTATTTGCATAACCAGTTTGAGTAAGGGATGAACACAGCTTCTCTGTGCAATGCTGCCTCAGCACCTGCATGGAGCAGCAGGAAGCACATGCTGCATCAGTGGGAGTTATTGTTTTCAAGGTAAATGCCAATGATAATTGGGGTTTACAAGGGTTCTAAACACCATTAAGAGAACCTGGTGCACAGGAGAAAATGAAGCCAAGCAAGTGAAGTGTTATGAGTTTTCAAGGTCTGCCAGACCATCTACAGATTCACAGACAGAAAAATCACAGACCAAAGCAAACTAGAGCACAAAGCCAAAGCCTGTATGACCCCTTCAAATACTCCCACTGAGGACCACAGGCTGAAGATCATTTAAGTCTCTCCTCTAAGCTCCTGTGACCATACCACCCTCAAATAAAAGCATTAACCCAGAGTTACCAAGCACAGCTGTGGTGTAGGGCACCTTAAAGGTAAGGTTTCAGAGCAAAGCAAACCACCTCAGAGCCACCAGGTTTCATTCCCTGACTGGCAGAGAGGTGATGGCAGCCCACAGAGCAGTTTTCGTAATGCAGGAAAATGGCTCCACGTTTTAGCTACTGGAAAGCATGCTTAAGAAAACATTCTCAGTTTGGAAAAGGTTCTGGAAGAGGGGAAGGATCCTTTCTCAGATGATGCAACATCACAGGAAGAATTAGCACAGTGGGGAACTGCAGAAAGCCTCCAGTAGAGCAGAGATAGACTGTGAATGTCCACCCTAAAACATCTCTGCTGCTATCTAAACTAAAACACTCTCAGAACCCAGAATCCCTCCTAAGCATGGGACCAAGCTGCTGCATGAGAAAAAATACCAAGTTCTCCAGCTCCTGCTCCAACAGCAGCATGTCCCCAGAGCACAATACAAAGTGAAGGAAGGAGTTTTCCTCTACACAGGCTCCTCTGCAGTGACATCTCCTCACGTGCAAGGTCACTGAGGGCAGCGAGAAGGGCTCATGGCTTCCCGATCCGCCCTGCATCCAGAATTAGAGCAGTAGGAATGCCAGGCAGACCTTGGCCAGGCCAAGCTCCTACCATGTGGGTAATGGGCTCATGTGTGAGCCACATGGGCAGCGAAAGCCTGCGCTAGCACATGCCAGCTGCATGCTCAGCCACCCTGGCTATCAGCTGCTCACAAACCTCCTGCTGCTGTTTGGCCTTGGCTGTTCTCAGGACAATCAGGAAACCTGCAGCCAGAGGAAGAGTCTGCCTGGAGACAACTTGGTAGTCAGGGAACAGCAGCTAAAACTGAAGTAATATTGATTTCTCCCTCCACTCCCAGCCATGTTTATCTCACCTGACGCAGGAATGGCAACTCGAGCAGAGAAAGTCCTTTCAAATT
Organism: Bucco capensis; assembly: GCA_013396975.1. Classification (NCBI taxonomy): domain Eukaryota; kingdom Metazoa; phylum Chordata; class Aves; order Piciformes; family Bucconidae; genus Bucco; species Bucco capensis. The sequence continues at coordinate 7,843 of VWZO01001376.1, forward strand.
TGGCCTTGAGGAGAAAGATGACACTGAAAGGTGACATTTGGCAAGATCAGTTGTGCAAGATAACCAGAAAAAGATATCATTTCACTTGGAAAAATGCTTGTATTTGCATGGACTGTTCAATACAGAAATGCTCCCAAAGTATAAGAGTCTCAGCAAGGCCAGCATTGCTGACTCCAGGAGGGAGCTGAAGGGACTGAAACGATTTACACAAAAGCTTCATGAGAACATTTTATAGCGATGGGACAGACAGCCCAGCCCTGCCTTGTCTAACGTCACCCATCTCCCAGCACAGTAACACACAACAGCAAACACCCAAAGGAGTTCTGGGAAGGCTGGGAAGCTTTTTTGAGTAAAAGGTTTCCAGAAAGCTCAGCCTCTGTGGTCCCTGCTGTCATGCTCAAATCCTGTTGCATCATGACAAGGATCGAGAAAGCAGCAGCTGTGTAACGACAGAGCACAGCCTGGGAGGGGCTGGTGAAAAGGTTTTCCCAGTATGTTCAGAAATATTTGGCAGCGGTAAGAGAACACTGTTGAGTAAAGCTGGCAACAGAAATTTCAGAGAAAAGAAAAATCTTATCAGTTTAACAGCATCACCATCTAAAACCACACAGTTAACTCTTGAGACCTGCATTAAGGCCACACTATCATTCTCCCGTCCAGTGCTGCCCACACACAGAGGTTCAGCCTAACTAAGCTCCTTCTCTTCCTAACTAAATCCTTCTCTTGAGCCAAACCATCTCAACTAAAAGCTGCTCATGGACCTAGGATGAACAGAAATAAGAATCCCAAATCAGGCTGGCAAGCAAGCCCTGTGCTGTGCCAAAGCAGGAACTCTGTGCCCTGCAGAGCACCCTGCACTGTGTCCAGCACCAGTGCCTATCCTCTCCAGCCCAACTGACCCAGAAGGAGACATTGCTGTGCCTGTATTTCACATAACAGCTAAAATGGAACATATTTCTAAAGGGACACTGGGTGACCATCTGTTCTACGATCAGAGACTCAGTCTTCTAATCACCTTTAAAACCAGCCAAGTTGAAACAGCCTACAAAGAAAACATCCAACACCATGCATGGTTGCTCATGTCCCATAGGAAAAAAAATAAACAGTCTTTCTGTCCTCCCTTCTCATTAACTACATTCTTTCTATCTGCAGCCTTTAGAACCTGAACAAGTACCAGATGCATCTCTGAAGGAATATTTATCTTGTGCCGTTCAACTACTGCTCACTTCACCATATCCTGAGCACTGAGTGACCAGCAGGAGGTAGACACTGCTCTAAAATCATGTTTATTTACTGAACCCCCAGAACTCCCTCCAATTTTCCTCACTCACCTACCAGTCTACACCCCAAAATCTACTTCAAGCCCCCCTTCTCTAGGCTGTAGGATGGTCAGATATCTCTAAAGGAGCTGACACCTCCTGGCTTACATGGCTGCTTCTGGCTTTCCCCAGTTCAAGAGAAACAAGGAACTACTGGAGAGAGTGAGGAGGAAAGGCTGAGAGCCCTGGGGCTACTTAGCCTGGAGAAGAGCAGAGCCAGAGGGAATCTCATCAATGCTGATCAATATCTGAAGGCTGGGGACAAGAGGATGGAGCCAGATTCTTTTCAGTGGTGCCCAGTGACAGGACAAGGGGCAACAGGCACAAAACCAGAACCCAGGAAGTTCCATCTAAACAGGAAGAAAAACTTCCCTCCTGTGAGGGTGCCAGAGCCCTGGCCTAAGCTGCCCAGAGAGGCTCTGGAGTCTCCTTCTCTGGAGGTATTCCAAACCCACCTGGAGGTGATCCTGGGCAACTTGCTCTGGGTGATCCCACTTCAGCAGGGGGCTAGATGATCTCCAGATGTCCCTTCCACCCTCACCACACTGGGATTCAGTGGTTCATCAGCCAACATAAGCAATCGAGTGAAGTCAGTATGCTGGAGTTTGTACAACTTGCACTCACATCTGAGAGCCAGAACCCTCTGGGGTAACAGTTTCAGAGGAGACAGATCAACAGCAGTCAGCAAGCCCTTCCTCAAGGGAAATCCGCTATTACTTTGCCCCACTGGGCAAAGTAAGGCAGTTTCCAAGTCATAGAGACCACATGCAAACATCCCAGCAATGGTGTCAGCAACCTTTTTATGTTGATGCTCAGTGGCAAGGGGAATTCTGCTCCTCTGTGGCTTCCTATTTTTCCTACTCAGTTGGTATTGTGTAACCATCAAGTCAAGAGCAGGTGCATTAACTCTAATTATGTTCTCACTTTCTTAGGTACTTTACACTACAGGAGAAGAGCCAATGAAGACAAACGATAGCTTTTTACCTACTTTATTCAGAGGAAAGTTTAAGATTTTTTTACACAAAACAGTTACTTAGTGTTGCAACAGAGCTCACATGCAAGACTCATGCAGTATGTCACCAAGTCTGGCTAACCTCAGCCAGCACTTCTGTGAGCCAAATTCATGGAAAACTGTAGAAAAACATAAGAGAAAACATTTTAGATGTTTACCATAATATTCCATGGACTATTTTTACCAGTCCAGTGGGAGGAAAGCTTATTTCCAGCACAACAGAGCTGATTCCTTGTTTAAACAATTTGCAGTCAGGCCTCAAAACAGATCCCGGGCAAAGCTTCTGTAAGTAAAATAGTCCACAAGCCTCCTACAGCTGGGGAAATGTCCCAGTTCGGGAAACACTGCATCTCAAGATACAGCATACTGCCACATTTTCAAGACCTTCTAGAAACACCAAAAGCCAGGCAAGTCAATTTCAATGAAAGCTCAAACAGTATCCATCAAAGCATTGATAGGAAGTTAAACTTCCAATCAGATTTTTGGTCAACATTTCAACTTCATGCCTCAGAAATCTCTACAGGTGATGGCCAGATGTCACCTGCTGGACGGTCATCTTGTTCTATTCAAGGAACAACTCTTAGAAGATGGTCAGTGGCAACGGGAATGCAAAACATACTTCACTATCAGGAACCCATGTGTGAAAATGTAACCAGGAAGATCATCAATTTCCTTGAGGGAATGCCCCAAAGAAGGGAGGCAATGTGTGTGAAAATGATGAGCTTTGAATTTACAGAGAACTGCCAGGGCTCACAGTTCATATCACACCACATTTCGACACCTGCAAGCGATGTGCAGAAATACAGAGAAGTGAAACCCTGCACCAGCCATGTGCCAACAACCCCTACCCAGGGCTAGGCGCAGGGGGAAAAGGCAAGCTCACTGTGCTAGTGGGAGTCAAGAGGTCTTGCCACAGTGCTGGTAATCAAGCCTAACAGCTCTGGGCGCAGAAAGCCCACCAGGCAGCTGCCCACAGGAATAATACCATGTTTGGAACAAGCACCCTCTCACACCTCTTTTGGCAAAGACTGATCACTTTGACCCCTGCAAACACCACTATTCAGAGCAAATCTCATTGCCATCAAGCCTGAGCCCATGTCCACTTCTGCTCCATTCACACCAGGGTGCTGGGGAGAACACACAGCCATTCAAACAGCTCAAATAAAATAATCAGGTTTTCTAGCCCAATGAGCAAACTGAAGGCTCTGATCTTTCACAAACAGAAGTTCATCATCCTCTGTCCATGAACTCCATTTATCCACCCCAAGTTTCAGGTCTCCTGCCAACATTCACAATACACCATCATTGCAAAATTGCAGCGCCCCTCCCAACAGTAAGCAAACTATTCTTAAGACACATCAAGCTGCCTGTAGTATCTGCCAGCGTTACAAGAGACGAGTTCCATAGAGGTGAGAAAATGCAGGAGCTTTTGTCTGTGCATGCACGTCCCTTGCTACTCCCCCAGGTAGTTCTTGTGCAATCACACACCCAGAACTATGCAGAAAGGCAGCTTTGGATAGGGTATAAGCCAACATTTTAAGGTAGGAGCGTAAGAAGCAAACCATGAAAAATCCCTTGTGCTAAATGAACAAAGCCAGACCCTCAGCATGAAGAAAAAAGACTAAGAAAGATTCACAGAATCATAGAATGGTTTGGGTTGGAAGGCACCTTAAAGACCATCTTGTTCCAACCCCCCTGCATGGACACCTTCCACTAGACCTGGTTGCCCAGGGCCCCAAACAACCTGCCCTGAAATAGTTCCTGGGATGGGGCATCCACAACCTCTCCCAGGTAACCTGTCCCAGTGTCTCACCACCCTCACAGTAAAGATTCTCTTCCTAATACCTAATCTATAAACGTCCCCTATTTCAGTTTATAATTGCTACTCCTTTTCCTATCACTGCTGTCCCCGATCAAAAGTTCCTCCCCAGCTTTCCTGCAGGACTCCTTTAAATACTGAAAGGCTGCAATAACATGTCCCTAGAGCCTTCTCTTCTCCAGGCTGAACAACCCCAACTCTCTCAGCCTGTCCTCATAGGGGAGGGTTTTCCAACCCTCAGACCATTTCTGTGGCCTCTTCTGGACCCAAACCAACAGGTCCACCCATGTCTCTCCTATGCTGAGGACTACAGAGCTAGATACACTACTGCAGGTGAGGTCTCCCCAGAGCAGAGGGGAAGAATCCCCTCCCTGACCTGCAGGCCACACTGCTGGGGATGCATCCCAGGATGCAGCTGGGTTTCTGGGTTGTGAGCACACATTCCTAGCTCATTTTCAGTTTTTCACCCAGCAGTAGCCCCAAGTACTGCTTCTCAAGGCTTGCAAATCCACTCATTACCCAGCCTGTATTTGTGCTCAGGAGTGCCCCAACACGAATGCAGGGCCCTGCAAGAACATAAAAGCTGGGCCATGGAAGGCTTAGTATTTTGTCCTATCTGTGAATGGAATGCTGTGCCAGAAACAGTCAGAACTGAAAAATACTTTGTTAAACTGATCTGTGTGAATGTACTCAAATAACAAGAAAGATTTGCTCAGATTCCTGTGGAGATAAAAGCATAGAAGGAGGTTTGACTAGGCATGGGCAGAAAGACTGTTAATGTGGGAATGTCTTGGAGTTTCAGACTATTATTGTGTGGCCACATCTGGAGTACTGTGTTCAGTTTTGGTCTCCCCTGTTTAAGAAGGATAAGGAACCTCTGGCGAGGGTACAGAGAAGGGCTACAAAAATGATTAGGGGACTTGAGCACTTCTCCTATGGGGAGAGGCTGAGAGAGCTGGGGCTGGTTAGCCTGGAGAAGAGAAGACTGAGGGGGGATCTTATCAATACTTATCAATACATAAAGGGTGGGTGTCAGGAGGATGGGGCCAGGTTTTTTTCTGTGGTATCTAGTGGCAGGACTAGAGGCAAAGGGAAAAAACTAGCACCCAGGAAGTTCCATCTTAACATGAGGAGGAACTTTTTTCCTTTGAGGGTGGTGGAGCACTGGCCCAGGCTACCCAGGGAGGTGCTGGAGTCTCCATCTCTGGAGACATTCAAAACCCAACTAGACACCATCCTGTGCAACCTGCTTTAAGTTTATCCTGCTCTGGCAGGGGGGTTGGACTAGATGATCTCCAGATGTCCCTTCCAACCCCTAACATTGATTCTGTGATTCTGTGGGCCAGCAGCTCTGCAATTTCACATTCGAGTTCCCGCAGTCCTCTGGGGTGCCTATTACCTAATCCTGGGTGCCTGTCACCTAATCCTGGGCACTTATGGACATTCAACTTGTGTAACTAGTCACATACTTCCTGGATATTCCTGTGTATTTATATAGGCACATGCTGTATCCCTGCCAAGGTTTCAGATCAAAAGGCTGGGAGCAAACAGTTCCAAGTGAAAGTTCCTGCCCTGATTCAAGGCTGCTGCTGGTGTGTGTTCCCAAGCAGAAGAGCTTACAAAAACCTCTCTCCTTACTGCTCAGCCTTGGGGCAACCCAAGTACCTTTGTTGTTTACAGACTTCACTTACTTGAGGATGAAAGCCCCATTCTGCATACAGGAGCAGGATTACAGGTTATTTGAGCTCAGTAAAGCTACTTCCAGTGAAAATCTTCAATAACGCTCAACACCCTCCCAACAACACACAAGTCCAGGGGTGGTTCTGAATGGGCAAAACCACAGGAAACCACAGGCACTGCGTAACCAAGTGGTCTCCACCCTTTAAGACCCATTGCCTTCCCTTGTTGCACTGCAGAGCAGAATAGCACTAGCCATCTCCCTGGCTCCTGCCCTGCACCCCATGATGGAAAAGGCTCCACAGAGCGGGAATAGGGCCTGAGATCTCCAAAACATCAAACCAACCACCCTTCCCAGCATCTCCCTGCAAACCAGCATGCATATCTAACAGGGATGAGTCGAGCTCTGCTTCCAAGTCAGGCCTTGGAAGGGAAAAACCATTTCAAGCGACTCCATGCCTGCCAGCTGAGTAACACGACACTAAACCCCCTGACTCATAGCCTCCAGGAAAGCATGCCCCATGCACTAGAAGCCCACGAGACAGGACCTGCCTGAAGAAGGTATTTTGCTATTCTCGCAGATTTAGTTCATCCTTTTGGCACAAGCACTCACCTGGTAACTACCTCAGAGGTTTCACTAGCAATAAATGTAGGATGTAGGCTGCAGCAAACAAGTGCAAATTATTAAAAGAGATACTTGGGGCAGAAGAACCTCGAGATATGACAACAGAAAACTGGTGGATTCCAAGTTTCAACACACATACAGCCTTTGGAAACCTGCTTCAGATCATGACTCTTGTGTTTTCCAGCCCCTCAGGACAAACCAAGAATCTCCAAACCCTTAAACAGGCATTAACATGCTGCCGTGGGGCAGCACCATCTTCGTATCTCATCTGCAAACCAAACATGAAATCTGTTCATTTTGAGTCCAGCACAGCCTTGCTCTAAACAGTTCACAGCTGAAGATGGAGACTCCAGCCACCAATGGACAAAAGCCAGGGAGCTATACCTGGGAAGTCCCTCTTGTCCCAGTTCGAACTTATACATGAGCATCTGAACACAGCATCTGTTTTGCACTACTGCCACAGCACTAACCATACTGGCTGGTGACCATCCCAGAAGTGGGAGAGGAAGAATTCCACAAAAAGAAATCAGGAAAACACATGACCTGGATCCGAGCTACAACAGCTACTCCCTTTACTCCTTGTTTTAATACTGGCTTTCTACAATGTTCCCACCATTCGCACTCTTGCACTACCTACACAGCTCAGACCCAGAAAGGGCCCCGCAAAGTCAAAGTGTTCTCGTTTGGAGACACACCACACACACTGCTCTAAAGCATTCAGGTAGACACAGCCAGTTTGGTAGACCCTCTCCCAGGCTGGAAGATAGGAGAAGAGGAAATGGCCTCAAGTTGCACCAGTGGAGGGTTAGGTTGGACATTAGGAATAATTTCTTCCCCAAAAAGGCTGTCAAGGCCTGGCACAGGCTGCCTCGGGGAGTTGCGACATCACCATCCCTGAAGGGATTCAAAAGATCTGCTGCTGAAGGACATGGTTTAGTGGTGACCTTGCAGTGCTGGGTTAGAAGTTGGACCTGATGATCGTAAAGGTCTTCCCCAACCTAAATGATTCTATGATTTCACAGAACCCACCTGAAGACAGCTAATCTTTCTGTGATGGGAAGACGCAACTAGCATTGCCCTACAAGATCTACAGCTTAATAAGCTACAAGTACATTTAATATCTTCTATTACCTACTTTAGGTGCACCTAATCTCTGATTTCCAGAAGCAGAGCAGTATACTGTCCAGCAACGCTTCCCAAATAATTAATATCTGCCAATCTCACCAATCTCTCACTCCACTTTCAGCACATGTAATAGGAAGAAGACATGGACTGCTGAGGATGCATGCCAGAAAGCCGTGGGGCTACCCTTTTCCCATGGAGATTCTCTATCAAGGAAAGGATTTGTGCTGAGCCTGCTGCAAGCATAAACCAAACACATGGTAACTTTTCCATAATGCTTCTCACTGGTTTAGCATTTACTCCAATTCTGCTATGGAAGTAATCACTCCCCAGCAGTAATGGGGGAACAGGAGCATTGGGTATAGCTCTTTGGTAGCACCTGCAACGTCCCTTTGATCTCAGCAGCCTGCAGGCATACACCTGCCAATGGGTATCAGCAAAAACAACTTTCCCAGTGGTGAACTGCCATTCCTTAAACAATCTGTGTGATTCAGGGATGTGCTTTCACTACAAGAGCAGTGGTAAAAGACGCTGCATCACTGGAGTTATGACAAGTCATCCAGGAAGTTACCAAAGAAATCAGAATTCATCAGCAGTTACCAAATTCATCAGAAGTTACCAGTCAGTTTAGACTCAAGGTCCTGAAGCCAGTGGGAATAGCAGAGGTGAGTGCATCATGTAGGAACTGGTTACAATTAATTCTGGAAGTCTGGATGTTAACAGCCAGGGTCATCAGTCACAGCATCTGTGCACACAACAGTAATGGAAGACTGACACCTGTGAAGGTATCTAAAGGGAAAACCAGAACACAGCATTGATCTGGATTATGGAGACAAAGCACTTTGTTCTCGGTAGTTTAAGACAAGAAAGAGGTCCAGACCTTTACAGCAGAAATGCAACTGAAATACAGCTTTATCTGGCTTCATTTTTGGCTCTGGGATGGCACATCTCAGAACAAAGTACTCCATGGCAAGGAACAAGATCAAGATGCGGTAGCAGCCCTTCAGGGCCCCAGCAGTGAGCAGGTTTGTCTCATCCCATTTGGCCCCAGCAGAACATTTAGATCAAAATTTGACAATCTGGAAAGCTGTTGACCAAAAACTATTTCCAGTTTCCTAATAAAACCTCCAGAGGTGCTCTGGACCTTTTTGTTTAACATGCTCTACATTTGTTGGGGTTTTCCTTACAGAAAGATTTATTGGAACAAATCTCACAGGTACAAGTCCTTAAATCCTTTATTACATTAAAAAATACAAAAACAAATCCTTCTCCATTTTATTTTTGCATGTCATGTTTGTTCTAGGCCCAAAATGGGAACCACAGATGAGCATTCTTTTGTTTAAACAAAGTTCCAGTAAGCTTTGGCAGCCTTTACTATCTTTTTTTCTCCTTTCTAGATGTGTTATTTCATATGCAAGTGTAAGAAAGCATAAATCTGATACAGTCTCCCAGAGATAGCAGAAGCCTGAAGCATCCTGCTAAGCCCATACATTACCCTAGTCCCACCAGGCACCACCAGCACTGCAGCTGGGGTGACTGGTTTGAGAAACAAAGGCAAGAACTTAGTTCTTCAGCTATGCACCAGTTACATAGAGAAAAGGTTTCACACAAATACCTTCACAGCACAAAATCTACTTAGAGATTTCTGTAAGAGACGGTGTTCTGTTGAATTCCTCCTGGTTATATTTTTACCTCCACAAGCCACCCAGGCTGATGTTTGTATGAGATTATTAATAGGCACTCAGCACAGAGCTAGGGTTTTGTCCATGTGCCACAAGTATGCCTACAGCACAGCAAAGGAGTACTTTTCTCCTGCTCCAGTTAACACTACCCACCACAGACAGAGTCCTCAGCACTGCTTCAAATCCCCTGCAAGTGTTCACAGCATCCCAGCTGGTTTGTCCAGTGCATTTCACCTGAAAGGCCCAGGAAAACCCTCAAAGGTACCTACCTGTACAGTAACCACCATTACTGACTGCAACCTTTCCATGCAGTTACAAAAAACATTTCACTTTTGAGAGCACCACTTTATCAGAAACATTTCCTGGAGCTTTTCTTCCTTTTTTAGGCCACATCACCAATACCAGAGAAAGAGGAATCAAAAGCAGCAGAAACAGAAATACTTGTAATATTCACAAGCAGCAAGAGATATAATGAAACAGGCAACAGGGAAAATACAAGTGTTTTTTATATGCTCCAGATGATCATTTTGAACTACATAGTCCTAATACCACCAAGGCGACAATACCATGACAGTAAATGTCAAACTCTGCAGCATGCAGCAATCCCATGTACAGCCCTTTGTGCTGAAAGAGCAATTCCTTGTGCCTTGGGATTAGACCCTCTGGGCAGAGCCAGTTTGGGCTGTCCTAGATTGCTGAAGGTACAGGAACCTCCAGAGCAGCTTGGCTGTAACTGCTCACCACTTCCAGTCTATGCAGAATTTGCGACAGTCCCAGTCAGCAACACACAGCAGCTCTGAGTTTTGTCAGGACACATCTCTTCTCAGAGACAACTCAGCAATGCCTCAAAACATTGTTCCCCCACCCCCAATTTCTCTTCTCTAAAGCCAATACCATGGTCTTGTATCTTCTCAAAGCTTTTAAGGAGCTGGGCAGACATTGATACCTTGGTATAAGCTTAGCAGCTTTTCCCATCTTGCAGGCTACAGACTTCTGCAGAAGTAAGCAAGTGCCCAAGGTATTTTAAAAAAAGAAAAAAAAATGCAAGCTTTTCCCAGTAATTCTCTTTGGTTTTCAGAGGCTCTCATTTCTTTTGACCTTTCCTACAGTGTAGCAAGTCTCAAGAGTTTTAGGAGAGAGAGCTGGTTCAATGGAACATTAAATGCCAAATGTGAAAGGACAAGAACACAGCAATTACATTTTGTTACTGAAGAAAAGTATGTGTCCAGAGAGGCATGCACACACTCCTAGAAGAGTCATTTTACAAGTTGCAACCCTTAGTCCTGCTTCCTCGAGAGCTCAGTGCCACAGGTTTGCTGGCCAGTACCACACACATCGACATTCCCAGCTGGCAGCTCCAGACACCGCACTGCCAGGTCACTTGTGACAGAACAACACTAGGAGTTTATCCCAAATTAGTCAGGGAAAACTGTCTGCTGAGGAAGAGACCTGATTATTCAGCACCATGAACACAACTGACAGACACCCACTATTTTAATACCACTCCAAGTTTTGCTCACAAATACCCCCACAAAGGCTCCCAGAATAACAAGAAAAACCTTTACCAAGACCAAATTAAAACTGTAGGCTGCTGCCTACCTGTCACCCAAAGATTTATGTGCAAGCAGAACGATGCATCCACTCCATCCACAAAGCCCAGCACAGCTGCCAGCCCTGGCCTGCCAAATGGTTTTGTTTGCTGGCACACCATCACCAGAACGAGTTTACAAAGGAGTTCTCATTCAGAAGCTGCAGTTATTTTACATTCAAGTTAGAGAACGTATTTAACTAGCATGTAAGTAAACACTTCCCACCATTTCACTGCCTTCTTATCAATATAATTATTTGCTACATGGCATGCAATTCTTTTACTGAAGCAGTAGCTCTATGGATAGAAACCCTAGTATGAGTCCAATTTTGCAGTCACAGCCAGAATTACAGTGGTATGTTTCTTTCTGTACTGGGATAGCCTCTAGTCACCAGGTGACTGGGAGGGACCCTTCAGCTGCAACAAAATCACTCAGAGCAGCAGAGCTCTTCATCATTAGTGCATCTGATACTCATAATGACAGCAAAACTCCAGCTGCTCTGCTGCAGGGACTCATCATAACCCAACAAGTAACTGCATCCCTAACAAGTGGTACATTTAATCGTGCTTCTGTACTACCACATAGTCATAGAGAGGCACCACAACTGCCTGCTAGGTTCAAGGGAACCAGCAGAAAGCAAGGGTGGGCAAGGCACTGCTCTCAGCTTGGGGACACAGCTGTGGTGACAACTGAGCCACTTCAGCACAGGAGCATAAGTCCTGGGTCTCAAGCATCACCAGTGACACCTGATTTGCACCAATAAGAAAACATCACATTTCACATGCCTTTTAACACTAGTAACTACTCTGGTAAACAAAGCATAAACTTACTTCAGATACAGCTGGAAGTTTTCTCTGCAGAAAAAGAAGCCAGCCAGGGTTACATACACTCAACTGCAAGGAATCTATATGTAAGCTCAGGTTTTAGGACAACCTTTCTGCCACAGGGGTGGAGAGCTGCCAGACTTGCAAAACATGAAAATGGGAGATGCAGGGTTTATTAGCTTTTTGCTGCTGGATGTTAACTATTCCTCATCCTATGTCTTTACCCACATCTACCTCCTTCACTAGGGAACAGTGGCACCTGCCTCAGCATCATCTGACTTCTTGTAGCAGGCACAACTGCAAAGGCAGAGCTCGGGCTCAGGAGCTCTCCATTGCTACACTAGGCCACTTTAGTGCATCCTGGGATGGGCAAAGAAGCTCCACTGCACAGCTCAGTTTGAGAAAACGTGCAGAAAGCAAACATCTGCTGTACCTATGTAAAGATCAAAGCCTCTCTGGTTTACCAGGTTTTAATTCACCTTGGTACAAAGCATAGAACCATTAAGGTTGGAAAAAACCTTTAAAATCAAGTCCAACCATTAACCAGCACTGCCAGGTCACAGCTAAGCCATAGCCCTCAACACTATCTCCACATCTTTTAAATTCCTCCTGGGATGGAGACAAACCAACAATGTTTGTATGCTTTAGCATGACATTGACACACCTTCTCCACCATAACAAAACCAGAAAATTACCAGTAAAAAGCAATTTTGTCCCCAAGTTTCTTCTCATTGACATTTCTGTCCAGGAGGTTGTAGCAGATGTTGGTGGTCGCCCCTTTCATCCATTCGATGAATATCTTCCCCTTTGTCACATCGAAGTTGTACTTCAGGTAAGGTCCTGTGTGCTGACTCTTCCAGTAAAACTCTTTAGCAATCTCACCCCAAAACTCTGCAAAGGTAACAGTCAGAGCTTGTGACCCCAAAATACTCACAGATGAGGAAGACAACACTTGAAGGAACAAGCAGAGCAGCCCCTTACCCTCCTGCCCCCCACCTTGCAGGGTCTCCCCGCGGCCCAGCCTCCCCCTGCTACCTTCCAGCACCCCCAGCCCCGCTCCCCATCGGCCTTCCCACCCTGCCAGGGCCCTCCCCGGGGCCACCGAGCGCAGAAAGGGATCCCGGCAGCGGCACTCACCGTGCGGCTCCTCCACGGAACGCTGGTAGAGCCGCTCGTAGTGAGGCAGCGAGGGGACGTGTGCCGCCGGCAACAGCTCGGGTCGTGGCCGATACAGCCGGGCCTGCTCCTCGGGCAGCACCATGGCGGGGCACCGACAGCTCTGGGCGGGCGGGAGGCTGCCGGGCCCGCTTCAAAGCAGCGCGGAGCCGGGGGCGGGGATGTCGGCGGCCCGCCCTCACGGCGACGGGACTGAGGCGAGGGAGGGTAACGAGAGGGGGATCAGCACCGCCCCGGAGCGCCAAGCCCTGCCTGCTCGCCACCGCCCCGGGGCCCGCACAGCCCGACAGGCCGCTCCGGGGCCGGAACAGGGCCGGGCTGGCAGGGGCTGGCAAGCAGCCGGCTGTGGGGCGGTATGTCCCTGTCGGCTGGGAGGTTCTGTCAGCCATGTCACCCTGTCAGTCATGACCGCCACCACCACCCCACCGGCAGCCATGTTTCCTGCCACCTGCAGTGTCTCCCCTGTTAGCAGTGTGTCCCCCACCAGTGGTGTTCACTTGTCAGCGTGACCCCTCTGTCAGCCGTGTCCCTTATGTCAGTGGTGTCCCGTCCTGTCAGCCATGACATCATCAGTGGTCTCTCCCTGTCAGTGGTGTCCTTTCTGTCAGTGGTGTCTCCCTGTCACTCCTGTTAATGATATCTCCCCCATAAGTCATGTTGTCCCCATTTGCCATGACCCTTCTGTCAGCTGTGTCCTTTCTGTCAGTGGTGTTCTCCTGTCACCCTTATTAGTGGTGTTTCCCCCTATCAGCCGTGTTTTCCCCACCTGCCATGTCCCCCTCATTAGTGGTGTTTCCCCTGTCAACCATGGTCCTTCCATCAGTGGTGTCCCTTTGTCAGCCCATGTCCCTCCATTATCACTCCATGCCAGCAGTGTTCTCCCATTAACGGTGCCGCCCCGTCAGCCACATCTCCCTCATCTGTGGTGTCCCCCATGAGCTGTGTCCCCTCAGGGCCAGTCCTCATCATTTTGTTAGGTGCAGGGGAACAGCCCATGATGCCTCCTTCAGCAGCCACAAAACAGGCCTGGAGGCCATGGCCATGCTCAATGCCTGGCCCCCTGCAGAAAACCTTCATTTCGGTTCACTCCACTCCACTTCCCCCCACCAACTGGCTGAATGAGTACAGTGAGCCATGTCAGTTCACTCAGTACCTTTCCCCCTGCAAGAAATTTTACAGATCTTATATCATTACTGAGAAGTTAATATTTTTCACCAAGAAGGCATTCAACTGCTGGAAAAGAGGCCCCAGACTGGTGGCAGGGTCTCAGCCCTTGGAGATAGTCAAAATTCAACCAGATGAGCCCCTGAGAAACCAGCTCTGTCAGAGCATGAGCCTGGACCTGAGGTCTCCCAAGGGGCCAGCGTGACTCTATGAGTCACTGGCCTTATAGGCAGGAGTTGCCTATGGCAGTACCCCCCACAGCAGACCCACTGTGAGCTCAATCCTTAACATCTCCTGCATCGAGCCAGGCTGCCCTGATTGCATTGCTAATTCAGGCTGCTGGAATCTTGAACATCTCTTCCACACTGGGGAATATCATCCCTTTGAGCAAAAGCTCTGCTGTGCCCAGGGAGCCACATGCTCTGGAGCTGTAGGCAACTTTGGTGGTGGTTTTGGCTAGAGCCAAGGAGAACTCAGAAGTTCATAACCTTGAACTTGACACAATATTTCTCAGGCTGGAGAGCAGTGGTCTGGTGTCAGTGAGCAGGTACAGCTTACTCCAGGATATTTGGTGTTTTGCATGGTTTAATGCACTCCCTGGGAGCATTCCCTTTCTGTCCACTGCAGGAGATGCAGACCTGTGGAAGGGTGAGCATTGGCTGCCAGTCCATGCAGCGTCCTCATCAGCAAAGAGGCCAGAAACAGTTCTTCTACAGACAAAAGTAGCTTGTGCTGGTGTGTATTTTCTATTAAGGATACTCCCTAGTTTTGTAGGGCTCGACTGTGTTGCAGCTACCTGCTCTGCTATTAGTCTGCTGGCTGCCCACGCTGCTTGAGAGCAAAGATTCTTCTGTGACTCTGTCTGGTAGGACATAGCTGGTTTCCTCCAAGATGAAACCCAGGAACAGTTCAGATGATACCTCCATCCATTGGCTGTATCCTGTGGGCAGCACCAGTCCAGAAATGTTCTCTGAACATCTCCAACTTGACCGCAGCACCCCAAGTTGATCAGCTGCCTTCATACCACACTATAGCTTGTGTAACAACACTTCCTTAGTCATGTGGTGTAAAATGACTGTCCTGAAAAGCTGCAGAGTGTCCTCATGTTATTTGTTTCATTGTCACTAACAAAAAAAATCACAGGTAGGAAAGGTTAGGAAATCTTAGGGTGCAGGGACCCAATCTCTACTAGGAAACCACATGGATGAAGGCAAAGTCTCCAGCAGAAGTCCACATCCATTCAGATGCCCAGATCTAGCACATTCCCTGTTGGACTTTCAGCCTAGGACCACCAGTCCCTGAACCCAGGTTCACTCCATGGGCAGACACAGTACAGATAAAGCCAAACCCTGCAAGGTTTTCCTTCCATCAGCCAGCACACTCCTTACCTCCTAGTTCCCTGTTACAATAAGATGATTTTGAAGAAAAAGCCTCTTTGGCCATGCAAACTGGGCTTTCTGGTGTGGAGTTTTTTGAAGCTCCCCAGAAGCTGCAGGAGTTGCACTCCTCCAGCACTCCCCTTGCAGTCATGGCCCAGGCACAGCCCCATGCGTTCTGGGGTACGTGGCACATCACTTAACAACCCCAACTGGAAATTACACTGATCTTCTCCTGAGAAATGGGACAAACCCAGCACTTCTAAAGTCCTTCAGAAGCCATCTCACACCAAAAAATTTCTATTACAAGTTGCCAACCCTTAGTTTTAGCAGCCTCCATCTGGAAGATTTCAATTTACTGGCAGGACTGAGCAGCTTGCTAACAAACCTTCTGCCCCACTACATGGCAGACGGGGTCCTGCAGTTCACGCTACAGCTGGAAAGGGATTTTTCACTCTCCCTGTCATGGGACAGGTGCCCCAGGGCCAATGAAGAGGTGGTTTGCAGATCTCAGAAACACCTGGTTTCTTACTCATCAATCTTTTGCTTCCAGTGATTTGTCCAGCTGAAATTCTTCACCAGGCTCAGTGACAACATGATTTCTCTCCAACAGCTGCTGCCTGCTATGGGCAGGACATGAGCTATGAGGCCAGGGCAGCACCGTGTCCTACCAGCCCATCAGCCATCCTCCACCCACCACTGCTCAGTACAAGCTGCCACAGCCAAGGGGATTTGTTGTCCTTCAGCTGTCCACAGCTGTGGCACAGGAAGCCTGGTCAGGAGTGGTTGCATCATCTTTCACAATGTACCTGCAAAGCAGAAAGCTCAGAAGACCCTCAGGGATATGTTTTCCCATGTTCTTTCCTCTCATACGATAACCCTCCAAGAGCCTGTGTACAAGGCTGTGAACCACATAATCACTACCATCAGTCAGATCCTTCCTTGGCACAAAAACAGCCCTTCTCACACCTTCAGTCCAGTGGTCCACAGCTGAAGTATGGACGTCTCCTGGCCTCCTTTCAGTGATTTTACAGGCTCTAGAGAAAGGGCTCCTGCTGCACGACCATGCTTTGCTACTCCAGCTCCTTCCACCCCAGGACAGCTTGCATCCAGCTGGGCTCCTGCCCTGGGAGCTGGTGTGTGGTGGGACTGGATGCTGCAGAGTTTGCTCTGAGCTTAGCTCTCAGCTCTCTTCCCAACTTAGCAGGCAGCCCTGGAAGATCAGCTGCATTTTGGGCCATTCATTTCCACTTCCTGTAAAGGAATAAAAACAAATCGTACTTTTCAGTAAAGGAATAGAAGTACATACAATAAAAGTATTCAGCACAAGAAAAACATGGACCTGTAGGAGCAGGTCCATTGGAGGCCACAAAAATGATCCAAGGGCTGGAACCCCTCTGCTTTGAGGACAGACTGAGAGAGTTGGGGTTGTTCAGCCTGGAGAAGAGAAGGCTCCAGGGAGACCTTATTACAGCCTTTCAGCACTTAAGGAGGCCCACGAGAAAGATGGGGAGAGACTTTATAGCAAGGCCCATTGTGACAGGACAAGGTGTGATGGTTTTAGACTAGAAGAGGGGAGATGTAGACCAGATGTGAGGAAGGATTTTTTTGCTCTGAGGGTGGTGGAACAGGTTGTCCAG
Organism: Bucco capensis; assembly: GCA_013396975.1. NCBI lineage: Eukaryota > Metazoa > Chordata > Aves > Piciformes > Bucconidae > Bucco > Bucco capensis. The sequence continues at coordinate 24,868 of VWZO01001376.1, forward strand.
AGAGGTGGCAGACGTCCCATCCCTGGAACCATTCCAGTTCTGGTTGTCCGGGGCTCAGAGCAACCTGACCTTCTTCTTCAGCCTGGAGAAGAGGAGACTGAGAGGGGACCTCAATAAGGCTTATAAATATGTTAAGGGTGAGTGTCAGGAGGAGGGAGC
>VWZO01001378.1:0-34543 GCA_013396975.1 Bucco capensis
CTGGCCAGGGGTTGGACCTTGGTGGGCCTAGGGAATGGTTGAGTTCAGCGAGGGGATGAGGAGAGTTCTCGCTCCTGCCCTTTGCCATAGGCGCTGGGGATGTGAGCTCAGTGTTGCAGGTGCCAGGCATGAGTGAGCCAGACAGGGACACACAGGCTGGGCTCAGCCCCGGAGCACGTCCCCCACCTTTCTTCTCACTCATCTCCACCAGCCGGGGCTCCCCGATCTCTAGGTAGAAGGTCTTGTTTTTCTCATACTCCTCATCATCTATCACCTTGATTGATATCGTTTTGCTGGAACAGAGAAGAAGAAATAGAGATTCAAGAATAAGGGGGGAAAAGGGAGGAGAGGGAGACAGGGAGAGGAGGAGGAGGGTGGAAATGGCAGGAGCAGGAGGCTGCAGACAGAGAACAGTGGTTTTGGTAGCACAGGCTGGAGGGGTAGCACAGCTGAAAGCAAAGGGCATGATGAGCCAACGGGCTGAGCTTGCCTCAGGATGGCTATGGACCACCGGCTTGGAGCACCAGCAGCTCCCAAGGTTGCCATCCTCCCTGGCACAGCCAGAGGCCACAGCTGGCCACCACATAGCCTGGACCAGCCTTTCCCAGAGATGTCTCAGTCTAGGGTCAGCAAGACATATCCCTTCCCAAAACCCAGGCCACAGAACAGCCCTTTGACAGCTTGGACACATTGCCTAGGCTCCTGGGGGCGCCAGCACTGGAAACCAGCACAGAGCAAGTGCCTGAAAGCACAATGCCCTGCTGAAACCAGCCCCTGCACACAGAGGAGGCTCTGTCTCGCCAGGCACAGCAGAGCCATGCACAGCTTCATGACCAGCTGTTCAGTTTGGGCTTTAGAGGCTCCAATATACAAGCTCAAAAGGGATGCTGGGGGGACATAAGGAAAATATGGTCTTTCTAACCAGAAAGGGTCAAGGGGAGTCTCACTGATGGTGAGATTTGACTTTATTTCCCTTTGCAAACAGCACATCCTTCCCCAAAGGTTTGCTTGTCTCCTGTTTGAGGGTCCTGCAGCAAGTCTCTCTTCTCACATGGCCTGGGCTTGCTGAATTTACCCCTGTGGCATCAGCAGAATGGGTCTAGAAGCAGAGCCCCTGCCAGAAAGCATGCACCACGAAGGGCAAAAGCCTCACAGGAGGCTGTGGCCATCAGCAGAGAGATTTGCTCCTTGGGTCACCCAAAAGAGTGAAAATTGAGTGAATGAATTGCGTTACCAGGGATAAAAATCATCATGGAAGTTCTCCAGCTCCTTTCAGGGACTCATGTAAGTGTTCCCAGAAACTGCCCTCTGATACCTGCTCACCAGAAGGTGACCCTGGGATACGAGGGGCTAGTGCGTGGTGGGAGGACTTCTGCAGTCTTTCCCACAGCTCAAAGCTTTTGCAAAGACCAGATGAAGGGGGGCAGGAATCCAGCTGCCTGGAGTGCCCTGCTCATCCTCATGTGTGTGTGTGGCATTGCTGCTGGCCCAGGACCTCCTCCTGGCCCTGACCTCCTCCCAGACAAGAAACAAGACGGCAATAACACCAAGAAATGAAAAGGCACTGCAGTGACTGCCTGCAGCCCTCTGCTTGCTGCTGAGCTCCTGCTAGGTGTGCTTTTCCCCCTGCCCTCCTAGGAATCCTCTTGCTTGAACAAGCTTCCCAGTGGCTCTCCCTCTGCCCAAGCCTGTCTATCCTGTCCTGTCCTTCGAGGAAATACCTCTTGTCCCATCCCAGCTCCTCTGCTCCTTCCACAGGAAGCCAGCACAAGTCAGAGCAGCCCTGAGGCTGCTCTAAGAGATGATCAAGGAAGATCTGCTGTTCCTGGCTGGTCCCAGTGCTGAAAAATCCATAAACATGGAAGCAAGCCACACTCTAGGGGAGTGAAATTCAGGCCACACTGCAGTAATTGCTGGCTCTGTCCCCTCCTTGCACGTCTGCACTGCCACCCAGAGCCCCTCTGTTAAGGTGACAAGTATTTGGCAGCAGAGTCAACATTTTATCCTCATTCAGAGCAAACATTGCCAAGCACTTGGAGGAACAGCCAGGATGATTTCTTGTGCTGTTTGCTATGAGTCAGAAGTATATTAAGTTTGCCCTTCATGCTTCTAATGAAACCATTTACTCAAGAGCAAGTGGTGGCTGTGGAAAGTGTACCAATGCAGCACTGGCTCTGGGTAATTGCATTCTGTAATGAATATCTGTAATAATTTGCTCTCTTTGTAATTATTACTGCAATAGGTTTGTTCACAGGAAAAAAATGGTTAGCAAGCATGCAGCTCATCTTGCTTTGCATTGATGAGGTTAGGGGAAATTATTGCCTATTAAAAAACTAATGAAGGATGCAAAAATGCTCTCAGCCAAGCTATCAACAAGGACCTGACAGGATTAACAGAGTGATACCATTCCAAGAACATCACTAATGAAATCAATAATTGTCCTGATGATGTGTACTGCACCCTGCCCCCATCTATGGAGAACAAACTTTCTCAGGAGCGCTAAATAAAAAAGCTGCCTTCATCAATTCTGACAGCAGCAGAGGTATCAAGAGGTAAACTTCTTACTGCCTTGTGTGGCATTCCTCAAAGTCCCACAGAATAACTCTCCCTCACCAAAAGGATCCTGTTTGCCAATTAAAGAAGCTGTTCCTGATGCTTAGACCCAGCACCTGTAGACTTCCTTGAATAAGGGGCCTCAGGGCTTGAGGTGCCACTGCCACCAGGTGCTGCTACAGCTCAGCTTTCCAAGTGATCCTTCTGGGATGAGAGCAAGTGCTCTGTGTTGGGTAGACATGTGCACTGCTGCTGTTTCTGCTGTACAAGACTGCTGGGGGAAAAGGGTGGGAGGAACAAACAGCAAGTCTGCTCTCTGGATGAATCTCCAATCAGCAAGAATTGCTGAGGCAAATTTGTCCCTGGGGCTAGACTGCAATCTTGGAGAAAAGGATTTCCTCCTGATGGTGTTGGAGATCACATCTGCTGGAGAAACAGCAAAGAAGGGAAAAAAGCACAGGCTGTAGAGTGTGTGCTTGATCTCCATCACAAAGCCCCCTATGTAAGGTCCTGCATGGGCTTGGGTCTGTGGGGAAGGAGGAGGAGCAGGCAACTGCACCATTTATCCTGTGATGGTGTGAGCAGCATGGAGCTGCTGAGGAGCTGCTGTGGATTGCACCAATGGTCCTGGTGGCCTCACCTACTCCTGTGCTCCTGCTGCATTCCGTGTCCAGATTTGCAAGCCTGCTGCCAGCACTTCCCTTTGCTAGAGGTGCACGTTGCTGTGCAAGGCTGATTTCCTTGCATCACAACCCATGGTGAGACCAGGACAGATTGTTAAGGCTGATGGAGCTTGGTTTCCCTAGCTGGATACAGTGGGATGAAGTATTCCAAGACCCAAAGTCCTAACAGTGCAAGTAACCTGCTGAAATTTGCATCTCAAACCTCTCTCTCCTGTGGCTCAGGAGCCCTTTCAGGAATGGGATAGTGCTTGCGTAAAGAGTAAACAAAAAAGGAACCTGTCTAACACCCTGAAACCCCCACTGCTGAGTCACTGCGAGGCCAGAACCCAGGAGGCCCAAATCCACCAGACAGAGGGGAAAAACCTGAAGAGGAAGAGGGAAGATGAAAGCAGCCTCTAGAGCACTACACATTGTCTTCACCTTGTGCAAAGCTGAGGTCAATCTAGATGCTGTTTCCAAGCTGTCCCTCAAATCCCCACAGAGGTCTAGAGTCAGCTTTGATTTGGGGATGCAAGTGGTGTTTCAGCCCCAGTCTGATGTCTCCAGGAGGTTGGCATTTAAGCCAAACACTCAAGATCCCATGAGTGTGCAATTCCACAGCCCACTGCAGGTGGGAAAGAGCAACTTCTGGAGCATCTCTCCAGTAGATTTGGGTGCATGGGGCTAGATGTCCTTCTGTGGAGCCAGGCTGTGTGTTGGTCTGAGCCACCAAGGCTTGGCATACCTCCTGCCTTCTTCCTCCCTGCCCAGGGACACTGTGGGGCAAGTTTGCAGCAAGCCACTGCTGCTGCTGCTGCTGCTCAGGTTTTCCTTCTGCTGGTGTTGAGGTCATGTCCCTGGAGCTAAAAAAAGGCTGAGGGCATCCACAGCACGTCCAACTGTCTGCCTTTCTGCACCCAAAATTGCTCTTCCCTGAGTCTGTAGCCAAGGCAATTGCTGAGGGAATGAGTTTCATCTCATTTCCATGTGCTGGAAATCAAAGAATAAAATAAATCTTGCAGAATTGCAGCTCTAGCTCTTTTCCTCTTGCTGACACCCAGCAGTAACAAGAGAAGGATGGTGTCTTCATCAACACAGCATAACAAATCTCTGCCCTTGCTCTCCATCAGGATGTAGTTTCCATTTCAAACCATGCTATTGCATTTCAACTGTAAAGGTCTTTTAACAAAGCATTCCTACACAACCCTTAGTTCCAACAGCCTGTGGAAAAGTCCTCATGGCTGGTGATGCTCTAAGGATGGTGCACCAAAAGAAGAACTGCTACACCTGATTGGACCCAATGGCCATCCAGCACAGCCTCTTCTTCTTGACAAGGTGCCAAGAGCACCTTGGGGTAGGAGGAGATGAGAGCAGAATGGGCATGTAGACAATATTTCCAGTTGATGCTCTCCCAGCCCCCAGATATTTGTGTCTCAGGCCAAACCAGGTTTCCATATATTCAGCTATGCTCTGCAGGTTCCTCCCATTTCCCTTTCTGCTTGGGTAAGCTTTTGGCTTTTGCAGTATCCCCTGTGCCAGGGAGAGCAATGTGATTGCTGCTGCCAGCTCAGAGTCATGGACAGCAAACAGCTGCTCTGAGGAGGTTCTGGGTACTTGGCTCAAGCATGCCAGGCCACCTGCATGGAATGGAGAAGAGAAAAGCACCCAGATGCCTGCCTGCAAGTGACCTTGGCAGGGACATGGCACTAGCAGGAGAGACTGAATGTCCCCTGTCAGTGGGCAAGCAAAGTGACTTCCATTTCTCCTCTCTCCACTAGACTTTTGTCTCTTGATGGCCCCAGGAATGAGTGGTGACAGCCTACACAGACCTTTGGATTCATTTTGAACCTGAAGATCTGCACAGCCATGGCAAACCCATGGAAATCCTCAATCCATCCACAAAACTCTTGCCATTCCCAGCCTACAATGCACTGCTTAGTTATGTGAAATGGCCAAACCCTCACTCATGGCTTGGACAAGTGACCAGCACTGCAAGGACCAAGGGAGCTTGCTGTTTCCAGGACATCAGCAGTCAGCTCCAGAGATACACATGCTGGGGGACTGGGGACATCCTGCAGGGTATTTCTTGACAGGGCATGGCATAGGCCATTGGGAAGGCAAGGGAGCAGGTTCAGGCTTTCCTTCCACCAGCTGACAGCAAAACTGCAACAGCCTTGCATGCAGGAAGATACCCAGGTCTGTAGCAGAGGCATTTGTCCCAGTTGCAGGGGACATGTGCCTGGGCAGGGGACACACGAGAGGGCAACGTGACACCTTCTCAGCCAGCTGAGGGACAGAAGATGGGCACAAATAGGCCAGATTATGCAAACAACCTTGTGTCACACATGATTTTAGCTCTCACCCAGTGGTCTCTGACAGAGAAGAGGGTTCATTAGGCTTTCTGTCCCTGCTGATGGGATCCCATCTCTGTAAGCTGTCCAATGAGTCACCCATGCTTGGTCCTTTGCCAAACCAAGCCTTGCAGACATGAAATGCCTGTGCTTAATGAAAACTTTGCCCAAAGCAAGCTACAAACATGAGATGGAGGGCAAAGGAAAACTCTGCCTGAAGCTAAGCTTGATGCATGCTTTGGGAAGTGTGGCTGTGAGCTGATGTGATGTGGCAGCCCAGATCTACACGGGCCTGCACAGTCCAGTGCCTAGCAAAACCAGGGCTGAGCACATCAACCTGGGCAGTGCAAACTTTACTCTTCCCCTCTCCAACTCTGGAGGCAAAATTCACCTGCCTGCTCTTCTTTTCTTGCTTGTACTCTACCTCTTTCTCCTAGGCTTGCTGCATTCATCTTTGTAAGAGCACAGGGCTAGGCTGTCAATGCCATGGCTGCATAAACCTGGCCTCAGGGTACACTGAGTTTAAAAGACAACATATGGCTCAAATATATAACACTGCCCTGCTGCAGAGCATCCCTACCAGGAAAATCCTGGAAAAGGATCTACTCTGCTCTTCCTTGGCCTTGCAGAGATAACAGGATGTGAGAGGTGGTTTCTAGAGACAGGAAGATTGAAGGATGTTGCTGCTTGACTAGCTGGGAGATGAAAGGCACAGCTGATGCTCAGTGCCTCAGAAAGGACTTTTGAGGAGCAACTGTTGTCAGGTAAGATGATTTCACATGTTAGATTGAATGCTGCCTGACTCTCCTCTTTGGAAGACCATATTGGGCAGAATTTGTCAGACCAGAAGTGCTTTTTTTTGGGAATCTTCAATGCTGGCTCTGATCTGACTGTGAATTTTGCACTCTGGCTAACACACTTCTCCCATGTCATATCTTGCAAGGCAAAGATGCATGGCACTCTCTTGCTCAGCTCCCAAACAGGGCCTGAGCCCTTCCTTGGTCATGCTTACATGTTTCCTGGTCCCAGGACAGCTGAAGATGTGGCCTCCCCCTTCCTTCCTGGGGGGGGTGACATGTTGCTAGGATGAGATGTGTGCTGAGCTAAGGAGAAGTCAAGGCTGGATTAGACATCCCTGCTGGAAAACTTAAAGTGGAAAACAACCTCCTGAAGAGGTTTGGGTGGGAAAGGATCTCTGGGTCAACTCCTCATCCCTCTCCCTGATTGTCTTCATACACGTTTTCCCCAAGGAAAACAACTGGAAACTCCTACAAGTGCTTCTTGCTTCTCTCCACACCCCAAGCCACACGTGGCTGTTCTTTACAGCCAGGTGCCCTCTTAAGACAATAATTGCTCTAACCTTTCCAATAAAGATGAGTTACTTTTCCCTCTTTGCACCTGGCAGAGTTGCCATGACAATGCTGCTCCAAACAAGGAGACATCACTCTTCCTGAAATGGTTTTGGCACTCCCCAAAATTCATTTTCCAGGAGCAACTGGCAGCAGAGAGGACATTGCTGCAGCTCCTCTGCAAATCATTGGGCAAACTTCGTTGAGTTCAAGCTGACTAAACAAAACAGTGGGGACCATGCCAAATCAGTGGTCCCTGTCTAGTAGCAGTGGCTTCAGCATCAGGATTCAGACTAGTAGAGGTTGGAAGGGACCTCTGGGCATCATCTAATCCTTCATTTCTGAAGCCCATAACCCAAGGCAGGAGCTCCTCCTCCCCAGTCACAAGGCAAGCCCTGTGAGGGAGGGGATGCAGAGCTACCCAAGGATAAGCAAATTCAGAGCAGGTCCCATAAACTACTCCTCAGTCATCCCCCAGAGGCTGCTGCTCTGGCAGTGTTACTTTCAACAGGCACAATGTTTAGAGCATTACATCAACAAATGACCCCCAAATCTCCACTCTTAAGTTCTGCACTGAAGGTACTGCTTGGTGTTTTCACCTCTTTTGAGGATGACTCTGGCCAAGAAAGAGCTCATGTTGGGGCTGAGCTCCAGCAGTGGGGCTGCTCTCTGCCCAGAGCCCAGCAGGACATGACATGGAGGAGACAAACTTAGCCCCAGGGCTTGGCAAAGCTGGTGTGCCTCTGGAGTTTGTGTCTCTGGACACCGCTTGTTTTCAGAAACAGAGAATAAAGGCAGGAGCTGATTTTACCTCCCCTGGCTGGAAACACAGCCAAGTCTTCAGACAGTTAGGGAGTTGTTCTCATTTGATTCTTTTTTCTTTCCCCTTTCCTTTTCAATGAGTTACCTCTCCAGAGGGGAGAGGAAAAAAGCACTTCAGCTGAGAGCTGAGATGGGATATTTTTCCCCTGCCTTTTCAAGCACTGCCAGCAATTAATGTCCATCCTCTTGCAGGGACCTTTCTAGAACTACCCTGAGAAGACCAGGGGACTCTAATGTCCTCAAGATGCTTTGTCCCAGAAGAGATGCTGGGTACCTGGGCTGTGGTACCTGGGAAGAGCCATTCCCCATCCCAGTTGTCACTCCAGCTGCTGCAGCATCCCAGCAAAGGCCACTCCAAGTGGGCTTTCCCTGTTGCTGGGCACACTTGGGGTCAGGAGCATGTGGGCAGTTTCAGGAGCCACTGTTCACACTGTGTGACTGACACCCCATCTGTTCACTGCCAAGTGACTCAAACTGGGAAACTCAGCTGAAATCCTGTCTAGAAAAACCCTTGGAAAGAGACACCAGGTCTCCTGAAATCCCCAGTGACACAAGGGGTTAAAAGCCTGTGGTGGGAGCACAAAAGCAAACACACATTTGCTAAGGATCCCTCCCCAGTGCTGAGCTAGGTAGGAAACCAACCCTACCAGGAGGATGAAAAAATTCTGCTTCTGTCTCCAGTTACCAAGGAGATTGTTTAAACAAAGCTAAAATAAGAAGAAGCCAGTGGTCAAGAGGAACGTGAGCAGGGAAGAGCACTTGAGTGTTTTGTGATGGCTTGCTGCCTTACAAGCTGGGCAGGGTCCCTTGATCTTGACCAGCAGCTATTCCCCTCTTCCTGGAGGAGAAAAATCCATATTTCAGTTGACATGCAGCTGGGCAAAAATGGTGAGGAGCATTTAAAAAGGGCAATCCAAAAAAGTCCTTGCCCAGAGAGGCCTCAGCCACATCTCAGCTCCATTTATGGCCAATGTGGCTGCAGGATGCAGCATTTGGTGCCTTCAGCCTAGACCTGTGTTCAGGTCATCAGAGGAGACCTCCCTGTGGGAGCAAACTAAATCCAGCTCCATGGGAGGCTGAAAATGACTCCTCATGGTGCCAGCTCAGCAGCTCCAATAAGCTCAAGAAGACTGGGAGACATTTAGAACACTGGATGGAAAATCCTACTGCAAAGCCCCATGGACACATCCATGCTGGACTTGCCCTCAAGGTCAGAAGCCCAAGTCCACCAGATTGCCTGCAAAGACAAAGCTCTCTGAAGCCTCACAGGCTGCACAGCCCATGTCAGGAGCTGCACAGAGCCTGCCCCAGGGCCAGATGCACATTGCTGTGCTCCTGGAAACTGCTGGAGTTACCTGGAAGCAGTGATTCCCACAGAAAGCCTCAGAGGCTGGTTTCAATCCCTCTGCAATCCTTAGTTAAGGCAAGAGGGAAAAGTTCCCAGATGAGGTTTCTCCAGCTGATTCTCCTATCTTACCTTTGCTCATCCTGATGCCTGCAGGGCTTTGAGTTAAAGGCAGAGAATGCCAAAGCACCTGTCTGTAAACTTGCCCATGATTTCCCAAAGGGCTATTCCATTTGCTTGATACTTTGCCAGACTAGCCATTCAGCCTGAAACCTTCTATGTGGAGTGGAGAGAGAGTTAGGAAGAGCTCCACCATCTCCATAATTCAGGAAAAAGCAAATGCTGCTTTGCCCATGCATGAGTTTTTTCCCCTAAGCACCATATTGAGTAATTCTCTCTTCCTTATGCTCTGCTGCAGAGAAGGAAATCTAGCAGAAGGATCTCTCCAGTGCTTAGGATGTGCCAATCCCATAAAATTTTGCTTAAATTAGATCAAGTTCTAAGACTCTCCAAACTTGCAGAATGTGTAGGCTTCCTCGAACTGGCAGCTCAAGGTCTTGGAAGATTTCATCCGCTCTGGAAATGCTCCATCCTCTCTCCCAGTGCCAAAGCTGCCTTTGCATAGGCTGTGCCCTCAGCAGGGCTTTCCCAGGGCTTGGGAGCCTCAGGGGAGCTGGGAGTTCTGCCTCCAGCAGCCAGTGTGTCCATGGCAGGGCAGCTAAAGGGCCTGGGGGAATCCCACATCCATGCCCTGCCTCCCCTCCTCGTCCTTACTGCTGGAGGACTCCAGTGTGCTGTGAGGATGACAGGCTCTCCTCAGTAACTCACAGAATCATTAAGGTTGGAAGAGATCTCTAGGATCATCAAGCCCAACCATCCCTACCACTCCCATACCACTAACCCATGGCCCTAAGGAGAGCATCTCAATGTTTTTTCACCCTGATGGTGAAGGCCTCCTCATCAGCTTGTGCTAGGTGAGCAGTGAAGCTTGTTGAGGCATCTACCTACACCTAGTCCCTCGTGCTCGGACTGAGGTATGCAGGGGATGAGTCTCCTTTTTGGGCTGTCAAACTCCTGAGCTTGCCTTAGTGAGCCAGGGCTGCTGGGAATAGCACTCTGGGTCAGAGTGCTTGGCTTGGCAGGACCATGTTGGACTTGATGATCCTGGAGGTCTCTTCCAACCTTAATGATTCTGTGACTCTATGCTTCAAGCTCTCCCTTCTGTTGGCTGGGTGCAGATGGAGGAAAAAACCCTGCTGCTCCTGGGAAGGGCAACCTAAAACTAGAGGACTTTGAAGCATTTGAAACACAAAGAGGCAGACACACACCTCAGTGTTGTGCTTGGGAGTTTCTCCCTAGCCTAGGCCTGGTGGGAACCACAGGGATGGTTTAGGAGCTGTTAGGTGGAAGAAGGGCAGGAGGGAGGCCAAGGGAAAGGCTTCCCAGAAAGCCCTCCCAGTGCAAAGCCTGTGAGGGGCAGAAAAAGAGAGAGAAATCAAGCTAACATAAATGGCCTTTGGCTCCAGCAAGCCATGCTGGTGATGGTAATTACAGTGTTGAGGAGAAAAAAAAAGGGGCTTTTAAGAAGTGTTCCAAAGCTACCATCTGTCAGGAGTCAAGGCAATTGTAGCAAAGTGTAGCAAGAGGAAAACAAATGGACCAAAACAAGTAGCCAGCAGATAAAGGCTACCTTTTGAATTCTGCCCTTCTTCCCCCCTGAAACTCATCAGCTTTTCCTTCAAGCATGGATAGGTGCTGCTGTGGGGATATTTTATCAGTGCTTTCAAAGAAGAGAATGAAATCTCAGCAGGGGACTCCCTTCAAAGAGGTGCTCCTCCACAAGCAGCCCCCCCTGCTCTCCTTCATCACACCAATTCACACCACCTCATCAGCACAGATCTATTTTCTGACTCAATACCAGGATGCCCAACTGACCATGAGCATGTTTATAAATTACAGCCAGGCAGGGGTTCTCTAATAGCAACACACAGCTGCAGCTCTCTTTTCTCCCTAGGGCTCACATTTTTTTAAAGCTATTTAGGTGTTTATGGTTAATTTAAACCCTAACCACAAGAGCTATAGCAGAGCTCAGGCACTGTCAGGATTTCTGGCCACGTGCCTGCAGTCTCCAGCCTGAGCCTAACTAATGGATATGGCAGCAGAGCCCCAAAGACTCAGCTGATGGTAACCACCATGAGCAGCAAAATGTGTGGGGATCTGCACTAAGAAGCATTGAGGTTGGAAGAGACCTCAAAGCTCATCAAACCCAACCATCCCTATCACTCCCCTGCCACTAAACCATGGCCCTAAGGAGAGCATCTGAATGTTTCTTAAACCCCTCCAGAGAAAGGCTGTGAGGCCACACAACACAGTCAAGTTTGCCCCCCTGCAGCTTTCAGGGTGTTTTGACTGCATTTTAGAATGAATTGGGAAAATCTGGGCAAGCAGCAGCAAAGGAGCCTCCAGAAATGCTCTGAGGATGGCAGCACCAGGAGAGCCAAGGCTGGGCTGAGCCAGCTTGCCCAGGCACAGCTGCTGCAGCCCTGGAGCTCTGTGGAGGTGAACATTTGTTTGCTGTTTCCCCAGAGGAACCTTTGCAGAGCACATTAGCAAAAGTCTCTTCATTTTATTGGCATTACTTGAGGAAGATGTCAGGGCATGGTCAAAGAGAACAAAAATTGAGGAAGCTGGCACAGTGCTGCATGCATTTGGTGAGAGAGGTTTTTAATTTGCTGCCTCCTTTTCCTGAGAGCAAAAAAGAATCCTCTAGTAATGTCTTTATTGTTTTGCTGCCAGAGCCTGAGCTTGGAGGATTATTCTGCACAGAGCTATAAATGATGCCCCATATTAATGATTGCTTTCACTGATCTTTGGAGGAAAATTCCAGGCTGAGATGAGATTTCCATTTCTACACCTCAAATAAACAGCTTCATGTCAAAATCCTAGCAGTTAGGCAGGAAAAATGTGCTTCCAAGCTGCCAGAAAGCCAGATCAAAATGGCCAAGGTGTATTCCAGGTGGATGATAATTTACAGGTACTGGGCTCCAGCTGAAGAGCAAAGAGGATCCTGCACCATGGCTGGGCACCACAGCAAGAGAGAAGTGGGAAATACTCTTCTTTCCCAACTGAACCAGCTGTGCCATCAAAAACACCAAGAGGGAGGCTGGTTTGAAAGCTGAAGATAACACAGATCTGCATCCAACTCACACAAGATAGGCACCAACTCCTCTGTGCTTCCCAAGAGGCAGAGCAAGTCACACATCAGCCCAGTCACTTCCATGGTACACATATGGTGTCCTACACTAGCAGGGCCATGTATATTTAATAGGCACTGGCACACACACACACACACAGAGCCTGGAGGCATTCAGACAAAAGTTGCCTGAGACATTTACAGCCTGGATGCTCACTTGTGTTGGTTTTGCCTTTTCAAGTCCAGCAGGAGTTTGTTTTCCAGCTGATGGGCACACACAAAGGCTGTAAGCAGAGCGTGGCAGGAAGGGAGGGTACCCCACAGATCTGTTAGCTGGCATGACAGCAGTTATATTCAGCAGGAATGATTGCCTTTATTAGGCATCCTGTATTATTCACCAGTCCAGTCACATCTCCTCGCACTGCAGGAGAAGCCAAGAGCTAATTGGGATGAATAATTTTAGGCCTGGCATCCTTCACCTACTAGCACCCTACAGAGATGCACCCAGTGCCAGGGGAGCCAGGATTTCCATTCCAGGGCTGTTAGGAGCACTAGGAAAATTAAGCAATATCCAGGCAAATCAAGCCCAGCTGCAAAAGTCACTGCAGTCATTGGGAAAAATCTGACCAGCCTTCAGGGCTTCTTTTGTTCTAGCATGTTGATAGCTACAGGAAACAGACACTTTTAAAAGTTTTCACAACTGGGTTTCAGGAGGACTTGTCAGCCTTATTAAATACAATATTTCACTCTGTGAGCTCTTATTTATTTATTTGTCTTGGCCCTCTCAGCCCCACAAAGCTGCCTGGAAGCAAGGAAAGGGCCTTGCTGAGCTGCAGACTGAAGCAATGCTCTGGGTCTGCAATCCAAAGGAAAGCAGAAGACAAATTAAGAATTTACATGCATATATATTTGTGTGTGTATATATATATATATTTGCAATTCTTCTTTGTGGCAAGGGTTTGGGAATTTGTTTTGTTGCTTTTATTGTATTCATAGACCTTCTTTCCAAATCTGATACTTAGAGAAACAGATTTTGTTACTATATCCAGCATCCATCATGGCATTTTGATTTGCAGTCCATGACCAGGACTCCAGCCAGGCTCTGGTAAACAAGAGAAACAAGACTGGGAAGCAAGGGATCTGGAAGGCTTGTTTGTGTGGTGTGTAGCTCTTTATTGAATAAAGCTCTTTTGCAGAAGCTGGAGTCCATGTTTCAATGCAGTCAACCCAAATGCCTCTCAGAAAGTGCATCCAGGTTGATCTTTCCCACCCTGTTTGCTTCAGCTGAAGATCACAAGTGGGTTCCTCCTGTTCCTCCTCAAAAAGCCCAAATGCCTCTGAGGAAATGAGAGTGCCTGACTTTGGAGCTGGACTGGCATTGATTTGCATGTGATTTGCATTTCATCACTAATCACTCCACAAATGTGTGGCAAACACCACTTTGATCAGCTGACTGTGGGCAAACAAAGTAAGCTGTCTTGCAGTTTGGAGCCAGTGAGGTAAATTGCCACTCAGATGGCCTGGGTTTCTCCCAAGCAAGCCAAGCTGCTAGCCCCTGGCCATCAGGACACCCTGTCCTGCCTGTCTGCTCTCCTCTGCTTTCCTCTCCCTGACAGCAAAATCATTTCTTCTAGGAAAGTGGTGTGATGCTCTCTGCTACCCATGCAGTTGGACCAGCTCATGGCTGCAAGCAGAGCCTGGAGGCACCCAGGCACAGGACTCATCCCAGCCCTGCCAAAACTAATGGACTTGCTCATAGCAACCCCCTCCATCACTGGACAGACAGATGTCCCCAGGGGACACCATTCAGGCCACTGGGAAGCCAAATATTGCAGCAAACCTGCTGGCACATCTGGGGATGGGCAGGCCATCAGCAGGGGCTTCTCCTCCTGATCCATTGGTTTTCTCATCTTGGCACTTCAGCTCTTGCTAAAATCTGCATGTGCCTTTCAAAAGGTGCCAGACAAAAAACCTGAGGAGCTCACAAAGTGCTGTGGCCTTGGATAGGCATGGAAAAGGGAACAGATTGCAACTGGAGGAGGATAAAAGTGGGTACCCATCTCTGAATGGGTAGTGAATTGCAGTGATGTCAGGGGGAACTGGGCCTGCCTGTCCAGCTGCAGAGGCTGTTGGAGTGAACACTTGCCCCTTCTAAAGCCAACTACTCTCTGGAAAGGTGTCTGAAAAGTTTTCTCAGCAGAAAGAAATCATCTAACAGTGATTTACACCTCTCTTCCTGTTGCTTAGCACTGCAGGACAAATCCTTCTGCTACAGCAGTGGGAGGTGTGGCAAAGGCAGGGAAGGTGGCTGGTGTCCTCAGACACACAGCCAGCACCTGCTGCAGCTCCTCTCACCAGCATGGCTCTGCCCATGCACCCTCAGAGGAGATGATGCTCCAGGATCTGCACTGCTGGCCTGGGGGACCACAGAATGGAGCTTTTTCTGCAGCAGAGTCATGCCTGATGTCTCACTCCTGTGTGAGCTTTAAGGTGTCCACTCCAGCCCCCACATAATACACTTGAGGCATCGGTCAGCCATAGGCAAACCAATCACCAATCAGACAAATCACAACCTGAGCCCATGTGGAATGGCTGGGTCTCCTTCTCAAATCTCTCAAAACCAGGCAAACCTGTTCAATTCACCTTCTGAAGGTGGGTCAAGAGATAAGATAGGAAGTTCTGACCAAAAGAGGAAATTTCTGGGCAAGTCCAGCATGGCTGGGGTTCCTGGGGACAGATGTGGCCATTTGTGAGCCTGGGGCTGGCCATGAGCAAACAGTGCACGCTGGCAGCCCAGAAGCACAATGGCATCCTGGGCTGCAGCAAGAGAAGCGTGGCCAGCAGAGCCAGAGAGGTGATTCTGCCACTGCACTCTGCTCTGCTCACACCTCCTCTGCAATACTGGGTCCAGTTCTGGAGCCCTCAACACACAAAGGACATGGAGCTGATGGAGCAGGTGCAGAGGAGGCCATGAGAATGATCAGGGGCTGGAACACCTCTGCTCTGAGGACAGGCTGAGGGAGCTGGGATTGTTCAGCCTGGAGAAGAGAAGGCTTCAGGGGACCTACTAGTGACTTTCCAGTACCTAAAGGGAACTTCCAAGCAGGCTGCAGAGGGCCTGTTTGCAAAGGCCTGCAGTGAAAGGACAAGGGGCAATGGTTTTAAATTGGAGAGGAGTAGATTTAAACTGGATATTAGAAAGAAGTTCCTCACCACGAGGGTGGTGGAACACTGGACCAGGTTGCCCAGGGAGGTGGTTGAGTTCCCATCCCTGGAGGCATTGCAGGTGAGGCTTGCCAGGGCTCTGGGCAAGCTGATCTAGTTGGGGATGTCCCTGCCCACTGCAGGGGGGTTGGACTAGATAAGCTCCAGAGGTCCCTTCCAACCCAAACCATTCTAGGATTCTATGATATTCAGCAGAGAAATCCCAGCACTACTCATGACCCACTGTGAGGTCTCAGGAGAACAAGCCACATCAACACTTCAGCACAGCCTTTGGAGGAGGATCCTGAAGTCACCCAGTCAACTGGCCTAGTGCCCAGTGGCCAGTGTCACCCCAGTGGGCAAGAGGCCAGTCCAACAGCTCTGTAAATACAGCCTTTTTAATGAAAGTATTGAACTGGAGCTGGATGTCTGGCCTTAACAAACCCAAATTAACCAAGGACTGACTTCACTCTGCTGCTATTTTTAGCTTCCCAAACCACTCTGACCATGCCCTGCCCTACACCCTCTGCCTGTGAACCCTTTCAGCTTGACTCAACTCAGCAACTGCCTCGACACAAGTGTCTCTGTATCCATTACTCATCTCCAATGTCCCTGTGGTGTTGATCTTCTCCACCTTTCCCCACATCACTCCTGCTTTGGGCTGGATTTTGATCTACACCAGCCAGCAGGTGCCTTCAAGCCTTGGTGAACTGTTAGGCTCACAGTATCACAGTATGTCAGGGGTTGGAAGGGACCTAGAAAGATCATCTAGTGCAACCCCCCTGCCACAGCAGGATCACCTAGACCAGCTCACACAGCAATGTGTCCAGGCAGCTCTGCAATGGCTCCAGACAAGGAGACTCCACAGCCTCCTGGGCAGCCTGGGCCAGTGCTCTGGCACCTGCACTGCAAAGAAGTTTCTCCTCGTGTTAATACTAAACCTCCTGTGGTCCAACTTGCTCCCATTCCCTCTTGTCCTACCATTGGATGCCATGGAGCAGAGCCTGGCTCTCTCCTCCTCACACTCACCCTGAACATATTTCTAAGCATTAATGAGGTCTCCTCTCAGTTTCCTCTTCTCCAGGCTGAAGAGACCCAGGCTCAGTGAGATGCCTCCCACCAGAGTCACCTGCATGTGCACACAGTGTCTCCTCTGAGCCTTGCCTGCTTTGCTGATCTAATGTGTGCTGCCTCTCAGGTTCATTTGGCCACTGACAAAACACACCTCTGGAAGCAGCTGCTGCTAGGGCTCCTGCACCAAAATCACTCAGCAGCTTTAGAGAAGGGAGACCTGATGGGGCCCAACTGGCAGAAATGGCTTAGCCATGTTGGATTTGATTGAGCAGCCTTGGTAGGTGCCAGCTGAAATGTCCCAGCCAGCTGGTGGCACAGGGAGGGGGCTGCTTGCTCCTCAAGATGTCCAGATCTGCTTGGAGCATGCTGGAAAAGTGATGTTCTGCTGGGTTACAGCCAAACAGATATGGCCCCAGCTGCCTTTCTCCCGACACCTCCAGGGCTGAGTGCTGCCACTCCAAGCAGAAATGCCATGTGCCTCTTCCCAGATATGTAAGGCACTGCACAGGCAGAAATTGGCTGATAACAGAGGTGTGAAAACCAGCACTGAGCTCATGCTCCAAACCAGAGGTCCTGCAGGACTCCTTATCTCTCCTGCTCCAGGAAAGGCAGCCAGACAAAGCTCTGACGTGGTTTTTTCCCCCCTACTTGTGACTCTCAGAGGAAGATGAGGTCTTTACAAGGATAGACAATTATTAGTGCTCTGACTCTACTGTTTCCCAAATCTTTACCACCAGAAGAGGACATGGTTTAAGTTTGGATATGAAAGGCAAAATCTACTTGAAAGAAACACACTCAATCCAACCCCAAACCCCTTCACCATGAGCTACAAAGCCTGCTGAACTGGGAGACTGGAAGCTGCTCCTTTCTAACTACAGGATTTTATAAGTGGAAGAAGAAAGATTTTTTTTCCAGTACAATTCAGTGTGGATTTCTTTTTCTTCTTATTTTTTTTTTTGGAGGGAGGGGGTCAGAAGGTGTAAGATGAAAATTTATTGAAGGTAAATATTTCCTGGAACACAGATTGGTCTCTGTTGTGCAGCTGTGAGCATTAAGCTTTATCTGCAGCACAGTTTCCAGGAAGCTGCTTGCTTTAACGCCCCAATCAGGAGTAAGACACAGCTCACAGCTCACTCATGGACACATCTGCACTCACCTTGCTGAGGACCTTGTGGTGACCAGAGGCCATCCCCAAGCAATGGTGTGCAGGATGGCTGTAAGCAAAGAAGCTCAGCACAGGCTCTGCCTCAGCCTGGCAGTGGTGGCATCACCTGCCACCAGCTCTGAGGGGCTTTGGTAGCACAAGTGAGAATGCCCCTGCTGACACTTGAGGCTGGCCTGGCTCTGTTACCTCTCCCATCCTCATAACCTCCTGGCTCTGGAGGAACAAGATGCTGAAAGAGGGGAAACTTGAACAGACCTGTTTCTTTGTGACCCAAAACATGTAGTTTCCATTCTTGAATTAGTAAGGGAGGTGGACAGTATATGGGGACATGTAGAGGATTGACACCTGGAAAAATACAGGGCATGCAAGTGTTTTTCTCTTAAGTCTTCCCTGAATGCTGCATCCATGGCATGATACCTTCAGGAGGATGAAGGTGACCTTGAGATGTGTTGGAAGATGTCTAAAAAGCTCAGGAGAGGCCAGTCTGAGAAAAACTCAAGAGTATCAGGGTGCAAACAGCCTGTCTGTTGGGCAGGGGAGATGGTGCTGGTGACAGAGAGGCTGACTGGCAGGGACAATCCATGGCAGTGGAGGCTAGATGCATGCAGCAGAGACCATGCAACAGCCCAATGCCTTTCCCACCTTTCCTCCTTGTTTTCCCCCCATTGCTCCATGCTTTTTTTTTTCAGTGATGTGAAAACCCTGCATCACCAGTCCCAGAGCAGGGTCTGCAGTGCTGGGAGGCTTTTGGCACACTGAAACCTTGGAGGGACATGAGCCACAGCCTGGGCCTGGGAAGGGGATTATAACGTGCCTGTTGCACGTGGGACTTGACATCCAACATAGCTAATGCCTCCTTAATCACTCATAAGCCACTCTGCTCTGAAAGAGTAATAATAATGATAAAAAACCCCCTCTTTAGTCTCTTTGTGTTCAGTGTTTGCAAATCCCAAGGCCGTCAACAGAATGCTGCCACTGCTGAGTGAACTTAACTGTTACCCTACAAAGAGCCACCGATGATTACACTGCTCAAAATAGCTTTGATCCATTCCCTCCACTCCCCTTTACTGCTCCAGACACAAATGCTTAGTGATTGTTACTTGGCAACCATGGTAAAAATGTTCTGAGCCACAAGTGGCTACCAAGGATGAAATCACTGTCATGAAATTTCCAAAATAAGGACTGCAATACCAGAACTCTGATTCCCAAGAGGAATAAATAAATAAATAAATCCCTCCCTTTCTTTTTTATTTGTTTTAAAAAGAATTTATTTCTTTATTTTTATTAGCAAAGTATTTCTCTTTGCTTCTTTGGGAAGCTTCTTTGTGACGAGGATGCTCAGAGGCTGGAGCACCTCTCCTGTGAGGACAGGCTGGGAGAGTTGGGATTGTTCAGTCTGGAGAAGAGAAGGCTCCAAGGAGACCTTCTTGTGACCTTCCAGGATCTGCAGGGGCTACAAGAGGGGTGGGGGAGGACTTGTTAGGATGTCAGATAGCAATAGGACTAGGGGGAATGGATCCAAGCTTGAGGAGGGGAGATTTAGGTTGGATGTTAGGCAGAAGTTGTTCCCCAGGAGGGTGCTGACCAATGTGCCAGGTTGCCCAGAGAGGTGGTGGCAGCCCCAGCCCTGGCAGTGTTGCAGGCCAGGCTGGCTGGGGCTGGGAGCAAGCTGCTCTAGTGCCAGGTGTCCCTGCCCAGGGCAGGGGGGTGGAACTAGATGAGCTTGAAGGTTCCTTCCAACCCTGACAGTTCTTCTATGATCCTATGACTTGATTCAGCTTCTTTTGCTGCAGTGAGCATCACCTATGCTTCCATGAGTATATGGGACACACACAAACCTTTGGGAAAGAATGTGTATCCTATCCTGAAGCCTAGCCAGAAGAGTTCAGGTGGGCAGGGACCTGTGGAGGTCCTTGGTCAGAGCAAGGCAACCCCAAAGGAGGTCTTTGATCAAGTGACCCCAAAGCTAGGGCAGGATGCTCATCTATGCCTCTGTGCAAGCACACACCATCTGGCACACTTTCCAGTCCCTCAGAAGCAAGGCCAGAGCACAGAATAAAAGGTTAATCCATCTGAGACTGCTTTAAACTAGATATCACCAGAGCAATGAAAAGCTGGGATGGCTACCAGGTATTGATTAATCTATTGCCTGAACCTATAGTTGTCAAGCATCCAACTCACATCTCCGTAAATCTCCTCTTCTCCTATGGCTTAGCTCCTGTATTCAATGCTGTGCAGACCCAGGGATTGCCAAAAAGAAGATGCAACTTGTAGGGGAAGCATCTCCAGGCAATGGACAACTGAGATTTGATCTCTGATAAAATAGCTCAGAGTGAGAAAACGTTTGGGTGGTGGTTCTCTGTGGATGTTATGGAGTCAGAAGTGACCTTGGAGATAGTAAAATGCACCACAGAGCAGGGGTGTAGTAAAGCAGAGATGACTTGGCAATATGCAAATACTAACCAATGGTACCATATTCTGGTTCTATGTAACCAGTAGCAAAGAGACATATGTACTAGAGAAAAGGTATATAAGAAGACACTTGTAGTTAATAAAGAGACTTGAATTTGCTGCTTCACCAGAAGATGAAACCTGTGTAGTGTATTTGACCACCCCGACAGTTCTCCTGGAAAACTCAGTGCCTTTCCAGCTGATGGGAAGCTCTCCTTGGTAACCTTTGATGAAGCAATGTTTCTCTGTGGGTTTGCTTTGCTCAAAGGTCCAGAGGCTGGCCAGCTGCTGAACAAACTGAACTCCACACAATCAGAGAGCTAGGAAACCAAACCAACATACACCAAGCCTCATTTCTTGAACAGAAGCTTCTTGAAGTTGCCTAACTCTTCACCAGGGAAATATTTCATTCCAGAGATTAAACACTCTGTCTGGAGACTCAGAAGCAACGTACTGCTAATTAGCATTTGTCTCAAAGCCTGATTATTCACACTGTTCCCCTTTTAGGGAACATATTCCTTCCAACCTCACACACAGATCTGTGCCCACAGATCTACTTTCTCCTCTGATCAATATCCATTAGTTGCAACTTTGCCTAAATCTGAGTAGCAAGGGCATCTGTTCCTTTCCAGACCAATGCTAGATGGGATCAACCATCAGAAATCAAGTTCACCCCAGTTTTCAACCCAGCCCAGCCCCAGAGCCCTCCTCCAGGCTACCCTGATACTTCAGGAGAGGACAAGGAGTACAAGGAGGTGCTTGTCCATCTCTGCCATGCTCCCCTGGCAGCAGGAAAGGCTGCAAGGGGATTTCAGGTCCTGCAGTGGGAATATCTGCTCAGCTCCCTTCTGCTTTCTGAGGGTGCAATTTTATCAGCTGCTGAGCAACCTGCACCATCTCTTCCCACAGGAAAGGGCTTAGGGAGCAGGCTCTATCCCTTTTCTAGGCCATTTCTGGGCTGATGCATGCTTGCAGTGCATGGTGGGTAGAAACATAGAATCACTTAGTTTGGAAAACATCTCTAAGATCATCAAACCTAACCATTGATCCAACAGTCCCATGCCACTAAACCATGTCACCAAGTGTCATATCTACATGATCTCTGAACCCCTCCAGGAATGGTGACTCCAGCAGTGCCCTGGGCAGCCTCTTCCAATGCCTAACCACTGTGGCAGGGAACAAATTGTTCCTAATAGCCAATCTGATCCTCCTCTGGCACAACTTGAGGCTATTTCCTCTTGTCCTATTGCTAGTCACCTGGGAGAAGACATCTCACTCCAGCCTCCTGCCAGGGAGCTGTAGAGAGTGAGAAGGTCTCCCCTTGAGCCTCCTCTTCTCCAGCCTAACCAACCCCAGTTCCCTCAGCTGCTCCTCACAAGCCTTGTGCTCTAGATTGCCCATATAATCTTAACTCATCTGAAGTTCAGTGCTCCTGTACATCTCCATCAGCCAGAAGTAATGGTACTGCCTGTGTAAATCATTCTGACCACAGAGGAACAGGGTGAATGCACACCAGAGTTCTCCTGAGGGAATGGGTGTGAAATGCTCATTTCAAACCATTTCCACACTTGAGCTGCCATCACTGGGAGTGTTCTGAGCTCAGCAGCACTTGCAGGATTCAGCCACCACTAAACCCTATTCTCATCTCTGCTCTGCACTCCAAAGAGGAGGAGAAAAGACATATTCCTTCTGTCTTACAGGTAGTAAAAGGAGCCATTGCTGTGACATTTTAGAAGGTTGGGGGTTTTGTTGTTGTTTTCCCCAACACCTGGAACAAAAATACCCAACACATTTTCCATTTTAATACCCCAAAAGCTGATGACCTCCCTGTTGTGGGGGTCAGCACATTCCCCACCTGCCAGCAAGTGACAGATGAAGCCAACCACCTCCACTGCAATTCTCCAGCCTGCAATCAAAATGAGACAGGCTCTTTGCCAGCTCACCTCTAAGTAAAATGTGGCTTTCAGTGGGACAGGAGGACAGCTGAGGAGATGGAAGCCTCTTCTGCCCTCTGCATGGTGATGGCAGCTTGGGCATATCACACTAGGGTGAGAGGCACAGCAGCATGGATGTGACAAAGGGGTGACTGAGGTACCAGTGTTCTCAGGGGTCCTATCTCCACCTCCTCCTTTGACCTCTCTGTCCTGCTACTGTTTGGCTCATCTCTACCCTCCTCTCTCTCTACCTCAGCTTCCAGCTCTCTTAGGGCCCAGAATCCCAGCAACCCACCAGGGCAAGTGACACAGTAGCAGCCATCAGCAGGAGGTGACATCTGCTTGGCTTAGACAAGAGAGGATCAAATCCCCTTAACAGCACGGCACAGACACAGTTGCCTGACCAAACACCTTGTTGCAGATGCCTTTCTCCATTTGCCCTGCTTCTTCCTTCTTTCCCTCTCCCCTTCCACTGCAGACAGGATTGGCCCAGGCAGGGAGCTTGATAACCTGTCCCCAGCCTACAATAGCATAGAAGCCCTGAAATATCTCTTGGTGGGTGGAGAAGCAGAGTGAGGCTGACTGAGCCATCCCTGTGCAGCAGCCTCTGGAACTCTGCCAGTTGCCAGAAGAAATTGATCATATTTTAACCTGGCTTATGATTTCCTCCTCTCCTTCAAGAGCCCAGGAGCAGCCTAGCCGTCCATCAGGCTCTGGCCAAGGCTAGTTTAGCTATTTATCTTTGTGCCTGCAACAACATCCTACAGTAGGTGATGAGTTACCCCAACCCTCTATAGGCATCCTGGGACACAAGTGGACACCGTAAGACAGGACTCAATGGCTTTAAAACTGCTTGGAGAGAAAGGAAAAGGCAGGAGATGTCAAGAAGGCAATAGCTGTCGGAAGAGCTAAGGGACGGATTAGTTTGCATAATTAATTACTGCACTTCAAGGGGAGCTCAGGAGCCAAGGTCTCCTCTTGCTGAAGTTGTTCTCCTCCGTTGGCGTGCAGCAGAGCTCCGATCAATCATGGCCACTGCAGCTCCCTGGTGACACTGCTAAGTGCTCCACTGAGCCGAGATGAATTAGAGATGGTCATGGTGGAACTGTGGGGTGCCCAGGTCTCTCTCCCGGGCTCCTGCAGCCACTGAGATTCATCCTTGCTCTCCTCTCAACCACATTTCCTGAGCCAGATGGGATCAAGGAGATAATGCTTGTACAGAGCAGCACCAGCCCTGATAACAAGCTATTAACAAGAGGTGTTTGCAGGCTGCACCACTCCTGACTGCAGAGTCAATAACACGCAGCAGATAAACCCCAAGTGCTTCTCTGTACCATGGAGCAGTGGTCAGGCTGCAAGCCACATGCTGGGAAACTCAGCAATATCACCTCAGTCTCAATCTTTCTGTGCCTCAGTTTCCCCTACCTCTACAACAGCATGACACGAGTTGGCTTTGTGAAGCACCTGGGCAACTCTGAGGTAGAAGTGGAGCGTAAGACTCTAGATGTTGCCGCAAATTGCTGAGCTACTGCAGGTTCCAGCTGTTTCAGACCAGTTCCAGCTAGTTCAGACCAGTTCCAGATGGCTCAAACTGGTTCCAGCTGCTTCAGACTGATTCCAACAGGTTTCAGCTGTTCAAATTAGTTCTGACCAGTTCCAACTGGTTTGTTTTCAACTGGTTCCAACCGTTCCCAATGGTTTCAGACAAATGGTTCTGGTTGGACTGGTTCAAACCACTTCCAGCCGGTTCAAACTGGTACTGACCAGTTACAGCCAGTTCAAACACGTTTCAGCCCATTCAAACTGGTTCCAACTGGTTTTGACTGGTTCAAACTGCTTCCAGCCGGTTCGGAATGATTCAAACCAGTTCCAACCAGTTCAGGCTGGTTCACCATTTCTGACCAGTTCCAACTAGCTTCAGCCAGCTGGTTCTGACTGGTTCAGAATGCTTCCAGCCAGTTCAAACTGTTACCGACCAGTTACAGCTGGTTCAAACAGGTTTAAGTGGTTCAAACTGGTTCCAGCCAGTTCTGACCTGTTCTGACTGATTCCAACTGACTTCAGCCAGCCCTTCAAACTGGTCCCAACTGCTTCCAACTGGTTCTGACTGATTCCAGCAGGCTCACCACTTCCAAACAGTTCCAACTGGTTCCAATTGGCTTCAGCCAGTTGGTTTATAGAATCATAGAATCGTAGAACAGTTCCAGCTGGAAGAGANCAAACCAGTTCAAACTGATTCTGACCATTTCCAGCCAGTTCTAACCAGGTTCTGACCAGCCTCCACTGGAAGAAGCAAAGCTATGAGTGCCAGGCAGGATCCTTGTCCTGGTTTGGGTTCCCCCCTAGCCGCCGGGGTCGGTGTGAGGGCATGCGCGCTGCCTGCACTTCTCTTGGCTCCAAGGCGCTGTTCCTGCCAGCCTCAGCACCAGAAGCTGCTCTAAGTACATCATCCATTATTACTATTTTCCTCCTTGACACAGGGAAAAATTAATTTTCTTTTAAGAAGTGATGTATGAAGAAGGCAGATTTGCCTGAATAATATACGAACCTATAATCTAGCTGTTACCCTTTGTCTGAAGCATTAACATTAGCAGAAGGCAATTTAGGATGATTGCTTTTAAGTTGTAAAGCCACTGTTCAATTAGAGCATGAAATGAAAGACTTATCACTCGTGCTGGCACAGAGATTTATTCTCAAAGTATTTCTTTTCAGTCATAAAGATGCTGGTTTTGTCGAAAGTGACATGTTTAGAACAAGCTGCTTTTGTCTAATATCACCATGAAAAATGGTTTGGAATCAAACATTTTTATGTTTAGGATAATGATAGCATTTTGTTCAAAAAAAAAAAAAAGCAACATGATGCTTTGAATTTCACTTTGAGTTTGGTTTGAGGAGATTTCTATTCCTCTGCACCATGGGCTGCAGAGGTGAACAGGAGTTCACCTTCTGTGACACCTCCTTCACTAGGGCAGTGGTGGTGGAGGCTGTGGTATCACCACACAAATATTTTAACAACCAAACAGAGCTCCCAGCAGTCTCCCACAAGCCTGAAGCTTATGGGATCCCAAGATGAACTTCCTGTGAATCAACTCCTTGTGATATGCTGGGAACCAGGGCTGTAGGAAACCTTCCTCCTAGCAAGCGGAGAAGTAACTGCAAATTTGTGGCTTGTAAACAAAACACAACAACCAACCAACCAAAAAACCGAAAAGAACAAAAGTGCCAAAGTGTGATGTCAGAAGAGTCCCCATGTGCCCAGCTGGCACTTGGCTGCAGTGGGGAAACTTCTTTCAGGGAGTTGTAGGGTGAAAAGGTGTTCCTTCAGCTTCCTCTTCTCCAGACTAACCAACCCCAGTTCCCTCAGCTGCTCCTCACCACACTTGTGCTCTAGACCCTTCCCCAGCCTCATTGCCCTTCTCTGGACACATTCCAGCAGCTTAATGTCTTTCTCATAGTGAGGGGCCCAAAACTGAACACAGTATTCAAGGTGTGGCCTCACCAGTGCTGCATACAGGGGGATGATCCCTGCTCTAGTTCTATCAGTCACACTATTTCAGATACAAGCCAGGATGCTGTTGGCCTTCTTGGCCACCTGNGGCACAGCCATGGTCAGGGGGGCTCAGATCACCCATCACTGGCAGTAAGGGAATGAATGAGGTGCACATCTGTGCAGCCTGCCTCTCCCAAATCAGAAAGGCCCCTAAGTGGAGCTTAAAGGATGCTGGGGCTCCCAAAGCTGTGCAAAAGGAAAGCCATGGGGCTGAGCTGTGCTTGGGAGAGAGGAGCCCTCCCCTGAAAGCAGCCATGCTCTGCCTGGTTGCAGGGAAGCTGGCCAGTACACCTTGTTCCCGCTCGGCACTATTAATTTGGCTAAGAGGTGGGAGCTGGCAGCTCCTCTGGGCAGAGTCCTGTGCTGAATACCAAGGCCTAATGTCGAGACACAAGGTATGGCCAGGAGGGAGCAGCCAGCAAGCTCTGGGAGCTGCTCCTCCCCGTCTGGCGCTGCCTGCCATGCCTGCGGCTCTGGCACTGCCACGCTTCTTGTCCCTCCAAAATGCAGCCCTGCTTCCCAGCTTCCTCCTCGTTTCCAAGCTCTTGTCTGAAGTTTTAACCTCCTGAGATTGCAGCTCCCATCTTTCTCTGATCCTCTTGCAAAATCCATGTAAACAACAGGCATGCAAGCAAGGACACACACAGCAGCTCCCTGCATGAAATAGCCAAGTCTGTCACGCTCCACAGAGAGGCACTGAGGTCTGCAACACAGAAGTCTAGACCAGAATTGCCACCAGGACTTTTTCTTTCATGTACTCAGGTTTGCCATTGTTAAATTTAAGGGTATGATATGGCTAGTTAGAACAAGACAGCTCAGTATCTGCAATTAATCCTTGCCTGAAACAGACTGCAAATGAGCACTTCACTCTGCTTGGGCCTGAGGATGCTGATATGGAAATCCCAGGGAAAAGATGAAAGGAGAAAAAGGACAATAATATCTCCAAGGGAAGTTTATTCCCACAAAAGAAACTGCTGGGCTCATTTATATGATGCTGTTTTCTCAAGGCTGTAGCCATTATCATCTTGCTGAGATCTTTTCCAGTTGCACTTTGCAGAGGTCTGGATGGATGAGAATTACACCTTGGTTCTGGGCAGCCTCTGGCAGAAGTTTATACAGCATCAAGAAATGGAAAGAAACAAAAAAAAAAGTACTAGAAAGTTTCTTGCAGTGAGAACATTTGTCACTGAGATGTTTCATGGAATAAGCCCTGGGCATGGGACCAAGAGAAGTAATTGGACTGGCCATGCTCCATGTTTAAAATACTTGTCTTGGGCTTTTCAAGTGTGAAAAGAATTTCAGGTCTTTCTTCCAGAGAGTTAGGAAGAGGATGGGTGATGGCATTTGTTTCTCAGGCTCATACAGCCTTTAGGATTTTACCCTGAAACCATGCTGCCTCCTCCCTCAAAATGCTGCCAGCACAAAAACCTGCTCTTTACTGGTGTCCTGAAAGCCCTGAACTGTACCAAGCCTCCTGCACAGTGCTGCCTGAGCAGGCAGGAGCAGGCAGAAGCATGCTCACATGGGATCATGCCATGTGGGAGTCACACTGTAGCACACAGGGAAGTTGACTCTGGAGTCGTGCAAGGACAGTGTCTTCAGAGAGGCACCTTGCCTCATGCCTATGGCTCAGGAGAGCCATTCTCAGCATGCCTTTTGCTGGCAGCTCCCCTGGGCCATCCATCTGCCACCTTAGTCCTGAGCGTCCCTCCAGACTGCTGAGGAGCAGACAAACCCCAGCCCTTTGTGCACAAGTTCCTGCTCCTCCCCAAATT
Organism: Bucco capensis; assembly: GCA_013396975.1. Taxonomy (NCBI): domain Eukaryota; kingdom Metazoa; phylum Chordata; class Aves; order Piciformes; family Bucconidae; genus Bucco; species Bucco capensis. The sequence goes on from VWZO01001378.1 coordinate 27,429, forward strand.
CCTTACAGCTGCGAAAGGGAGAGAAGAAGATGGTGTGAAACATGATGAGAACACTGACAGGATAGAGAAGGCTGTGGTGGGAGCTACCACCATGCATCAGGAGATAAGGAAACTACAGCTGGATCTAAAGGAGGCAGCTCACAAACTGCCAGCCCTGCACAGGTTGAAGCTAGCTTTAAATGTCTCTGCTTCTCAGCTCCATGCTGTGGATTAAACATTTGGGCTGACACATGCGGTGGACCCTGCTGCCTTGCTGAGCTGAGCACCCACCCATCTCATTTCAGGAATGACTCCTGTGACAAGCTCAGCTCGCATGGATGGGCCCAGCAAGAAGCCAGGAGCGAGCCAGGGGAGAAAAAAAGCAGCTAGGACAGCTCCAAATTTATCCTCCTGCAGGCAGCCCGCTCCTGGTCTGCTGGGCTTGTGGCTGTCTTTGGGGGTCCAGCCCCTGTGGCAGGTGGGAGGTGGCCTGGGGAGGCAGGGCTGGCATCCACCTGGGAAATGTGGGTTCCTACAGATCTGTGTGTTTAGAAAGACTGGGTGCAACTGGCCTGGGCAGTAGGGGAGAGACTGTGCTAGCTGCACGCTGCCCAGCCTGGGCCTGGGAAGCTGCTTCTTACTCCCTCACCCCAGCAACTCCTCAGGCTCCTCTGGCATCACACTGCCTTTCTCAGCAGGGATCTGTTGATCTGGATGTTTTTTAACTAGTCCTCCCTACTTCATAATAATGTGCCTGGCAGGTTTTGAAGTAAAATGATAGCAACCAGAGCCATCAGTTATCCAGGCAGTAGCAGAGACATAGTCCTGCAACTAGGGGACCTGCTGCAGTCCCTGCTGAGCTTGCCCACGCGTCTCAGGGATGTCGGAAGGATCAGCATATTAAAGACTGCAGCTAGCTGATGCTGTATTGCTAGCTAGGTAAGTATTCAAGCACAGATTAATTGCTAGCTTCAGGAGGTAATTAAAGGGACTCGGCCCCACTTCCACCCCAGGCAGCAGAGACCACATATCTCAGCCCATGTGGCTTGCAACAGCACAAACCCTCTGCCTCCTGAAGCGTGGCAGTGAGCTGAGACAGATAGATGTACACAATATTTGTTTGCCAACAGGCAATCTGCCATCAATATTTCAAGCTGACTGAATCTCAGGAGTGGGATGGAGAGCCCTTCCCAAGGCAGCATCCGTCATTTGGGGCTTTAATTTTGCTCTTGCTCACTTGTTGCACAGCATTAGACACCCATCAGGTAAATGAATAACACATTCACCACATTACTCAGCCTCTTGGTTCCCCCAGTTATCATGGAGCTTAGGTGGCTGGCATAGGGATCCTGGAAGTACCAAGTGCAAGGAGAAGGGTTTTGGGGAGTAGGTACCACATCAATGCACATTGATCAGCACTGCTGAATTCCCTCTGCCACCACCCCATCTGGCTCTGTAGAGACATCTCAATGCCTCTTGTCCTCCCAACACTGCTCAGGAGCTCTCAGGAGTCTCAGCAGCCATGTCTCTGCTCTCTCTGCCCATGCAGTGAGAGCTGGACACCAATCCCTGCCATTCCCAGTGTGCCAGCAGCACCATGAGCACTATTTGCTGCACCATCTTCATGCTCCAGGGGCAGCCAGAGAAATCCAGGTCCTCCTGAAGCCTGTGCCAAAACTCTGCTGGCCGGGCAAGCAGAAACATCAACCTCTGCCACCATTGCTGAATGGGGAGGATGGGCTTTTGTTTCCTTCCTGGGCTGTCTGGCACAGGGGCCTTGGACACTGTACTTCACAGCACCTTTTAAAGTGGCATTTCCTGAGGAGAGGGCAAAAGGAGAATACTGCCAGGGTCTGCTCTAGAAAAGGCAATGAAATGCAGTATCAAACAAAAGGTGAGCAGATCCCCCTGCCTCCTTGGTTTGATTTGTGCTGCAGAAGGGAGAACAGACTGGTCAGTTTGCATTAGAAATTCACTGAAGGGCCTGGTGCTTTCTCCTGGGTATCAAATCCAAGCTGCCTGGATGAGCCCAGTGAGCAATCAATGCTACAACTTACAGCCAGAAATTTCAGAAGACCATTTACATATAGTTAGGAAGGAAAATGTTGATTAAGTTGTTCTGATAACACTCCAGAAAAAAAAAATCACCACTCAACTCCCATCAGGGAGCTCAGGTTATAAACTGCCTTGCTCAGGATTGTAAATACTGCATCCCTGCCTTCCTGTGTGTTTTAAAGACATCTTCATGGGCTGTGTCTATGTGGAAGAGATTGGTTTGAATATTTTACCAAGGAATGCATATTTCATCTGCATGGTACTTGGGAGGGAGGGATTTTTTTTTCTGTTTTGAAAAGCTTTTTCAGCTGGGAGGAGAGCAAGTATGGATCACAGACAGACATGCAACTGCAATAAGGCAGGGTGCTGCAGCTGCCCTGAGATGGGAGGAGGGAGAAAAACCCAGCAAAACAAAGAAAAAAAACCAGAAAAATGAAGAAAACTGAAGCAGGTGATGCTGTGAGTGAACCAGAGGCTGCCTGAGTCCAGGCAGAGAAGGACCTTTCAGCAGCAGCTGCTGTTAATTCAAGGTGATCACCTCTCACCATCAATATCCAGGCATTTCCTGAGCAGGGCTGGCATGGCATTAACATCAAGGGATCTTATAGCTGTATCTGCACAGGGCATGGTCAAGAGAATATTTGGATCCCTCCAATGCAGGATGGCAAAGCTTGAAGTCCTGCTGACAGCCTCTCGTGCACCATTAGCAGCTGATACCACACAGAATCATAGAATCATTTGGGCTGGAAGGGACCTCTGGAGCTCATCTAGTCCAACCCCCCTGCAGTGGCCAGGGACATCCCCAACTAGAGCAGCTTGCCCAGAGCCCTGGCAAGCCTCAGCTGGAATGCCTCCAGGGATGGGAACTCAACCACCTCCCTGGGCAACCTGGTCCAGTGTTCCAGCACCCTCGTGGGGAGGAACTTTTTCCTAATATCATAACATTTTCTCTTTTCCTCTAAGGAAGAAGCTTCAAACTTCAAACTTTAACTTTCTGACCATGAGGGTAACAGATTCAAGCTCCCTGGCCTTCTGGAGTGATCCAGTCCCTCACAAGTCAGGATGTTGCCCAGGATGTGCAGGGCCCCATTTCTCATGCTCAGCGCTGCAGTGAGTGTTGGTTTGAAGGACTCTCTGCTGTGCCAGCTGATGCTCTCCCAAAGGTCTCATCTTCTCAAGCCTGGGGACTATGGGAAAAGCTACATTTTTCTTTGCACAAAACCATCTTTCACTCTACACGCTTGCAGAGGCAAAACTGAAAGTGTGAACTGGGTAGAACCCAGCAGATCCCGTGGCCAGTACAAGAGCCCCCCGTTGTCACTAACCCAGCTGTCTCAGGCAAGGATACTCTGACCCAGGAGGTTCCTTGCAGCACCAGAGTTGCCTAAATAGAGCTGAGCTGTGAAAGCTGGCTCCCCAGGAAAGTCTCTGTCTCCTGCAACTCCTTGCAATGGTGGGCTGTAGCTACATATGCTGAGCAGTGTGCATGGCTAGCTCCCAGTAACATATTTAGTGGGGGAAGCAATGAGGCTGGGGTATGACGCATCTGAAGACCAGAAAGTGACTCCCCTGCCTTGTTGGAGCCAAGGATCTACCTGAACAGAGGGCTCCTCATCTCCAACAGACAGCAGAGATGTCCCTGGGCCCTGCACTCCCACTGAGACTGTCACAGTCCCACTGGAGGGTGACAAAACCCCTCGAGACCCCACCAGAGTGACAGCTCCACATGCCAGCAAAGGCTGCAGACCTCAGCTGCAAGGCTGAGAGAAAATGGGACCCATTCTGTTCAGCAAGTAGTGTTTGAGAGAGAAAGGTAGGAAGACAGACTGAAAGAGATGCTAGCATTTAAAGGATGCCTTAAAGAATTTTGTCTATTTTTGTGCTCTGAGCTGAGCTCTGCTGATCTAAATCCAGATCAGCTGCACTTCACAAACAGCAGCTCTGAGCTCAGCCTGGTTTAGCTCTGGTCTTTTATCCTTGGGAAACGTGTCCTGCTCCAAAGATGGGAGGAAGCACAGAGAAGAGAACAATGCTATGAAAAAGGCCTGGAGTTCAGTCCTTGAAGCCAAAGAAACAGGCATGTGGCTTCAGGGGAGGAAATCCACGTGCAGCTAACTGCAGTTATCCTGAGACACTGCAAGCAAATGGCTAATTCAGCAGCCAGCCCATCCACCCAAGGCTGCCAAGAAGGAGAAAGATCCAGCAGAAATTATACTGTAACTCCCAAAGCTACCAGGGATGGATTTGGTTTGGATGGTGATGTGGTTTATCACTGTTCAGTCTGCTATTAACAGCAAGGTGCAGGACACCTCAGGCTCTACAGAGGGCTCTGGCCAAGTTGGATTGATGGGCTAAGGCCAATGCGATGAGGTTCAACAAGACCAAGTTCCAGGTCCTGCACTTGGGTCACAACAACCTCATGCAATGCCACAGACTTGGGGCAGAGTAGCTGGAAAGCTGCCTGGTGGGAAAGGACCTGGGGGTGCTGGTTGATGCCAGCAGTGTGCCCAGGTGGCCAAAAAGGCTAACAGCATCCTGGTTTATATCAGCACTGGTATAGCAGCAGGACTAGGGCACAGCATGAAGGGTCTAGAGTACACTGCTGTGAGATGAAGGCACAAGACACAGGCAGCACTTGTCTTCTGCAGGGGTCAGGGCAGACCTCAACAGCCTCAGAGCTCCCTCCTAACAGCACCCTCAGATACACCCTTCTACTGAGCTGCTCTTGGCTAAGCTGCTGGCCTGGCCTTCAGTTCTCTGATTTCAACCACAAGGCACCAAAGCAAGGCAGAGCACTGCTCCATGCTGGAGCATCCCTAGGCTTGGATCAGTGTGCACTGAACACCACTGCTCTGAATGTTCAACTCTACCTAAAATCAACTGCTTCAACTGAGGCCAGAAGACTCCCAGGTTCCTCTTTGGGAGTGGAGGGAAAAGAAAAGGAAAGGTCTCCTGCTGCTGCACAGCAGCTGTCCTGCAGTATGTCTTCCAGGTACCAACAGCTTAGCTAGCAGACATCACCTGCCTGAAAATGCCATGGTATTTGCCTCACAACATTACCATCTCTCTGTGACACAGGCAACTGCTGCTACCTGCTGGGAGCTGGTGGGGAACCAATGGAGATGGTGTGCATGAATCCTTGGAGTGGGAGATGTCCTCCCTGAGCCCTTCCCCACCAGGCTGTCCAAACCCCACTCCCCTTCACCCACGACTGCTGGCCCCAGTGCGTGACCATCTCCACCCTGGGGTAAGAAGCAAGGATGAGGAGCTTGGTTTCTGCTCCTCTTTTCTCCTGATGTTCTCCCTGGTATTTTAAAAGCTCCTGCTTCAATCTCCTCTCCTTGGCTGCCAGCAAAAAACCTGCAGGGCAAAGGAGGGACAGTGGGCAGGTACCCCCCAGGCACCCACTTGGAGCCTTTGGGAGACACTTGATGATTCCCCCAGCTGCTGGCCAACAGCAGGAGGTCAGCAGCTCAGTGTCCATCAGCAGTGGGTGAGCTTGCCACTCCCTCTGCTGAAGACAGCTGCAAATCCAAACAACCAAATCACATAACCTTGTGTCTGGATGCACAAGGAATGTCTCCAGCAAAGGCCAGGCACTGCAGGCAGGGTATGCCAGTGACCAGATAGTTAGTTGTTACATCTGCCTCGGGTTTCAGCCCTGTCAAGTGGCATAAACAATCAAATCAACAGTAATAAGGGCATTTGGTGGAGGCTTTTAGGCTCTTATCTTGCTTTTAATGATTCATTCAGCTTCCCTCAGCTCTTGCAACTCAATCCCTCCCCATCCCTTCCTGAACAAAACCTGCCAGAAGCCACCCCAGGAGTTCTAAGCACTGTCTGGAAAAATTAAAGGGGTTTGGGCTACATACCTACTGTGAGGACTAAAGGACTCACAAGGGGAGGCTGATCTCTCTGTAGAGGCACACAGAAAACCACCACCTTCGTTGGAGCTCATTACCCTTAATTAGCAGCAAGAGAGACTGGAGTATCCACAATACTCCTGCTGCCACCACATTTGGCTACGTCATCTTTGGTGACAGCATGTCAGCATCATCCCTGCCAGCTCCCATCCCCCTCCTGCCAGCACCATGGAATGGGGAGGTGACCCTGCAGCCAGGCTGATGCTCTGCTGATGTGGGGATGGGGGAGCAGAGGAGAGGCTTTTTTTTCCTGTGTTCACCCCTCTATTTTCTGTTCTCCACCAAGAAAGCCCCTGTGGCTGGAGGGCAGGAGTCAAGGAGTGTCCCACATCACTCTACACCCCACCTGAGGACAGCAAAGGTGGGAGGGAGCTACTTCCATCTCTGTACCCTGTCAGCCTGAGCAGCTCTCACCCTGGTTAATCAGGAGAGGAGAAACCCTCTAGTGCATCTTCCATCCATCAGGCAGCCCTCCCTGCTCCTTGATGTTGATTTATGGTCTTGTCCATCTGCCAGAGGAACCCTTTCTACCAGCTTGCTTTTATCTCAAAATAAGCCCTGGAAAAATACCACAGGCTTTATTTGTCATTTGCTCTGGGAAAGTTTTGAGCTAATAAATAAAGTGAAGTTATTTTAAAGGGCAGCAGCTTTCCTGTAAACTTCAATTCAGGGCTCTGACAGAAACAACAATGCCTCCATTGCCTAAATACCCAGAACGTCAGCTCCTGCAAAATTAGGTTTCTTAGGCTGCAAAGAACAAAACTTTGCAAATCAAATTGCTTCACACTCATGTAATTAGCAATTATCTCCCTGGTGGAAGATGATTCCCCCACACAATATTTGGATGAATAATACCCAAGTGGTTTGTCTCTCTTCTTTTTTTTTCTAACTTGTTTTTTTACATGTGCACACACAAACACAGAGGCACACCAGGATCTGGGCCAAGTTCTCCTCTATAACCTGCTCCTCATTTCAGTCCAATTCAGACCAGAGGTCTCTGATCTTAAACCTCAAGAGACTTTAAAGTGTTAATGTTGGTATTAGCAATGCCCCTGCCCCACTGCCCCTAAAGCAAAGCAATCACAGAATCATAAGAATGTCAGGGGTTGGAAGGGCCCTAGAAAGATCATCTAGTGCAACCCCCCTGCCAGAGCAGGA
>VWZO01001378.1:34579-50451 GCA_013396975.1 Bucco capensis
ATGGGGTTGCTCCCTGCTGTGGTCAGGACTCCCAAGGACAGCTGGAGAGTTCCTGCAGAGTTTTGTAGAGCTGTTTACAGTGACTGAGCAATGAGGTGGGAGCCTTAAGTGCCCCATGGAGGTGTGGACATGCAGGAGGCACAGCATCCTGCAGGAGAAGGCTCTATCACCATTTGCACCTTCCTTTCCACACAGCAGATCAAGGCTAGCACACCTTCTGCCAGGACTTGCTTTGGCCTAAACCTCCTTGGAGCAGCAGCCACGTGAGACAACCCTCCAGGAACAACCATATTTCTCCTTGTTTTCCTGATCTTGTGGAAGCAGAAGTGGCCTTTTTTCACTTTCCCAGCTGGAAAAATTGGCAGGAGGATGAAGAAATGAATGTATCTCAGTAAATTCACCTAGTGATGTTGGCCAAAATGAATTGAGTCCCCCTGCTCAGCTTCGTTTCTCTTCTTTGGACACACTCCAGCAGCTCAATGTCCTTCTTGGAGTGGCACAAAGATTTCCAACTTTCTTTTCAGTGTACAAAGTGGTTTAGTGCAGTAACCAGATTAAATCTGGAGACAGAGTGAGCCACCAACCAGAGGCATCTGGTATCAGAGCAGGGAATTTGAGGATAAGCATCTAAGAGCACTCTGCAGCCCTAGCTCATGAGTAGTTCAGATGGCTTCAGCATGGTCCTGGCCTCATGAAAGTATGGCAAGGAAAGCCAGTGATCAGCAGTTAAGAGATCTGAGGGGGATCACAGCTTTGAAAACAGCTCAGAAGTAGAAAACAAGGAGGAAGAATAAATGGTCAGTTTTTAGGAGAACAAGCTCCCCAGTGGGATGCCATCCAGCTGCATGGGAAGATAGATAGGGCTTCATAAACCCTTTAAGAGCCTCAGAAAAAAGCCTCTACACACACCCATCCCTCCATGTAGGTATACATGCATATACACACATACAAACATGTAAATGACTCAAGCTCAGAGAGAACTGTGGGAGAATCTTCAAAAGCTGAAGAAATTAATGCAAAGCAACACACACCTCAATGGGAAGCAAGCCAAAACCACTCCTACACCCCCTGCACTGGAAAGCAGCTGGATATGCTTGTGAGGAGTACTTGGCAGCACTCAGCCTGGTGAAGAACTCTGCTCTGACATCAAGAAAACACAAGAAACCCTTGGATGTGCAAACAGTAAATTGGAACAACAAAATAGTATCAAGCCAGCACAACATTCAGTGAATGTGCAGAGAGGGCACAGAGGTGATGCCTTGTCATTCCAAAGGGAAAACATCAAGTGACAAGGTGGCAGTTGATAAAGGGGTGCAGAAGTTTCCATAGGAAGCTAGGCTGCACACAGGATTCATTTAGCTGAAAGATAAAGCAATATATAAAAAGTCTGCCTGATGCTTCTCATTTATCCTTCCTTGACACAAGAACAAATGAGCTCTTGGTGAAACTAAAAAGCAATGCATTTCAAAGACAGAATCACAAAGGTTAGAAGAGACCTCTAAGCTCATCAAGTCCAACCATCCCTATCACTACCATACCACTAAACCATGGCCCTAAGGAGAGCATCTTCAAACAGAAGGATTTTTCTGTTCCCACATAAAGCACACCAAGGTGTGGTACTGACTAATTAATTTACAAAGTATTTTTGAAGTCAGGAGACCAGTATTAGTATTAGAATCAGATGTTTAGGTGGAAAATGTAGTTACTTGAAATGAAAGTTCAGAAAAAAGCATGCAAGCCCCTGTGTTTTTATGAGGAGCTCTCAACAAGATGCTGTCTTATTCACTCCACGTCCAATAACTAGGAACAAAGAGTTGGTCCAAAGGTGTTGGAGGAAGATTCACAGCTCCAAAGCAAAAGAGATGGGCTTGGAAATTAAATCAGACCATCACTGAAATACCTCCCAAGTTCTGTTCTCACCTTCCAGTATAGCTGTTGGAGGACCTGATAAAGGCTGCAGACCAGGTGAGGTTTGGAAAGCTCACCTGGCAGAGCAGACCCAGAATAGGAAGGCACCTTCCTGCTCATTTGGGAGAAACTGATTGAACCTGAATGGCCAACAGCATAATGTGGGCTAAAAGGAGCTTGAGGAATGCAGCTGGTTACTGCAACATGTGTAAATGCATGCAAATAAGAGAAACAAAAAGATCTGCTATGTCTGCAGACAAAAAAGACCATAAAGAGGGTTGAATTTGCTGGATAAGGAGAGTAATTTAAGTCCCTTTTCTCTAGACCAAGTAAGACTTAGCATAACACCCTGAGCAGGGTTTTTCCTCAGGCTCCCAGTGGAGAGGATTCCATCCATCAGCTGTTTTGATCCTATGGCAGCCTGCTTTCCCCATCCTCCCTCGCTGGCTTGACTCCTCTCAACCTTGTGCCTCATGGCTGTGCACTTGGGTCAGAAGAGATGGGCTCGGAAATAGATGCAGAGGGCAAGCAGGCAGCCCAGGGTGCACTTCCAGAGGTCACATCCTCCTGCCCTTTCCTATGGGAAAGTAAGTGCTCTCTAAACCTGTGCACACTCTTCCCCAACAGTTTCAGAGCCCGAAGCTGCCCACCCACTTGCATGCCTGTGATGCCTTTCTCCAGCTGGGTTACTGCTTTTCCCTTTCTCCTCACTGGGACCCTGATGGTGCTGCTCAGAGTCAGAAAGTGACTCTCCCTGGGGAAATAGGAGTGAAGTGGCTGCTCCAAGTCAGTGGTGGGGATAGAGCAAGGGATGAGATCTCCCTATGGTGGGCTCAGCTTTGTGGTTGCAATGAAACTCTACTTCCTGCCTGCTGTGAGGCAGGATCACAGAATCACACAGAAGCATTAAGGTTGGAAGAGATCTCTTAAGATCATCAAGTCCAATCACACTTATCACTAACATACCACTAAACCATGGCCCTAAGGATCTGAAGACCAAGCCTAAGCAAAGAACTCACTGTGGTGGAGGGATGTTTCCAGAGAGAAACATCTTCATATGCCCTTGGATACATCAGTATTGTCCTCTTGTACCACAGAAGCACAGGACTGAGCCTGTTGGTGATCAGTGAGCTCTGCTCATCAGGCTTTGCTACCTCCTTTCAGCAAAGCCCCAGGTGAGCTCTCCAGCTCTCCGATAGTGACTGCAGCTGGCCTGGAGCTTCCCAGCCACAGAAACAAAACTGAGTTCTGCCTGGCACTGAATAAGTGTAGCCAGGGCCCAGGCAAAGCAATGCCTGCAGCAGAAGGGATTCACAGAGCACTTCCCCCAAAGCTAGGGATCAGAAGGATTTAAGAAGAAGGTATCTTGATCCTTAAACAAGCTCTAACCCTATACTGGAGTCCTTGAGGAAATCAAACCAACAAGCACAAGTCACTTCCCTTTGGAGCTTTGCATCCCTAGGCACGTCAGCACACATTGGCCACGCTCTCCTACAGCCCCAGCTACTATTTCTGTCACTGGCTTCCCGCAGCTTCTTTCAGAGCCGCCAGTGTGGTGTCCAATTAACTCATCAGTCACAGCTCCAGCAGCGTGCCTGGGTGCAAACTCTCAACTACAGCAATAATAAATAGGCAAATTACCATTTTGTCTCTGTTTCTCTGCTGCTTTTCAAGCTCAGATGTGGCTGGTGCAGGCACCTCGGTGCGGACACACGCATGTGTGCACAGAGAAGCTAAGAGCCTGCACTCCACTGTGATTAATTCTGCATTTGGGGAGGAGTTCAGTTTGTGGCAAGGCTGTACACACAACTAGAAAACAAGCCTGGCTTGAATAGACCTCACTATCATTAATCTTGCTGCTTCTCTCCCTTCCTCGCCAAAGAAAGGAGCTGATGTTAATCAGGAGAAAGGAGCCTCCTTGGCAGAGCTCACAGCTCTGGTGGGGAGTTCACAGCAGGGCTCTCTCTTGGTTATTTTCCATGTTCCCCTGAGGCCCATGGAGGAGCAGACATTTAGCCCAAACTATATTACTTGGCTAACAAGATTTACAAGCAGTTTGAGATAATACAATCATTTCCCAAATGAAGGCAAGGCATCCTCTCAAAAAGTAAAGCTGGGAGGAGGGGGGTGAGGGTTCATCTTCTCCAAATTCATTATGTGCAGCCTGGCTTTCGTGTGCGTTGCTTTCAGACTATGAAGACTGAATTAAAGGCCAGCTCTGTATATTCACTGCTTGCCCTTATCTGCAACATCATTTTTCATCTTCATCTGGATTTTTCCCCTCCTTCTGCCTCCCATGAACCTTACACAACCAAATGAGGAAATCTAATCAGACTGCCCAAGCTCTACCTCATGGCTGCTGTGTGGTGCTCCACGTAGCCTTTGCTGGTCAGCAGCAATGCAGGAGCAGAGCATGTATCAAGAGAAACACAAATGCTTAGCTAATGCAATAATCTTTTCCCAGATGGATGCCTGCTGCACAGCGTGTCAGATCCCCAGAGATCCACCTGCTCCTCATTCACCTGAAGCTGTGGGCTAATGTGATTAGCTCTCTAAAATGATTAATGGACACTGAATCATAGAAATGAGAGATCAAAAAACTGCATCGAATTGCTGTCCACCACCTCACCTGAGTATGCATCCACCCCTGGACTCATAAGCTCCCTGCTGCCAATGCAGGATGTCTCCCTGGGTTTTAAATTACTCTGATGATGGGGTTTCCAGCATCTCCTGGAGCTGAGCAGGCACACGTCACCACTGCACTGACAGTCCTTCCTCCTCAAATGACTAATTTTCACTTGGTCCAGCAGCCTTGCTATGCATCCTGCTGAGTTCCCTGCCAGAAAGAAACCTTGTCCCAGCTCCATCAAGCTCTGCATGCACGTTTTTGCTGTTTCACTACAAGTAAATCCCTCAGGCTTTCTCTGCCCTCGTGTCCCTGGTCTTCCTAGGGCTGTGCACTGAACCATGCAGGCAGCTGAGGTTTCACTGCAGAGGAATGAGGAGATGCAGGTGGTGGTGGTGCAAGGAGCAGGCTGGTCAAAGAAACTTCAGGATGGGTCAAGCACTGTGGTCAGCATGAGGAGAGGATGCACTGAGATGTGCCTGGAGGAGCAGAGGGAAGAGCAAGGGAATGAACCTTGCTCCCTCCAAAAAAGGAAGGTGACACACTAGCAATCCTGCATGGCTTAAAAGACAAACTACTCTCATGCACTTCATTTGCCAGGTTTCATGTAGGCAACAAGGTCTGGCAGGTGCACAGGCTCTTTAATATTGAATGTACTATTTATTATTTACACAGCACAAAGTGCACGCTAAGGAGCTCTTCTGAGGCAGACACGCCGAGCCTGACCCCAGAAAACCTCCCTAGCTCCTCCCAGTAAGGATGAGGGCAACAAACTCTTTAAAAAGTCTGGGAATACATCCATCAGCAGCATGGGTGTATGTAGGTCATGGTGATGCAGCAGAGCCTGAGGCCAGCAGTGTGGCTGGGCCTTTTTCCTCAGCCTCTTCCTGCAAACCAGCTCTGCTCATGGTGCATCGATGGCCCAAGTTGTGCCAGAGGAAGTTCAGGTTGGATATTAGGAACAATTTGTTCCCTGCAAGAGTGGTTAGGCATTGGAACAGCCTGCCCAGAGCAGTGCTGGAGTCACCATCCCTGAAAAGGTTCCAAAAACGTGTAGATGTGGCACTTGGTGACACCGTTTAGTGGCATGGGGCTGTTGGGTCAATGGTTGGACTTAGAGACCTTGTCCAACCCTAATCATTCTCTGATTCTATGATCAGGTTGCCAATTAAATAGAAGAAACATTAAGCCTAAAGGTACCTGCAAAAGCCTTAGACCAAACTCCAGGCAATGCTTCTTGCAAAGAAAAAAGCATATTTCTCTTAACTGGTGAATAGTTCAGTCTGTGGCTAAATTTGTAGCAGCCTGTGGCAAACCCAGGAGTCAGCTAACATTGCTCCCTGCCTGCCATCCTCATGCTGCTTCCTCCTGCAGCTGCTTCCTCCTGGGGGATTGCTTCAGGAGGTGCCTGGTGGCCCCAAACCCAGCTCCTCTGTGCCCAAAACCACACTGCAGCTCAGGGACAGGCAAGCCAGCTGCCCCTTCCATGCCCTTGGAAGTCCTGGTTTACAGATGTTGATAGCAGGAGCCAGCAGAAGCTACCTACTAGAGCAGAAAGTGATGGAGGAAGCAGCAGGCAAAACACTGTGACCCATCAGAGGATGGAAGGTATGGTAAGTAATAAGCAGCAGCAGTCTACTAAGTGGCTTGTAAAGGGCTTGATGAGTAACTCAGCTGAGCCTCTGGATTACACGCAAGGCGAAGCAGTTCACTTCTGCCTTTATGCAGCAGCCCATCTGCAGTGTGCAAGGAACCATCCCTGCTCCTCACATCTCAGGGGCTTCAGAGAGAAGGATGAGAAGAGGTGCTACAACCAGGCAACACAAAGTGACTTTTTCACTTACTCCTGAAAGAAACTAGTGATCCTGCATGCCTGATCTCTGTCATTGGGGAGTACTCGTGCTGGCTGAGAGCTGCTCCCAGATTCAAACCCAGATTTGCCCGGAGGCACTGATTTACACCACATAAAGCTGCACTGATTTCTGCCCTCTGCAATCCTGCTGAAATTCGGGGAACAAAACACCTGCATGGGGAATCCATGGTGAACCTGCATGCTGCCAGGTGCAGAAGCTCCACGCACCCACTCCTCTGACTCCATCCAGCCACCACCTCCAACGCAGCAGTCCTGCTTCCTCTCCAGAGCCTCCCTGGCTCTCTGCCCAGGGGGAACCTACTGCTTCAGCTTCCCTAATCTCCCAGGATTTTTCCCCAGGCTATCTCCATTCTGGCTTCTCATGAAGGGTTCTCCAATAACCTACTCTCTAGTTTGAGTTGCGTGAATCATGCAGAGGCACAGAGAAGCCAACAAGGACCTTGCCTCATTCTCCTAAGGAATCTGGGTCAGCACCTTTGAAGTGTTTCCTCTACTGGGATCAAGAAAACTTCTGCACATGGAGCAGGACACACACATCTCTGGCACGTGCCTCCTTGCAGATTCACTTGCAAATGCACAGCAAGGCTGATGTAGCCAAAAGGCACTTGGCTCCTTGCAGAGTACTTGGTCAGACCAGCAGTGAGCTTCGTGCATTCACCCAGGATTGACAGACCTCTGGGACTTCTGCCCCAGTAACCCTATTCCTCTGCTTGCACTGAGACAGTGTGTTGTGAAGGTCCTGCCCAGGGAGAAGCAGATTCCTGAAGCCTGAGCCTAGCATCTGGCTAAGAGACAACTGAGGGGGAAGATGAACCCTTACTGGAAATGGCATCTGTGGGTTTGGAGTCACACAGAGAGACCAAGCATTTGAGTGCAACCACCCACCCCCAAATGCTACTCATCACAGCAACCTTCATTAATTAATTGCATTTGCAGCAAAACATACAGATGTGTTGATCTTGCCAGGCGAGCTGGAGCATTCCTAGAGGGTGTTGAGTTTGGGATACATGTGCATTTCACCCTCTAGTGAAGCCCAGGCCCCATGGACACCCTTCCCTTTCCCCTTGCATGATGGGAGCACGAGCAGCTCCTGTCTCCAGGTGTGGGCTCTGCCAGTGAGTCGAGCTGCTGGGCAGAAGAGCCTGGGGCTGCGGGGAAAGCCAAGCATGAGCCAGCTCATCTCCATGCTTCCTGGGAGGCCAGACCTGCTAGCTGTCATCAAGCAACAAGGCACTTCTGGGCTCTTGCCAGGTGAGATGGGTTCATGGCAAATGGAAATACATCAGGAGATAATGCCTTCAAAACGCTTCGGATCACTGCCTTGCCTTTCAGTCCACTGCACCAAGGCAGTCACCCCAGCCACCCTCCTCTCTGCATCCCTGTCTGCAGTTGCACTCGTGCCACCACCTGAGGAAGCCTGCAGCTAGGCTTTGGCATCTCTGCTATGTCTCAGACACGAGGATGGTGGATCCCATGGGATCCATTCTGCAGAACTCATCCGTCTGTCACATAGCTCTCTGCTGCTCCATGTAGCATAGACAACATCCTTCGGCCCCCACAAGCTCATTTGGCTCATGCTCAGCAGCAGCAGGCAGGCTTCTGGCTGCAGATCTCACTGTCAGCCCCAAACCATCTCCACACCACGATATTTCAAGGTAATCCCACCATTCCAGAACCTCTCAGCAACAGCCAGAAGTGATTTTAAGCCTTTAAGGGTTGGTTTTCACCATACCACAAAGAGCCATATACCTGCACTCTGGGAATCACCTAGTTTTGGGTTTGTTATGAAGGAGGACAGAAGCACTTGAGATCTTCTGGTAAAAAAATAACTTGAAAAATCCCACAGCTAATGATATTGGTCTTTTAACCCCTGGGCTGCCATTGCTCCTGTCTAGTGGCAGCTAAGAGCCCCTGCAGCAGTTCCAGCTCTCTGCTTCTGCTAGAGCATGGGGTACAGGAGAGGACTGAGCAGATGTGCTGTAGCTGACCCTTCCAAGCAGAGCTGTGTCAGCAAGGCTGGAGGAGTGCAGGAGCTGGAGCACACTGAGCCACTGAGCAGCCTGGTTTCCCAAGGCATGGCAAAATAACAGCACAGTCTAGTCTTTCCTCCAAACTCATGACCATGAGACATCTGTGCCTCGCTGCCTTCATCCATTTGCCTCAAAATCAAGACCCACATCTCTGATAGCAAGTAACAAGGTGCAAGCAGTTCCCCTTCACCTGAGAAGCCCAAAACTGCCTAGGGAAATGTTCAAACTCCCCTTTCTTCCACTCTACAGCCAGTATAGCTTGTCAGTAAGGTGAAGGAAGCAAACCCTTTCTGGCGGAGAGATGGCTTCCAAGAGGGCTGTGCCAAGGGAGAGGGTTTTCTGTTCCGAGCCACATCTCCCAGGGTCTCCACCACCCAGCTGCTTTCCCACAACTTGCTTTAATTTCTCAGGAATGAAGGGAGGAGGCTGCCTTTTGGCACCATGACTTTCAGCTTGAAGGTGGTCACAGGAAGGCAGGGATGGGTGAGCATGCCAGAGTGCCGCGGGCTCTGCTCTTTGCTCAGTTGGGTACAGCTAATCCTGCACCATCAGACATCAAACACATCACAGGCTCTCCAGCTCTCTTCATTCCCTACTCTATTCTCCCAGGTCAAGCCATTGGCTGGTTTGTTCCAGTGAATCTCCTCTCCAAGGCAGGTTCAGAGAGCATCCCAGCTTCCCCCAGCTGGGTACTAAAGCAGGATAATGCGTTGCGGCAGAGCGATTAGCAGGGGGAAAGGAAAGCAGCGCAAGGGAAGGAGCAGGAACAAGAGCTGGCATGAGCCACCACCTCTGCAGTGATTTACTTTCAATTCCACTTATTAAAACTGCTCAGGGTACAGATTGCCTTTCCCCACTTCATCTTCATTATTGCTCCACCTGCCCTGGGACTGGGTGACATGGGAGGTTCGATAGGCTAACTGGAAGCCTGGCTAATTTCCCTGGTGCTTGCTCTGCGCCGTGTTGAAGCCACTGCTCCAGAGAGCTGCAGTAGCCATGCCAGGCACAGTCCTTGCTTTCCCCTCTGCTGCAGTGCCCTGAAGCACTTGTGTCCCCATCTTCGAGGCCTCCACAGGCAAAAAAACCAGCAGGCAAACATTTGTCCTCTCTCCAGATGACCTGCCTTCAGGATCAGGGGACAGGAGGATACACAGGTGGGCTCCTCTGGCTTGCTGCTTCAGGTAGGGCACAGAGGGCTGCCAGAGCCATGGAGAATTCAGGCTCCAGGAGAGACTTCTGCCCAACCCACACTGTCCTCCTGTAAGTCTCTGCCCTGACTGCTGGTGCCAGCCTGGCCCCAGGTTCAGCAGAACTGCCTGTTCTCATGGATGCAGATGGGTCCCAAGGTTCCAAACTGATCACTTGAGATATTAAAGCCTTCATGTTAGCTAAGGGTTGATGTAGCACAGTTTTTGGCTTCATATTTCAGTACTGCAGAGGAACTGAGCTTTCCATAACCAGCACCCCTTCCAGCTTGCAGGACCTCTTCAGAGTAGGATATGGGATGCCCAGTACAACATCTTTAACCTGTCCCAGTCATAGCCTAGCCTTCAGCATTTCCTTAAGTAACATCAGCAGGTTTGCTCTGTGCTGGAGGAAATTCAAGGCAAGGACACTTTGCAGAAGTTACAGTGGCTCTCAGAGTTAAACCTTTCCCATAGAAAATCAAGTTGTTTCAAAGAGGCAGATCTCAATCCCTCACTAACAGAGAGACATCAGCTAGCATGGGATCTGTTTGTGTGGGAAGGAAAAAGCAAACAGGGAGTTTCTCCCTCTTGCACTGATGGAGACCATGAATAACTCTCTTGCAGGTGGCAGGCTGCAAATGACTCCCAAACATGTTGTTGCCTGGACTGTGCTCAAGAAACCATTTTGTCATATTAATAGCTTCATCAGTTATCAATCAGCTTTTTCTTCTCTCCTGCTTTTAGGTCACCAAAGTGTTGAGGGCTGGTGCTGCTCCAAAGGGATTGATTTCCTTCCACAACAGTTTTGCATCCATCTATCTTTTCTCTCCAACTTGCTCATGCCTTCCACATACCCAAGGGTTTGTGGGAGACTGAATAAGCCAGTTCAGAGGTGTTCATGGGCAGATCCAGCAGCATCTGCCATCCTGCATTTTGGACCCTGAGCAGGACATACTGCAGCAAAACCAAGTAAAACATAGAATCATAGAAGTGTTTAGCTAGCAAAACACCTTTAAGATCATCGACTCCAACAGTTAATGCAGCACTGCCAGGTCACCACTAAACCACATCTATACCTCTTTTAACACCTTCAGGGATGGTGACTCCACTACTTCATTGACCAGCCTGTACCAGGGCTTGGCAACCCTTTCGGGGAAGAAATTTTTCCTAACATCCAACCTCAAGCTCTCCTAGCACAACTTGAGGGCATTTCCTCCTGTCCTATCATTTGTTACTTGGGAGAAGAGACCAAGCCCCACCTCACTCTAGTCTCCTTTCAGGGAGCTGCAGAAAGAAAGAAGGTCTCCCTTAAGCCTCCTCTTCTCCAGGCTAAAGCTCCCCAAAGGGCATTGATTTTACAAGGCAAAGGCTTCTTTGGAGCAGTGGCAAAACACCTCCTTCCCATGCTAAACTAGGATTTGGGCATCTGTCTTCATGCCTCGCAGAAGGAATTACGGCTGCCTCACCAGCAGGATTTAGAGCTGCAGCCAGCTCAGGAAGATCAGCAGGCTGTATTTGCTTTCTGACAGATGTACAGATTTATCACATCCTCTCCCTTGAATATATATATCTCTATATGCCCTTGAGCACATACATACCCAAGGCATCTTGGGGCAGAACTCTGAGAACATGACTGAGAGAAGATCCTGCCCTTTTCCCAGGCAGTTAAGCTTCCAAGCACAGCAGGACTGCTAGCTCAAGGCATGCTGGAGAAGATTCCTCACTTGGGCAATGAACCAATTTGGGTTTAATTTGCCTCAACTACCAGCTCCTAATAGGAGAAGTACTTCAAGCAGTCATGTTCTTAGGGTGCTCCCCTTGCTCATGTGTGCTGGGCTGGATGGTTGCATGCTGACTGTGAATCCAAAATGATGGCATCTGAGAAAGTGAAGGCAGAAAAGGAAGTTAGAGCTCAGGAAAAAGTCTGCCAAGTTTCTAAAAAAAAAACCAAAAGAGTCAAAGCAGGCAATATTTGAGAGCATGCATGAAGCCAGCATTTGTCTGTGTTTCAGTCTGCCTTGAAATCCCCTGAGCAATCAGCCCACGTGGAGCCAGCTTAAGGAATGGAAAAATCAGTCACTTCAGTGACAGTGATTTGAAAAATCAGTATTTCTCATGTCTTTTTTAGCCTGCAAAGTACAATATGCAGTGGGAAAATGAGATCCAAAGCACTTACTCAGCAACAAAAGCAATTCTGCTTGTTTTTAGCTTGAGGAGACTGATGATGCCTCTTCCCAGTGCCTCTCCTCACAGAAGACCATGGATGCTTCACCAATCATCTAGCCTCAAATATCAAAGTTTCTGAAAAGAGTGCACTTGGTCACCAGCTTCCCCAAATGATCTTTTAGTTCCATTGTCCAAGGTTTACATGTGATCCAAGAGGCTTGTTCACAAGTCTAGGCATCAACAAAAAATCACTTCCTCCCATCTGCCAAAAAAGTGCTCTCTCACTTCTTTTTGCTAAACACTTTATAAAGCTGATAAAAACCTGAAATGCTACAAAGTTAACACAGCCATGGTTTCTTCCCATAAACCCAAGGAATTCTGGAAAAGATGGAGAGTGGAAAAAGAGAGAAGAAAGGAAAGAATTTCTTCTCCAACCCTCTCTGTGACTTGACAGTCACATGTGATCATGTTTGGGAAGGCAGAATAAAAGCCAGAAAGCAAAAAAAGGTGGAGATTCTAGGTTTGGGGATTTTCCCCTGGATTAATCTGGCCTTTCCTTATTTCAGCACTGTGAGGTTTGGTATTTTTTCACCTAAACTTCTTTTCCCCTACTTGTGAAGCTCTACCCTTCAGCCTGTGTAATAACTTTTCTTGTTTAACATTACTCTAGCCCATCTTGCATTTGCTTCCAAAAATAGGGTTCAGCACTAATTATTTCTGGTCCTGGGAATAATTAACTCAGACAGGAGGCCTCCCCATATGCAACCTGCACGGCTCCTGCCCACGCAGCTCACTGTGTCTACATTTATCACATCCAAACACAATCCTCTAATTCTTTGTGCAAAGAATATTGTAAGAGCACAGGCCACTACCTCCCTGTCCTCCTGTTTTGGTTTCCCTCTGCTCAGGATACACCCCAAAGCCTCCATCCTGGTGAGGTGCTGTCTCTAAGGACACACTACCCCCAGGAAATCCAGGGCCAAGCAGTTTCCTAGCTACAAGGTATTTGTCTTCTGCACCAAGTGTCCCTTTAGTGCTGGAGAGATATGGAGAATGAAAGCTCTGGGGCATTATCAGCCTAAGTCAACACAGGCTATTAATAATCATTACTTCTGCACTTCATATTGCTTGGCACCCTCAGCCAGATCAGCTCTGCTGTTTGCATCCTAGCTGTACACGTGCTCATTACCACACAGCTTAGAATCAAGGCAATTACTTGGGCAATTATGAGAAACTACAGATACAGCAGAAAGACTTTTTTTTTTTCATCTCTTGAACCATCAGAAAACCTCCAGGGCTCGAAAACCAACAATGAAGTTATTAAGGGATTAAATGAATTTCTTGCCCTCATACATGCTTGAGTGTTTGCTTTTTTTGCTGGTGTCCATGCAGAAGTGCCCTGGTCACTCTGGCAGCAGCACTCTCAGGCCTCCTTTCTTATGGGGAGAAGGGAAGCAGGTGAGGAGAGCACTTGCCTGAGGGAAGGTCCTCCCTGCAGGCACAGCAGAGCTGGTGGAGAGCAGCATCTTGGGGCAGGATGGGTGAGAGATGCAGAAGTGATCAGCTCAGGCAGAGACTAAGAGAATCATTGCCCACTAACTGCAAATTTCTGGCTCTATTCAGAGCATAGAATCATAGAATCATTCAGGTTGGAAAAGACCTCTGAGATCAACTCCAACTGTTGACCCAAGAGCCTAATGCACTAAACCACATCCCCAAGAGTGGCTTACTAAGCCTGTCTGCTCTTAATTCTGAAGCATAATATTGAGTCCTTTAAACTGTCTGAATTAAGAGAGAAAAAACAGAGAAGAAAAGCTGGAATGAGGACAAAGCAAACAGAAATTATGTTCAGAGAAGCCTCCTGATACCTCTCAATGTCCCATGCTGGAGAGAAACAATAAAATCTTAAACTCTCCTACTTCCAGCAAGTGTCACACACAGTAAATCCTGGCTTGGCAAGGAGACACCAGGGACACACAGTTTTGGCCTATGACACTCTGTGTTTCTGTTGTCCAGGATCCTGCTTGATACAGATGTGTTCATGTGGGCCAACAAATCAATGCTCATAGGTTTTTGGAAAGCTCTGTGGCTCTCAGGGTTGGTGTGGCCACCCTGGTAGCTGTACACAACCCATTCTCATGATGCTATTCCATCTGTCCATAGTGTGCTGACACTTGGGCTGTGGCTGTAACTAAAACCATGAGGAGAACACAAGGAAACCTGATTGATTCCCTGATCTGATGTAGGTACATGGCTCAGGACCTCTATGCTGTGAGCAGTTGCCCTGGTTTTTGCTTTATAATGCACATTAAGAGACACACAGACTAGCTAGGAACAATCTCAGGGAATTATTTCAAACAAACCATGCCCCAAACCCATGAGCTTCTACTTCAGGTTTGAAGTGCAATGGGGAGAGCCAAATCCAGCTTTTGTGTCCAGCAATAGCTAAAGCAAATTAGAATCAGAGAACCATTAAGGTTGCAAAAGACCTCTAAGATCATCAAGCACAACCATTGACCCAACAGCCCCATGCCACACAACCATGTTGCCAAGTGCTATGTTTGTATGTTTTTGAAACCCCTCCAGGGATGGTGACTCCAGCACTGCCCTAGGAGGCCTCTTCCAATACCTAACCGCTCGGCAGGGAAGAAATGATTCCCAGTGTCCAACCTGAACCTCCCCTGGAGCAACCTGAGGCCATTTCCTCTTGTCCTATTGCTAGTCACCTGGGAGAAGAGACCAAGCTCTATCTTGCTCCAACCTCCTCTCAGGGAGTTGTAGAGAGTGACAAGGTCTCCCCTGAGCCTTGTGCCCACCAGACAAAACACCTCCAGCTCCCTCAGCTGCTCCTCACAAGACTTGTGCTCTAGACCCTTCACTAGCTTCATTGCCCTTCTCTGGACATGCTCCAAGCACCTCAATGTCCTTCTTGGAGTGAGGGGCCCAAAACTAAACTCAAATTCAAGGTATGGCCTCACCAGTGCCCAGTACAGGGAGATTAGGTGCCCTGCCTCTGCTCAGAGGTGCTTTACCCTCAAGGGTGCAGTGGGTCTCCCGATGCCTTTGCAGTATTTAACAGCACTTTATCACTCAGAGCTGCTGTGGTGGGTACAGGAGGCCAGGGGACATCCCTCTGCCCTTCCAGCATGCTGAGACACCCCTGGGGGAGCAGAGCTCTTAATACAGCAGCGTGGCAATCATACTTCAAAGCTGACTGATGCTACAGACTTATTAATGTTGCAGAAGGTTAATGGGTCTCCTTGGTGCCACGTGGATGAGGACTGCTAGGGACTTAGCATCTTTTTCTCCCCTGGGTAGTTCTTTGACCATATATAGCCAAGGTATCAACTTACAGGCCTGGGGATTTCAGCTTTCTGTTTAGATTTGAGATGAAAGGCTGAAGTTGGAAGTGATTGTTATAAATATTTCCTGCTATCTGGTAGCAGCCTGACTTCAGTCCCTCCTCAGGAATTCACCATCCTTATCCTTTATAACAGCTGCAGTGAAAACTCAGCTCCTGGCAAGGTCCTGTGAATGGACATGCTGCCCTGCTGGGATGGGGCTGTGCCATGTGCTGGAGGACTCCTTTGGGCTCCAAAGCTCAGGTGAGGAGGGCAGAGCCCTGCTGCAAAGCCCTCAGTGCTCCTGCAAGCTCTGGGGCTGCAGCTCTGTTGCTTTGCTGTGGGATTGCTGCTAGGGCAACACACATGGCTGATGTCACGCGCTCCGGCGAGCCTCACGAGCCATGGCAAGCTCGTGCAGAGGCCATCAGGGATGTTTCAGGCTCTCTGCAAGCACAAAAAGACAGCAAGCTGCTGTTCCCCTTGAAGACTCAAATCTGCCTAGCTGTTTTCCCCTTCCTGGCAGGGTGCTGCTGGCCACAGGGCCGCTGGAGTGGCCAAGGTTAGGCCAGTTTGCAGGAGCTGGGATTTGAAATGCAGATGAACCTCCTTTGCCCCATCCTGAGGCTTCCAAAGGAGGTGGAAGTGTTCAGTGAAAAGGTCTACTTGCATTCTCCTGCAGTTTCTGCTGCTGTGGCCATGTAGGGGACATGCAGGGTCCTACACCTGGGTCAGAACAAT
>VWZO01001378.1:50594-138579 GCA_013396975.1 Bucco capensis
GGGGGGTTGGACTAGATGAGCTCCAGAGGTCCCTTCCAACCCAAACCAGTCTAGGATTCTATGATTCTAGGAGATGGGATTTGGTGCTCTCTGCATTGTGGAAATCAAGGGATTCACCTGGGCTCTGCTCCCTGCTGGCCACCAGTAAAGAGCTCCCTGTGTGTGGGAAGGAAGGAGAAGGCAGTGCCTTCCAGCACACCATGCAGCTGTCCCTATTGGCATGGACAATCTGGTCTAGTGGGTGGCATCCCTTCCCATGGTAGGGGGTTGGAACTAGATGATCTTTAAGGTCCCTTCCAACACAAAGCATTCTGTGATTCTGTGCTTCTACTGCATGAAGTGCAGCCAGGAGGAGGAAGGCATGGGCTGGACATTCCTGGGGGAAACTTGCTGCAGTTTCCATTTAGGGAAAAGTAATGAATGCAGTGAGTGTTTGAGGCCATTGTCACTCACCTAGAGAAGCCCCAGGACTGCAGTCTGGGTAACTGCTTTTAGTCTCAGCGCTGACTGACCAAGTTTTCCCTCCAAACACTCAAGAGTAAGAGGGAGGATGAGTGCTGTCACGCTGCCCAGGACTCTTCCTTTTTCATTTTCCTCTTTCTCTCTCTCTCTTCTATCTTTTAGAATCTCTTCACATATCAAAAACCCCACATCAAACCAGCCAGAGCTAAGAAAAAATTGCAGCAAGATCAGTTAGACACCCTGACTCTGAGGACCCCTGGAAATTTGTGCCCCAGAACTGCTGCACTGTTGTGCAGTTTAGTGCCTCTGAAGAAGAATAAATCTGCTTTCAGGAAAAAAAAAAATACATCTGCATATTGCATATATTTATAGTTAGCTGCAAGCCTTTCCAGGGAGAACTTTCAAATGTATTGAAATGCAAGTGACTAGCGTGACATAGCAGCACTTAGCCTTTTAACAAAAACACTGGAGTTGTATAAATACAGTTGCTATTATTAAACTCCAGGGAAAGCCAGCAAGCTGCTCCAAATAACAGCCCTCTGCTTTGCCTGCCTGAGCCCCTCTGGTGACACCCAGAACCAAGGCATTTCAACACCCTGCTGGAGGCCAGGGCTTCATTTTGTTTTCTGCTTCCCTGATGGCTCTTGAAGCTTGTTTGAAACTTTGTTCCCACTTTCTCTTCTTTTTTCCTCTCCCTCTTTCCATTATGCTAGTTTCCCTTCCTTTCCTTTCCCCTTTCCTTTCCCCTTGCCTTTCCTTTCCCCATCACCCAGTTCAATCCAGTTTTCCCAGTGGAACCTTCTGGCTTTGTCTCTGAAGGCAGCCAGGAACCTAACTGATAAAGTAGGACTGATTTTCAGGATGGCACAAGTCACCCTCTGGTTTGGCAGAGAGTTAGGAGGAGTGTTTCTGTGCATGGAAGAAAGCCTGTAGAGGAGATGTTAGGAAATCTCTATCCATCCATCCTGTCTGATTTTGTACACCTCTCAGAAATGCCAAGGGGCAGGCAAATATTGATGCTCCAGAGGAAATCACACATGCTGGCAGAGCTGCAGGCAGATTTCAACCTGTGATGGGCAGGAGACCTCTCCTTCCAATAGCTGTCTGGATGGGAAAAGACAGGCAGCCAACAACTGGGGTCAATCTCATCACCTCCACGTTTGTCTTTGCCCAGCTCTCTTCCAAACAAGAGCTGAGCAGCTACTCCTCATGCAGCCTTTCAGCCTGTGTGGCTGCTAAGAGAGGGAGGAGGCAATAAATCACTTCAGCCAAAGGCCTGGGCCCATCCAGTCACTTAATTAATGAGGGGCTTTCTCCTTATTTGTAACCTCCTCTCAAAGCAAATGAGTATGACTGCTAATGAAAGAAAACATGTGCAAGGCTTTCAAAATAGATGCCTCAAGGCAATGAGGAAAAGCTTTGCCCTGCTGCCTGTGGCTGGGGCCAGCATCCAGCATCTCCTGTTTGAATGGGAACCCCCAAAAGTGTCCCTATCACCTCCTCTCCTCCAGCACACAGACATCATGCAGGGAAAAGCAGCCTGCTCCTGCCTGTGTTCCCATGCTAGTGCAGCAGTGATCCTCTGGGATTTATCCAGCTCAGCCTAGCTCTCCTTGCTGTGTAATCACCCTGCCTGTCCTGGGCAGCCCTTCACTTGCCAGCATCCTTTGTAGGTGATGTGTTATCAGCTGCCCTTGGGCACTTCCCCTCACTTTGTCTCTGCTGCAGCCCATAGCTATGCCTTTGCCTGATTCTACAGTTCTGTGATTCTACATTCTTTTGGTAGCAAAAGCTCACATTTTCCACTAAAAATTCCACCTTTTCCCCCCTAAAGAATCCCCTCCATATCCTTCCACAGCTGCAGAGCTTTACTCATGCTTCATGCGTCATACATGTTCTCACAGCCCCCCTGGCTGGAAGCAATAGCACAGGGGTAGCTGTGCCCCCAGCGCAGGGCACATGGCCTGGCACAAGGTCCTTCTTCACTACCTGGGGATTAACCAGCTGGAGCCTGCCTGGGACACTGGTGTTTTCTTGTCACCCTCCTCTGCTTTTAGCTGAGTGCTTGCTAACCTAACACCACAGATGTCGATTCTGTCCTCCCTTCCCCTTTAGTTTGCAAACTGTTGCCTCATCCCCAGCTTTCAAGTTTACTGTAATGCTGGAAGAGTCACTATTTCTGGCCTTGCTGCATGACTGGGAGGGCAGGGATGTCTCCTACATCTTCACGAGGATGTAAGCTCACAGACACACAAGCTTGAAAACCAGAGCTGAAGGTTTTCTTTCAGGTGGGAAGAACAGGTTCCTTGTCCCTGAATAATCAACAGCTTTGGCCCTGGGATATCAAGTGCTTCCTCTTTCCAAGACACTGCTGTGCACATGCACTCCATCCTGGAGCTGGTCTCATGCTCAGAAGCCAAGTGCTGAGACTGCTACTCTGCTGCATGTAGGCTTTGAACAGCTCCCTCATAACATTAATTACAAACCAGTCAAGTGAGTTCCCCAAGACACATAAGCCTTGAGCTCACCATGCTTGGTCCTCATCAAGAAATCCTATGCCTCTGCACAGGACATCTCATAAAGCAGTCTGACAGGCAGATGAGTCTGTGTGCCTCTGGGGTAGCCTGGATTCATTTTCAATGCAGTTGGATGCCTTCCTGCCCACCCCTAATTCATTATTTGCAACTGGGATTCAAGAAAACAGCAGCGAACATCTGAGTTAAAAAAATAAGAGATTATAAAAGCAAAGCCCATGTTTCCTTCTGTAGAGCTCTAACAGACTGTCTCAACCTGCTTATTGTTACTAGGCAAACAGCAGCAAATTCACTTCTGCATATGTCCCTGCCATATGTGGTGACAAACCCACAAGAATCAGTTCTATTTAAATACAAGCTCTCTTTTGTTTCTCTTTCAGAGACTCATGCAATCATTTTGGTTGCAAGAGACCTTTGAGACCATTGAGTCCAACTGCCAGGTGATCACCAAAGCATGTCCCTCAGCATCACATCTCCATGGCTTTTCAATCCCTCCAGGAATGGTGACTCCATCACTGCCCTGGGCAGCCTATCCTAAGGTTTGTAACCTTTTTGGGGAAGAAATTTGTCCTAATGTCCAACCTAAGCCTCCCTTGAAACAACTTGAGGCCATTTCCTCTCACCCTATTGCTTGTTACTTGGGAGTAGTTACTCCAGCCTGTGCTGGGGACTCACATAAAACTTTCTGTATCTCATGATAGTCACAAAGCCACCAACCAAGCAACCCAATTTTGGTCTCTGGCTACATCACAGGGTGGAAACAACCATCACACACAACAAAGCTCTTTGCAGATGGCAAGTAAGATGATGCAGGCTTGAGAACTGCAGCCTGAAACACAACCCCCAGCAGCTTTTGCTGGTAGTTGCTATGTGGGTTGGATCACAGTGCATATTTGGCTTACCTCACCAGTGCTGGTGCATCTGCAGCAGGAGCTCATCCTGGGACAGCCTAAAGCATGTGCCTGAAGGCATGGAGTTCTCCTGCTTTACATCCCAGTAAAACACAGCTCAGTTTTTGACAGGAGGAAAGACAAGAGATGTCTGTTGGGAAGAAGAGATTTTCCAATACCACAGGAGGACTAGGAGTGGTGAGGAGAGACCTTTTGATGCCTGATGACCCTTCCCAGCTTCTTCACATGCTCCAGAGCCACACTGCTGTCCATTTTCTTTCTGCATGTCTCAGAAGCCTGGTTACCTCTGACCACTGGTCCACACTGCTCTCTACCTGCATGCCACAACCAGACACGTGGTGCTCACAAACACTGGATAGGAAATGTGGAAGGACAGCTCTGAAGAGGAAGGTGCATCTGCTAGATGTGCCCAGCCACAAGGTTGGAAAGGGAAAAGACCAAACCCCAAAACAGAGCAGTGATATCTGCATGTAGACTCATGCAGTTGCATCCCAGCAGATTACACTCCCCAGCTGCCATGTGAACTCTTCCAGGGGAGCATTCAGCATCCTCAGGAGGAATCTGAGTGTTACAAGTGTTTCTTGGATCTACTCTCAATAATTTCTAGAGAGGCCTAGCTACTGGGGAAAACTCTTCAGGTTTATCTTCAGCCTTCTATACTCTTCAAGCCTTAAAAAAATGCACTGCCTTTGTCTGCAGCAGATAGCTTTGGGATTTGAAAAGATCTCCTTTGCCCAAGGAGCCTACCAACAGGAGTATTGGCCATGATGAACGCTCCTGCTTCAAGGCATTTTCAGCCACAGCTTAGCTAAGCTTCCCTCTTCCCTCTCCTTGCAACTCTTCTGGCAGAAAGGGGAATTATTCTCCCTTCAGCCAGCAGGAGCTGCTCCCAATGCCTCAGTGCTCACATCTACAGGGCAACAAGACAAAATGGCCTCGTGGTCCCTGCCAATCCATTCTCTTTCCTCCACTTGGCAGAGGCAGTGCAACGCAAGCTCCCGGTGACAAGATAATGAGAAGGAAGAAGTACAAGCCTGAAAACTCCAGCTCTGATGGGAGCATTTCAAAAGGCAGCCAGCTTCCAGAAGGCAAGAGCTGCTCTCTGCCACATCAATTACCTACAGAGAAGTGAGCAACTGGCTGACAAGGAGAAATTAGATAATAAAAGCTCTGATTTAACTCATTAAGGTTTCAGTTATGGCTCCAGGTAGGTGGAGTCCCAGTGTGTGCTGAGTTTTATTTATGCCTGCATTGCCAGCACCTTTGGAGAGGGCTGCTACAGGGCACAGAAGAAGAAATTGAAGGCAATTTTGTTCTGCATCTCAAGAGAGATGAGCCACTTCTACTGTCACAGTATGCAACTCACAACTGCTCCTCAGCCTATGTGCCTGCACCCCTGGATCATGGCCCAGGGCCTGCCCAGCACAGCAAAGCTCTGCAGCTCACTCAGTGTCAGTGTTGCAATGTGGATTTCTGTCATCAAAGACTAAAGCAGGCAAGGTTGACATTTTACTTTGTCCCAGGTATCTTCTCTAAAGCACAAACCACCCCCCCCCCTAAATCTGTATGGTTTCTCCTCCTCCAGTTTTCTCAATGAAAACCAGATATACTTCTGTGGGATGTCCAATTTGCCTCATTTTCACTGATTGGAGAAAATGCAGGGAGGCACTTTTGGGGAGAAACTCTCCATCAGACATTTCCCCAGTTCCAGCTGTTATAGGAATGACAAGCAACAAGCCTGTACAAGCCCTGTCACACAGGGAGGAAGCTAAATGGCCTTTACCAGCCATCTCTAGCAGCTTTGACACACGTAGCTATGTTGTGTTTGTAGTTCAGAGCAGTTGAGCGATGAAGACTTTCTCTAAAGCCTATCATTTCTGTTTAAAAATTGATGGCCTCCACCTCAACCAAAATCTGCCTGCAGCCAGCAGAGAGATCCTACAGAGTAATAAAGAAAACCTTGCTCAAATGCCAAGGTCTCTTGGACGCACCAGTAGGCAGAGAAGATCCTAAGGTGATAGGAGCTGGGTTTTCCTGGAAGGGTTTTACCCTCCTGGGTTTTGCCTCTCCTGGCAAAATGTGAAGAGAAATCCTAGAAGGATGAATGTATGGATGGGAGAGGAGTAGGACAAGCAGTGTTTGTGCTGGCATGTCTCCAGACATGTCTCCCATCCTGCTGTACACCTCAATCCTTGGGAAGGATGGGTCTATGTGGGAAGGGCTTCCCCTCATGGATCAGCAAGTGTTTGGGCTTCCAACCTCCCAAGGGATTAAACTCAGTTGATTAGTCCCAGGTTTGTTACAATCTTGTAATAAACTAGACTGCCTGAGCCTCTCCTTTTCATGCAGGAGCTTCACACCACTCCATTGCATTAATGACACCCTGTTCCTTCTGTGTTACAAGTTATTAGTGCAGTGGTGCTGGGGAAATAACTGCTGCCACATCAAGACCTCTGCTCCCAATAACTGGTGCAAAGAGAATATCATTTGACTTCCATTTTTAATGACCCAAATGCAAGCCTAAAGCTACTCATGTTCCAATGAGTTAGCAGAGCTCACCAGTTCCCTTCTAATTAGTACATGTGCATAAGCTCAACAAGAAAGAAATGAATAAAACTCAGAGAGTCATTTAGATTGGAAAAGACCTCTAAGATCATCAAGGCTAACAGCCCCATGCCACTAAACCATGTTGCCAAGTGCCAAGTCTACATGGTTTTTGATCCCCTCCAGGGCTGGTGACTCCAGCACTGCCCTGGGCAGCCTCTTCCAGTGCCTAACCACTCTGGCAGGGAAGAAATGATTCCCAGTGTCCAACCTGAACCTCCTCTGTAGCAACTTGAGGCCATTTCCTTTTGTCCTATCACTAGTCACCTGGGAGAAGAGACCAACTCCCACCTTGCTCCAACCTCCTTGCAGGGAGTTGTAGAAAGTGAGAAAGCCTCCTCTCCTCCAGACAAAACATCCCCAGCTCCCTCAGCATGCTATCAGTGTACCTCTAGCCTGGCCATGGGATGACAGCAGCTGGGGGTGGAAACTGGGGCCCCTTATGCCCTACCTGCATGGCCTGGCTGCCTTGCCCTCCTTGGGAGCCAGTCCTGTGTTCATGGCCACGTAAGTGATAGATGTCTCCACTCACAGGCTTCCTCCCAGCATTGCCAAGCCTCTTGCCCTGCATCACAGCCAGCAGCTAACAGCTTCCCAGCATCTCCACTCTAAATGCACTACTTGAGCAGTGTAATGAGCTCCCCAGGTTGAGTCTTTTACTGACTCCCCACAAATCACTGAAAGGACAAACTGCTGTTTTGCTTCATTAGCAAGGGCTTTGGAGAAAGCTGTTTGGATATTTGCAAGAGACCAACATGCTGATTCATACTAAGTCCAGGAAGACTTGAATTGAGACGCAACTTAAGCCTCCTATCCTCCCCCTTACAGCTCTAGGGGATTGACAATAGAGAGCAATTCTCCCCCCAAATCATGGCAACTTCTCCCCTGGCACACTGAGGGCCAGGCAGGGCACTCTGGATGCTAACTAGCATCTTTTTTTTTTTCATACTCCAACTCTTGGAGCTCTGGGATTCAACAAGAAATTTAATTTTCACCTAAAGCACAATGAGTGGAGAATCCTCTGAGGCTTTAGCTCTTGGCATAGCAGAGGAAAACATCTCCAGAAAGGCTCAGGGAAATAAAACGAACCTCAACAGCACTGGCATCACTTTCAGGTCTTGTAACATTTTAAGCAGCCTATTCACCAGGGAAGTTGTTTGTGACATCTCACATACAACTCGTATGTTCTGCACAGGGACCTAGAAGAAAGTGGGAATAAAGACAAGGCAAGAACTACCATGAAACAAGGATGCAGGAAAAGGAACTCCAGCCTTTTGTTCATGCTTTTCAAAGTTACTGCCTTCATGAGGTTGAAGTCCCCTGGCACTTTCTACTTAAAAATGAAACCAGGCACCACCTCCTTTGGCACCAAAGGCTGAACTAAAGCTTTCCTTAAGGGTTTGAAGTTGCTGAGGAAGAGGAATTTTGGAAAACTTCAGGCTGGTTCTGCAATTCTACTCTGCCAGATGATATGAATCCATCCAAGCTTTCCCTCCTCGTGGTTTCACTACATTAACACCCAAAAGCAGCCATGAGATAAAAGCTGCTGCTGCAGTCCACAAATCTTGCTGTCTCAGCTGGCAGAGAGTGCAAGAGTGGAGGCTGGAACAGAAGGCAGGCACTTTACAGGGAAATCAAACTGCCCTCCTGGCTTGGAGAGGGCATGCTAAGGGTTCAGAAGTTGGGGCTGTGTATGTCCTGTGGCAAAGGAGCAAGAAAGGGAAGGAGCTGCTTTAGTGGTTAGAGCAAACTTCTGAGAAAATAACCTAAGATAACTTTGCAGGATAGTGGAAGAAAGGAGAACATTGACGTGGTGCTCCCTGGAGATACCAGAAGGCCCTTGGTGGGCAGGCTGAGGGGCAGAAGCTTTGTCTTCTGTGCACAGGGAGAGAAGAGCACACTCTTTTTCAGGCTAGGTCTTTACAACCCTCTCCAGTTTCCCCTAGGCTTTCAGGATAGCCTCTCCTTGTGTAGGTGTCTGCAATGGTCTGTGCTCAGCTGCGTGGAAGAGCAGAGAAATCCTCCTTTCAGTGCCAGAGCTTTGAGCTCCCATTACCTGCTCAGGGAGAGGGAGGGCATCATGCAGAAAGAAGGAGCCAGTGGTCCATGGGAATCTTCCTAGCTCTTCTCTTCAGATGTGTTTGTCATGTAAAGTTTAATAAACACAGCCCCTAGCCCACCACTGCCTTCAGCTCTGTTCATTAACACCTTTGTGAGGGCTTTCCAGCACTGCCACTTCTCAGGAGGCTAAGATGCAGTGTTTTAATTCTATATAATTAAATACTGCTCCCTTATCTAGATTTTAAAGTTTACTGTTGGGGCTTCAGTATCAATGTTCTCTTCCCTTCTAATTAGCTTCCTTAATCTGTGCAGCCTTGCTTCTTCCCCTGTGGGGCCTGGGCTCTCCTGCAGGGAAGCTTGGATTGCATCTAATTATTAGCAAAGGAGCCAGACAGCAGGCAAGCACTGGCCCTGGCCCAGATATCCTCTGTGAACAAAGAGCCCAGATTGGGTGGCCACAGGGGAGCTCAGAAGGTTGCATGTGTGTTCATGCATTTGGTCTCTCTGCTCCATCTGTAGGTTGCTTTGCATGTTACTCCATCACACACTTGTGGCAGAAGACCACGCAGGACAGAGGCCACCTGGCTGAAGTGTAACTCACATGATGAACAGTTTTGCCTGCCTAGCACATGACAACAGGAGAGGAAGAGTTCCCAAGACCTCATCTGACCCAATCCTGTCCTCAAAGAGACAATACACCTGGGCAGCTTCAGTAAATTTGTGAACAGCCTCTCTAAGCTGTCCTCTGTTGTTGACAGAGCTCACCTTCTCCTCCAAGCTACTCCTGAAGGGACCCACCTGTACTAGGAGGAAGTTTTCCCTTCTATCTAATCCAAATTGCCTCTGTTCCTTCTGCAAGTCCCTGCAGGCACAGAGAGTATCTTGTTGCCCTTTACATAACTCCAGGCTTAGACCTTCCCTATGCCTGTGTCTTTCTAAAGCAAACAGCCCCAGTTCTTGCAGTCTCTCTCACATTTCTCAGACTACCAGTCATCTTCTGTGCTTTCTGTTGGACTCTTCCCAACTTCTTCTGGAGCTGAGGGCTCAGAGCTGGCCACAGCTGGGCAGAAACAGTGTAAGGATGGCTGTACTGCTCATGAATATCTTCAGGATGATGTCTGTCTCAGTTACTACAAGAACATGACATTGGGAGCTCAGATGTGCCTGGTGGGTCACAGTGGCACTCCCTGACTCAAGTCATTCCCCTCCCACTTGACTCTGTGCTTATGACTATTCCTGCACAAGCACTTCACAGTGGCTCACTTCTGCTCAGGCTATTTCCCAGCCCATCTCTATAAGCTCCCATCCTACCTTTGTCAATGCCTCCAGCCTCTCCACTCTTTCTGTCTGCAAGTTTAAACACCATACTTCTCTCTTTCACACTCAACAAAGTCCAGTTCAGGACAGGAAGCTGCTAAACACCTTTTCACCCCTGTCCAGAGCCACATTTCCCCTTCCAGACAGGTCTGACCCCAGTGGCCATTTAGCCAGTGCTTCCTTATGCCAATACTGAACAAGGCATCATTAAAAGCCCTTCTGAAGCTGAGTGGAATGACAACCACTGCTCCTCCCTTGCCCCAAAGGCTGGCATAAAAGGAAATTAGGCTGGCTTGATAAGACTTGTTCTTGACAAATACACACTAGCTGTTATTCATCTCCTTGTTATCTTTGAGGTCCTTACAAATAATGTGCTGATTGATTCTAGGGTCTTTTAGGCACAGAAGCAAACCTCATCTGGCTGAGCTGCTTTTGAAGGCAGCTCCTGAGCTTGCCTGTACATCTCACCTATTGCGCAGGAAACCTTCCAAGGGGACTGCTAACAGTTCTAAGAGCCCCTCAGGCATTCATTCCCCTAACAGGGAGCTAGATTTCAGTATGCTGGCTCAGTTTGAGGGCAGGTAGGTTATATTATCTCTGTTCTACACCTCATGATCGCAGCCTTCCACAGAGGACATGGTTCTTGGTGGAATCTTGTTCAGCTCCTTCCCCTTAAGGCACAGACAGGACATCTCCTTCCCTTCTAATATTCATCCAGTTGATGCTCAGCCTGACACTGACCCAACACTCCCGTGCTTCTCTCTTACAATCCTTCCTGCTAAACTGACCCATTTCCAGGTTTTTGCATGATTCTTTCTGAGTTCCAGGTCACTGGAGAGCTTGTGAATCAGGTAAACCTCCTGTTACACTTCCCTCCCTTTCCCCTCTGGTAGAATCATTTGTGCCTGGGGCTTTAATTCTGGTTTTGTTTATATATAGGAGTGGTATCCTATGCCCCTAGGTGCCCTGCACCAGCTGAGGGGTTCAGCCCTTAGCACTGTGAAGCTGAAAAGAACTCAGATCAAATCATAGAATTCTAGAATTGTTCTGGTTGAAAGAGACCTTCAAGATCAAGTCAGCACCACCAAAGCATGTCCCTCATCTACAGGGCAGTGACTCCTCCCTGGGCAGCCTGTGCCAGGGCTTGACAACCCTTTGGGGAAAGAAATTGTTCCTAATATCCAGCCTGAGCTTTCCCTGGCTCAACTTGAGGCTATTTCCTCTTGTCCTATTGCTAGTCACCTGGGAGACCAAACCCCACCTTGCTCCAACCTCCTTTCAGGTGGTTGTAGAGTGCAAGAAGGTCTCCCCTGAGCCTCCTCCAGACTAAATATCCCGTTCCCTCAGCTGCTCCTCACAAGAATTGTGCTCTAGACCCTTCACCAGCTTCTCTTGTTCTTCTTTGGACACACTCCAGCACCTCACTGCCTTCCTTGTAGTGAGTAATGTAGCACTGATATCTCACATGCATTTCATGTTTGACATTAGTTGCTCCAACAATGTTCAGAGGTGTAAGCAGAGCACTGCAGATTGGGCTGGAAATGGCTGAGCAGAAGCAAAGGGAACAAAGATCTACAACCAAGCCTAAACAACAAGGGTGATGTTATAAATAAAATTACAGTGAATAAGAAAAACAAGTTTAAGTTAAAAGGCTACTGAGAAGAGGAGAAAGGACTGAGGACATCACAAGCAGCAAGACAACAGCTTTGTCACCTGGTGACAGTGCCTCTGGCCTTTGGGACAAGGTTCCACTCAGGGCTTACTGGGCCTGTGGTTAATTTAAAGGCACATTACATGACCCCAAAACAGGACAGTGTGTGACTGCTGCACATCAGTGCTGTAACAGGAAAAAACCAACAGAAGAACCACTCAAGTACTCTAAAGAGCAAAGAAGCTTCCTGATATCAATGCCATAACATTTAAAGCACATCTAGAAAAAACCCAAAGGTAGCATCTCTGTACTGGACCCCTCTGGGCCCATCTCCATCCCTTTCCTCAGCCATCTGAAAGCATCTGCACTCAGAGGACCTTCCCCTGGAAAGGATTTTGCTTTGACAGGGCAGACATATGCCATCAGCTCCACCTCTCTCCTCCAAGCACCTAGTTCACAGGGATCCAGTCTGTGCCCCTTTCTTTCTCACTGCCAGACACACTTTATTGTTTCTTTGACTGCGTAGGAAGGAGTCCAGACACTATGGAAATGGAACCATATAGGGACTGGATGGAAGAGGCACATGCTGGTCACCCTCTTACTTGCACAGCAGTGGGAATATTTTCTCTCTTACACTAAGATATTTTTAAAACAGAGAATGCTGTTTTTATTTGTTGTCACCCAGGATGCAGCACTGCCATTCCTGGAACCCAGCTCGATGCCTCCAGTGTCAGTGTCAAAAACATTATTAGGAGAGGTTTTTGATATCTCCCAAGCTGTCCTCAAGCTACATGGCATTTAGGACTTGGAGAAGGCTGACCTTAACTCCAACCATGCCCAAGACTGCAAAGCAGAGAACATACCCACTGCAGTGAGGCCATGTAGCTGGCATCACTGTGGCTGTGAAGGGCTAACTTTTAACCAAGGCTCCTAGGAGTACAAGTGCTTCAGCAAGACCAGACTGGGAAGGTTAAGCACATGCAATACTGTCCCTGGTGTGAGCAATGCCTGTAGAGACACATACAAGGTGGATTCAGACATGAAAGACTCTACATGACCTCTGGTACACCTGGGTGCCAAGGGCAGAGTGACATCACCCCCTGCCACCAGCAGAGAGCTGGCTGATAGCTCTTCATCCATCCACACCATGCAGGATGATGCCTCTAGGCTCAGTCTCTCCTCCCCAGGGAGGGTCTGTTTCTGACTCAGCCAGTTGTCTGCCAGGTCCAGCTTCTCCTCTCTGCTTGGCTTTGGCTGATGGCAGATGTTTCTCTGCCCATCTGCACAGATGCTTAGATACCAGCTGTGGTCAGCTGTCTGCTTTGTCTTCTGCTGCTCTTATTTTAAGCCCACAAGTGCAGTCCTGCTGCTGGAAGAAAACTACTGAGTGCCACACATCGAGGTCAAACCTGGGGGCCAAGCATCAGAGGAAAGAAGCCTTTTTCCAAGGCAGGTGCACAGCAGGGTCCTGTGTACCAACTAGTGACCTCTCCTCACTCAAAGACTTGCCATGGGAAAGGATTCCATGTACACAGGAGGGAGAGGGATGGATCTCTGCAAATCACAGCTAGTGCTGCTGCCAGCAGTGCTCAAGCACATGCCAGGGAAAGAAGAGAGTCTTGCAAAGGTGGACAGGGTTTCTCCTGTCCCTCACTCTCACCTCCCCAGCAGGGAGCTGCAGAGCAGTGCTTCACTCCAAGACAACTTTTTCCCACACCAAGAAGCTTTGCTAGGGCTGCTGCTTTAATTTCTTCAACCTGTGTTTTACAAATGACTCCAAAGCATTTAATAGGTAGCCTTTTCATAAAGGAGCACAGTGGATGTGTACACAGGCCCTGATGAAGCTAATAACTGCCTCTCAATGGCTTTCAGAGAGTTATTACATATTTAAGATCCAAGCTCCCTTAATCAACCACAGAGATGCAGCTGGCAGCAGTAAATTGCCAGCAACAGCTCATTACAAATAAGGAAACATTGGGTTTTCAAGGACAAAAACCATGTCAGTTCTCCAGCAAGAGCTAACCACTCTTGTCCTCACCCTTCTCTCTCCCCCCTGCTCCCCCCAGCAATGTCTTGGCACAGCTTTCTTCATCCAATAGCACAACCTCTCTGCCTAATCCTCTCCACAGGGGACATCATCAAATCAAGTTCCTAGATTTCATGACTTATTTGGGCAAATGGCATGCTCACCCTCCCCAAGCAAGCTATGGGCAGGACTCGTCTCACACCACCCCGATGACATGTCACAGAAGCACACTCACTGGCCTTCCTCTGGGGAGGACAGGACCAGGTCAGGCTATGAGACACTTAGTGTATGCACTTTGCAGGTTTGGGACCTGACATGGCACTTGAGAATGATTTTTTCAGTACACACCACATCTGGGTCACTTGGTGCCCAGTCTGTGTGCACAGGACAACAGCAGGTGCTTGTGAGCAGGAGAAAGGCAAAGGGTCTGTGAACTCCAGGTAGCTTTATCTCCTTGCTGTCTCCTAGCAGAACTGTGGGGATTGTCCAGTGCAAGACAGACAAAAGTCCAGCAGTTTCAGAGAGATGCACATGGCTGGGAGATACTAAAGCTAACATTTTAGGAGTGTTCAGGAAAGACTAAACATTGTGTGAACAAAGAGGAGAAGGAAAAAAAGACAGCTTATTGTTATAGCTAAATCTTCCCCACGCAAGAGGGGACAACCAGCTTTTGGCCTTCAGGACCCAAAGCAATGAGACATTTCAGCCCCAGGGAACTTTCCCCCAAAACACCCCCGGAAAGGGAAACAGGCTCCCATGCTGTGCCAGACCCAGGGCACTGGAGCTTCTGCCAAGGACTTAACACCTAGATCCTGGTGGCTGTAATTCAACTGCCTGCAAGTCCCACTGGGCCAGGCAAGGCAGCCACTGGTGAGGGGAAAACACACTCTAAAACTCAAGCTGAGCACTGGAAGCAGGGAAAATATGCTCTGAAACCCAAGCTGAGCACTGGAAGCAGACTGAGTAAGAGTTTAATCTTTGTTTGGTCTGTTTTGCTATCTCACACTGTGCCTCTAAACATTAACCCTGCACAAGCCAGGGCTTGCAAGGGAGGGGATGCACATGGAACCCACCCAAACAGAGTGGGATGGATGAAGAGAGAGAGAAAGATTACAGAGGTGTCTCTGCCACATCAGAAGACCCTCTAGTGACCATGCTGGAGGTTTCATTTTGTTTCTCCAAAGCTACAGGCCAAGCATGCAAAGCTGAGCTAGAGAGGTTGCAGGGCTTAGTCAGGATTTCATTTTTGCTATTTCTTTAAAAAAAAAAACCTCAACCAACTTCTTTTGGAAAAGAAAAGAGGAACTTAAAAAAGCAGTACCACTTGCTTCCCCCCAGCCACAATCTATATTTATTGACACTGATGTTTTTAAAGGGCTCTTGTGAGGGAGGCTGTGTGGTCTCTGAGGACACTTCCCCTAACACATCAGAGGATTTAGCTTATGTTTGTGACACTGTTTGCATTTGGCTCCTAGATTTATGCTTCCAGAGAAAACACAAAGCCAGCTTAGACAAGTCAAATTCAATGGACCAAGAGGGTCAAATGCTAAACCTGTAGCAGATACTTCTATAAAAACAGCTAAACTATATATAATGAACAGCAATATCTATTGACATAAGACTCTCCATGCATCTACAGGTGTAACTGCAGAGGTGAACCACCAGTTTAAATCAGTTGTCCATGTAATTGTGTGTCCCATCTTCCTCCCTCACTTACTAAGGCAGTAAAAGCTTTTCCGTTGAGGGGTGTGGGTGCAGACATCTGGAATGCAGATTGTAACAGAGCTCTAGTTGCAATGTTCTCTCTGGTTTTTGAACATGAAAGAACACACAGTTTTCATAGAGCTTTTCAGTCACATCTGGAAGAGGTACCCCTTCTGATGCTTCAAGACAGCAAGAAGAAGAGATCTTAACAGCTGGGGGAAAGATTGCTTCCTCTTCTAAGATAGGAGACTGGACTGTGTTTGAATTATTTGGCATTTGGTCAGGAGATAAAAACACACTGGCTAGATGAACCAGTGACCCCTTCTATGGTCACAATAAGTTGTGGTAGATGGGTAGGCAGGAAGAGCTGATAACTACACATCTTCTTCATGTTCTCATCAAGAAAGCTTTAAATGTTAATAGAGATGCAAGACAAGGCTGGAGTCATCTTGCTGAGCTGTAGGCTCTCTCTTACATGTCACATCATAGCACCCTGTGCTACAGTGGTGTCTCCCTGCCCCAAGTACCCATGTGGCATCATGGAGTGATCTTGCTGAGACCCAAGTCAGACCTCTTCCATTTCCCACACAGCTTGGAATGATCTGTCATGCAAACCACCCAGCTAACCCCTTTACAAAACACCTTTCAAGGCTGTTTCTTTCACTTGCCAACACACGCTCACTCAACAGACAAAGCTGTGCTTCAGGAGCAAGGAGCAGAAAAGCAGTGCTGGGATAAAATGTTCCACAGGAGGACCAACATCTTCTCCATTATAGATCTTTACTGGTAGCATTGGAATGAGAGCTTTTTTAGATGCACAGGAGTGGCATGGCTTCAGCAGTTACACAGCTCTTGTGTGTGCTCTGGGAAAGGGGACATCAACAGATTGCAAAATGGAAATGTCTCTCTGGATGCTACAAACAACCAACCTTACATAATTGGGCCTTTGGGGATCTGGAGGAAGGTCTCCAGAGGATCAGGGCTCTCCTAGAGCTTTCTGATTTTACTGGGACTTAGCAGCAAGCCAGCCCTCCAATAACAGAGGCTTCTACACAGTTCTCTTTCATCCTCATATTCTCCTGCACTGTTCTACCTTTGTTGTTAGTGCCCCAGAAAAACACATCTTAGTGCATTTCTCTAACTGCTTGCCCCTCCAGGTGCACTTGCAGAGTCTGTGGCCATGTGTTTGGCCTGCCATGTAAACATGTCACCTTCCAGGGGAACTGAGAGCAAACATCAAAGTCTTGCTGCCAGTAGCCCAGTTTTGCTAGTGCTAAGTGACCTGGTTATAAAGTAAAGAGCCTTCAGGGGATATCCTTATAGCCTAGTTCATGGCATAGAATCACAGAATCCTTTTAGTTGGAAGAGACCTTCCAGATCATCAAGTCGGACCATTCACATAACACTGCCAAGTCCTCCACTAAACCATGTTCAGCAGCACCACATCTATACATCTTTTAAACCCCTCCAGAGATGGTGACTCCACTACTGCCCTGAGAAGCCTCTTCCAGGGCTTGACAACCCTTTTGGTAAAGAAATTTTTCCTAATATCCAATCAAAATCTCCCCTGGCACAATTAAACCTCCTCTGGTGCAACTAAATCTCTGCAGACTACTCCTTGTTTCTCCCCAAATGAAGAAAAATAAATAATAAAAAAATCAAATCTCTGCACTCTTCTCTACTGCAGTTCTCATTTAAGAGGCAGGAACAACAGCATGTCATGTGCTCTCAATGCTGATGTGAGCAACAGGCATGTTCTGGCCTCCGGATTGTTGCAGCTGTGAAGTTCTTGCTCAGTTTTTCCTGATTAGTCCAAACCCCAACTGCTCTAATACCCTGCCTGAGAACTATAAATCACTTTTTCTTTCCCTCTACTTTAATTCATTCTTCCTGGGCACACAGAGCAGATCCAAGGAACAGACAGAAAATAATGCCCACTCTTGGCACTTCCCATGGGCCTGTCTCAGTTCCTAAGAGAGCAGTTGTGTGAGAGGCAACCCCCAACATTTAGCTCTCCCTTGAAACAGCAGTGCCCTTTATCAATGGCTGCTCCAAGTTCTGAGCAGTGTTTTTATGCTAGAGAATCAACCACCGGCAGGGAACGCTCTACAAGACATAAACTTCACTGTAGGAAGAGCA
The DNA here is from genome assembly GCA_013396975.1 of Bucco capensis. Classification (NCBI taxonomy): domain Eukaryota; kingdom Metazoa; phylum Chordata; class Aves; order Piciformes; family Bucconidae; genus Bucco; species Bucco capensis. The sequence goes on from VWZO01001378.1 coordinate 68,004, forward strand.
CGAGGCTGGAATAACACAACTCCCAACCCTTGCTCCTCCCAGAGACCCATCCGGGCAAGGAAATGTCTTCATGACACACCCAAGAATAGATGCTCTGTACCATGATTTACTGAGTGAATTTAAACTCTCCACATAATGTAATAAACAAAACCACAGCAATAATAATTTTTCCATCATTCCCCTAGCAACATTCAGGAGTAGCCTCCAGCAGCTTTCAGCCTCCTTTTTATTTGCAAGCAGCCAAATGTTGCTGCAGTTACGTCCTAACCATGAGGCCTCTCTGCACGACAATACTTATTCAGGACATGCACTGGACAATACCCCAGGCCTGCAGCCTTTAGCAGAGGAGGTGAAGTGACTTCAACCAATGCCCTGAACAGAGCATCAGTAGAACATGCTGTGACCCAGTCCTAGATGACCTGACCCTCAACAAGCAAGAGGAAGTAGGTACCACAATTCATATCCTCAGTTTAGGCCCTTCACAAGACAGGTCCTTGTGACTGGGTGGTAACAGCCAGCTTGGTTTTGTTCTCTGCTCCAGGGTAAAGCCAAAGCTATAGAAACCTGCTCAGCACATGGGTAGAATGTGGGTGGCTGGGCTCACAACATGATCTTGCCTCCCTGCTGATGGAAGGGTTGAGTGCCCCAGAGCAGACATCACTCTCTGGTCTGTTAGCAAGGCAGGAACGCAGCACTTCAGGCTCCCCAAAGCACATAAGACCATTCATGGCTTACTGCAAAACACTGGCACCCAAACACCTCCAGTGCAGCTCTGGGAGCCACGTGCATTTAATTTCAGGAGAACCAGAGACTGTAAGTAACAAATAAACCTTCACTTACACTATCTCGTCGTTCTGGAACTCCAGCTCCCCACAGGTGTCTTCAAAGTCCTCTCCTCCACCTTTGGCCGTGCCTTCAATGGTTTTGTAGGGCACAATAACATTTCCTCGGGCACCAGAGGTTCGCAACACTTTCACTTCCATGGCCCCCACACTTTCACTGACATGAGTTACTGGCTCCTCGAAGGTGAAGATGCCAGCATGGTCATCGTCAAAGATGGTGACAGTGGCAGTAGATGGTGATCCCAGGCAGGCAAGCGTTGAGACACGACTGACCTCAAGAACACCTTCATCTGAGGCCTCAGTGCTCACACGGACATTGCTGAGATGGACCAGGAAGTTCTCGTCTTCCTCAAATATGTCATCGTCGATTATGCCAACGCGGATTTCCTTCTGGGTCTCTCCAGGCTTAAAGACCACTGTCCCTTCAGTGAACTCATAGTCAGAGCCAGCATTGGCTGTCCCATCCTCTGTCCGGAAGTCAACATACACTGTGTTGGTCAAGTCTCCTCCCCGGCGAATGATGGTCAGGGCGACAGTGCCACAGTTCTCCAGACACTGGTAGGTACCCTGTTCAAAGTAGAGCTTGCTGATGGGATCGTTTTCTGCCACCTCGCTGTTGACCTCGTGCATGCTGACAGCTTTTCGGGCCTGGTCTGCGGCATGTCTCTTCAAGATGTTGCCAGCTCCTGTCATGAGCCGAGTGGCCTGAATGCGGTAAAAGGCCCTGCTCTTCTGCTGCTGGCTCAGGACCTGGTAGTTGGCCAACTCTATAAGCTGTTCGATTTCCTTATCTGGGTGCTTTTGTTTCAGCTCCTTCAGGATTCGAGCCATTTCCCTCCTGGCTTCCTCATCATCCTGATCTTTCTCATCCACCTCCAACACCAGTGTCCCATCCAAGAAGTTCTCCACATGAGAATTAACCACCTTTCCATCCATCTCGATATCAGCTTTGGAGGAGGGCCTGTCACCCTCATGCTCGATGATCATGCCTCTCTGCTTGCCGGCTCGGTATTTCTTGTAGACATACTTGTAAAATAAAAGCCTCCTGTCAGCTATCCAAGCAAACACCACACAGATGGGGAAGAAGAAGAAGGTGAGCAAGCCTTCCCAAACCTCCACAATCCCAGGAGAAGACACAGATAAAATAATGTAAAGCCAAGTGTAGGCAAAGATGCTCCAGGCCGCCGTAACAAAGAAGACTCGCAAGTGCTTGATCTTCCTTATCTCTCCGTCTGGAACGACGTACACGCAGATGGCGATGATGACAAACATGTTAAAGGCAGCACTTCCCACGATCGTGCTTGGCCCCAGGTCCCCTGCCGTGAAGCCATGGCCACACACTTCAATAACAGACAGGAGGATCTCAGGGGCAGATGAGCCCAAGGCCATCAGCGTGAGGTTGGAAACGGTCTCGTTCCAGATCCTCACCGTGGTTTTGCTGGTCTCACCATTGGGCTTCTTGATGGTTATCTCCCGCTCTTGGGACGTGATGACTTCGATGGAGGACATGAAACGGTCAGCTATGATAGATACTCCCAGGAACATGTACACCATTGCTACAAAATAGACTGTTGCCCGGGCAATTTTGTCACCAAATGAGGGGTCTTGGGGTTCCCATATGGGTAAAATCACACCCTTTTTGCAGATGTAGGAGCCAGCACACTCCTCAGTGTCGTTCAGGGGCAGTTCACTGGGGCTCTCTGCTTGTATGCCCTCTACATGGAAGAGCAACACCAGCACCAAGCTCAGCAGGTGGAAGCTCCCTGGGAAGGTGGGTGGGTGAGTTGCTCGCGACATGGCCACTTCCATCCAACAGGTCCCAAACATCCTCAACCTGCAGAGACAAAAGGATAATGTATTAACTGAGCTGAACAGAGAGAACAGATTTTCCTCTCTGTGCTCTTTACTTCCCATCATTCCCAAACATATAATCAAGTTGCCCTGTTACTCAAGAAGTCACATCTAATGAGCCCATTTGTATTATGATTAACTGCAGTTTTCCCAGTACAAATCATCTAGTTCAGTTCTCTAGCACCTACCACCTTCCGTTACTATGATGTTTAATTATAGACTCATTTAGGTTGGAAAAGACCTCCAAGATCATCAAGTCTAATCGTCAACCAAACACCCCCATGCCACATAACGAAGTTGCCAAGTGCCACTTTACACATTTTCTGAACTCCTCCAGGCATGGTGACTCTACCACTGCCCTGGGCAGCCTCTTCCAATGCTAACCACACTGGCAGGGAACAAATTGTTCCTAATATCCAACCCGAACCTCCCCTGATGTAACTTGAGGCTACTTCCTCTTGTCCTATCCCTAGTCACCAGGAGAAGAGACTGAGCCCCACCTTGCTCCAATCTGCTTTCAGGTAGTTGTAGAGAGTGAGAAGGTCTCCCCTGAGCCTCCTCTTCCCCAGGCTAAACAACCCCAGTTCACTCAGCTGCTCCTGATAAAATGCCACTTTCTTTCTCTTTGCTGAATGCTTATTTGTTCCATTGCATTTTCTCGTTTTTCACCTAATTAAAGCCCATCATTCTGCTTCACAGCTGGCAGAAATGTTTCCATTGCAAAATGACAGCAAGCTCCCTCACTGGAGTTCAGAGTAAGAGGAGGAGAGGACAGGGAAATCTCCTCTCCTCCCATCATTTTTAGAAAGTATTTTTATACTTGCCATCTTTCATCACTGTAAACTGTGTATTTCACAGCCTTTTCTTGCTCACAGTCCTCCCAAGCATTTACTCCACATCAGAAACATGCACAAAGCGAGCTGAAGCCCTGGCAAAGCCTTACTCTTCACAGTAACATGGTGATAAGGTGCACCAGAAGGGCAGCCTTTAATTAATGCTTTTGGAGCCATTCCTTCCACGGCGCATCACTTTGCACCTTCCCAAAAACTGGAAAGAGCCCCATCTGCATCCAAGCTTGGCTCTCTTGGCATGCTTGGAGAGCAAACCTGTCCCTCTGCTCTCTTCCCACTAGGTCAGCTTGACAGCTTCCCCTTCCAGGGCCTTTCTCACTCCATTTACAACATCAGTCATCAGGCATGACAGCAGTTCTTGCCCTTGCCCTGCCTCAGGATTTTCCAGCAGTGTAAAGGAGCTGTTAAAGAGGTTTGCAGTTAGTTAGCAGTGCATAAACAGACAGAACAGATGCCTTTAACTACTCAGAGATGCTTAGTGCAAAAGCCTGAGCATGCTCAGTGTTGCATTCTCAATTTTACTAGCCAATAAAAGCCAGAATCCTAGTTATTAAAGCTATATTTTCTCCTCAAAGAGAGCCTTTTCCACACTATGCTTCTCCATTCCAAGTTAATTTAATCACACAGTACTTAAAAATGCTTCTATGAAGAGAGGAAAATGAGTATGTCAATACCTTTAATTTGCTGGAGAATACAAAAGACTGAAGTGGGTTTGCTTATAGAAAAAAACACCACACCCCAGAAAGAAGAAGAAAAAATAAAGAGCCCAGTTGTGAAAGGTTTAAACTCCTAAGAGAAGCCTGCTGCTCCCCAGCCCATACCAGAGATGGAACACAAGCAGGAGATACAGTCAATGTCCCCCAAAGTCCAATACCCTCCCCCGCAATGCCTGGCAGGTCTCACCCTACCATTTGTGACCTGCCTGGTCTCCAGCAAAGACAACACCAGGTCTGACAGCTACATGTGCTGTGAGACACACACCACCTCATCCAGGGACAGCATCCCAGCTGCCACCTGGGCCTGGTCACAGCCAAGAGTGACCCAAGCAGCATGGCTGAGCACACCTTCCCTCCCTCCTGAAAGAGGGCTTCTTCCACAGCACAGCTGGGAACCAGGCTGGCTCTCCAGCCACACAGCACACATGCTGCATGGCTGGCTGCACAAGTACAGCCAGGCAGGTATTTACTCCCTAAACAGGGACACATCAATGCCTCCTTGAAGAAAAGCATCTGGTCGCCACCACCACCCACCTCCTTACCCCCTGTGCCACAGAAATCACTCCTCACCCTTACGGCAGGAGACAGGGCTGTGTAGAAGTGAAGAACTGCCTGGAGGAAGTGATGGGTACCATCCTGCATCCAGGTTATGGGATCTACTCCACAAAGAGACATTGTAATGATGGAGCCAAGCCCTCTCCTCCATTTGCTTTTGTTTAAGGATGCTGCAGGAGGATTATTGAGCTGGGAGAATAATAGTGAGAATTTATCAAGACAGCTTTCTATCAAAGGCATTGACTCCCCAGGAACTGTTGTCCTGCCTCCCCCCAGTCCCAGTTTTCTAGTTATGAAGAAGATACCCAGAGCAGGAGGTAAGCAAGCCAGAGAGCTAGGTGATAAGAACAGACCAGCTGAACAAGAAAGTCTTCTGTTGGAAGACAGATTCAAAAGAAAGAAGTTGTTTGCCTTGGAAATCCTGCTAAGCTTCACAAAGCTCTTCCTGCTGGAGTCAGAGCCCTGAACATTGCTTCCCTGCTCACACACCTTGGGTACCTTCTGCTTCCCACAATGCAAAGGCTTACAAATCTGCAATATAAACCTGAAAACATGATGGTTGCAAAGACAAGTACCTTGATGCAGACCATTTGGTTAATAGCTACTCTGAAAGAGATGTGTGTTGATGCTCACTGAAGTTCAGTTGAAGCATGAATTAGTCACTCAACACCTGTACTCCCGTGTTCCACTCTGCTCCAAACCAAGTCTCAGAGACATCTGATAAAGGGATGGACAGAACACAAGCTGACTTGGTATCTCTGCTGTTTGTCCCAGATAGCTCTCAAGTGTCATTTTGGGGCTTTTTGTTTAATATGTAGGCTTAAAAAAAATTTAGTGTGAGCATAAAATAATACTCAGCTGCATGATTCTTCACCTTCTCTTTCTAAAGGGTAGTAGTTTCAACAGAAAACTCAAGAGCACCCACCTGCCCTTGTTCAGTTAATATTCTCCCTGTGGCAAGCCAAATCCTTGCACTTGTACAATTATTCAGAGCAACCAGGCATTGTGAAATCCCCTTGGCAAGAAGAGGAAACAGATGGTTCTAGAGAAAATATTATGCTTTGGGTCACTGATTTAGGTCGTAAAGAACAGGAAAGTCCCATCACACTTTGGACCAACTCTACAGTCTGAAAAGGATTCAAGCACTGCAAGACTCTGCCAGAAAAAACACACCTATTAAATCAGACTAAGAAGTCACTTGAACTTTATTGGCCATGTTTTTCCCTTTCAAACACTCCAATATAAGTTGGTTTAGGTTTGTTGTTTGTGTTTTGGCTTTGGTTTTTTTCATCAAGTCCCATATTACTTTACACAGAAGGAAAAAAGGCCCAGGGGCTTGCATCTGAGCAATCCATCTTTCTGGCCTCCCCATCCAGCTCTTCATCTACAAACAACATTTTTCCCTCAGAGAGCAAGAGATTAAGAGACATGGAACTTATTCTGGAGAGTTCAGGTGGATGGAGATGGGCTGGAGCTTTGGAAGAAAAAGCCACCCCCCTTGGTAATGTGCCAGGACTCTTCTTTTGAGCAGCAGTAGCATCCCCTAGCAATGTCGGACTTCCTCTAGCATTTTGTGGAGCAGTCATCAAGCAAGATTCACACACCTTCACCAGCTTTCCTACCTGGATCAATTCACAGTAAGTGTTATTACACCATGCTCAGGAATTATGGAGGGCTAGAAAATGCTTGGCCACAGCATGCTGGTTACACACACAGAGACACAGAGCCTGACACTCAAAATCCTCTGCCACTCTTCTCTCTGAGAAGCAGCTGCTATAAAATTAGCAGTATTTCTTAATTTGTACAATCCAAAATAAACAGCTTGGTCACCAGAGACCCTCTTACTCTGTCTTTGCATAGGTTTTGGGCCCATGGTCAGCACACTGCTGCAGGCACTCCGGTAAGAATATTCCCAGACAAATCACTCCTATTATTCTCTAACAAGAAGCAAGGCTACCAGAAGGCCAGCCCTCCCTCCAAACCCAACTTTGTTAGCTTTTCATTAAGGTGTCTCAATTGCATTTCCCATCCCAGCCATCAGCAATAAAAGGCAACACGTTAGCAGCCCTGGCAAACCTTGCCTGCTGCCGTGCTCGTGGCCTCACCGGTACTTCCCCAATGTCTCTTGGCTCAGATTTGGTCTCAGGCTTGGTGTTGGACATACACATGTGAGGGAGAGCCCCAAACCATCACCAGCACGACCTTCATACCCAGGGGCAGCACTCAGAGCCCTTTTTACTACAGAGGGAGCAGAGCTGTCCTTGGGCTCCCTGGAACTGGCTGACCTGAGAGCTTTCAGGTAGAGCTGGAGCTAACTAAGAGAGCCAGATGCTACTAACTTGAGCTCTCCTGAAGTCACAGCTGTGCCCCTTTCCTTTGCAGACAAGCTCCCCCCGGGCACTAGCAGTTGGTTTTGCAGAGTCAGGAGGAAAGCCTGCAAGAGCCTGCATGGTCCCTTGGAGGCAAGCTCAGTTTAGAAGCAGCTCCCAGCCAGGAGATGTTGGTCCAGCCTTTATCCCAACCCCTGGCATTGTGAAACACCAGGAGAGCAGCTGCTGCCCACAGCAGGGCTAGAGGAGGGTTGCAGAGACAGTTGCCTCTCCGCTGGACACACCAGCTCTAGGTTTTACCGACTGGTAGGAGAGAGAGCTCCTGCTGCCAGCTTGTGCTCCAGCCCCCCCTCCCCCCCCCCAGCTCAGGAGCTGCCAGATGGGGAGAAAACAGCCTTTTAGACTCTGTTCTGACCTTTCCTGGCAGCAGTGCTCCTTCAGGCTGGGTGGTTGCTGTATGCAAAGTGAGCCTGAAAGCTGCTCTGCGTTTCAACAAAGCACAGCTTTTCCTTTGCAGCAGCCTCCCAAAAGCCCCATCCTCATCTGGGCACTTCACCCTTGAAATATCCACCCTAAGACCCTTCCTGTTACTCTCCTACACTTTTGGATCACACACACAGGTTTATAACCATCTGCAACAAGCTGGTAGCACCATTATTTTTCACAGTACTGGAAAAACACTGCAAGCCAAGACACTTTCATTACAGAAGAAGGATTGGGCTGGGAAGAAAATGGCCTGGACTCACAAGGAATGAGTGGCCACACAAAGAGAGAGGGAGACATTTTCCACAGGGGATTTCTTCTCCCCAGCTTTTGACAGAAAACCTGTACAGAGCAGCAATAAGGCAGCAGCATTCACACCATGACAGCCACCGCTGACTCTACTTGATGGTGCCTGCCCTGTTGTAACACCAGCTTCAGAGCAAACATCATTCCTGGGAATTCACTACCAGCTTGTACAGGAAAGGGTGTCCCCATAGCTCTGTCACTGGTGTACAAGAGGTGGGAGCAGCACCCTCTCCCTTACAGGATGAGTAGTCACTTCCCAGAGGGCAGTAGGAAGTTTGCTCTTCCCACGAGAGTGACTGCTGCTCGGCATGCTGTGGGGACACATCCAGGAACACATTGCAACACCATGGGGACTCCCAGCCAGTGCTTCCCCATCCTGTGGTCACAGCTATACAGACAGGAGCTCTTCCTAGTGAGATTGCACTGCTGCAGGGAGACAAGGGAGGCAGCTCAGGACTCCCTTTGCTGGTGTCAGGGGCAGAAGAAAGATGGTCTCCCTTCAGCCAGAGGGGCCAAACACTGACAAAGCAGCAGCTAGTAGCTACTGCAAAGCAAAGCTAGCCTGCAAGCCAGAAAAACAGAGCCTCAAAGCAAGGCAGCTACTCACTCCCCTGCCAGTGTCCCTGGTGAAAAGACAGTAACCCCTAAGATGGCCCCAAGCAAGAGGATAAGGCTCTCCTAGCCAACAAGGCATCCCCCAAGCCTGCTCAGCAAAAGAGCTGTTTCAAGTTAAATAGCCTCTGTTCCCACCCCAAGGTCAGACCTGAAGTCTCCAAACACAGCATCCCCTTCCCATTTTCTCTTGCAGGAGAGCAGTGCTTAAGAGCCTAGTGCAAGCCCTGAGCAGCCTTCCCTTGGGAGAGTGCTGCATCTCTCACCTACATAGGTAGGACTCACACACTGAGCCATCTCTGGAGGACTAGCAAAGCTCTCTTCTCCTGCTGACCCTTCCTGGCCATGCTGCAGCCAGTACACCTGTACCTCATTGAAAGCAGCAATCTGCTTCCCAGCAGAGCCTGCACTGGGAAAAGCTGTGACTCTAGTGGGGGGAAAAAAAGCCCAAATAAATTGCCTGGTCTCTGACCATCAATCAGTAAATCAGTCAAGAGCCTAGGCCCAGCTTCCTGCAGCCAAGGGACACAAAACAGATGCCAAGAGCCCTGCGAGGTGACAGGGGGCTTGGAGATTTGTCTAGGCAGCCACATGCTCTACTGGCTTCACTTCTATCTTGAGCCTGACTCGCGGCACAGCTTTGGTAAAAACCAGCTCCTGCCAGCTGTGATTCTCACCCACCAAAGCAGAAAAAGGACCCTTCTGCTACACTGGCTGTACATCCAGACCTGAGGAGGAGAGCTGCTATGTCCAAACACTGTGTTGCCACTCAGGGCTGCACACTGTGACAGCACTTTAAACACAGCTTGGAAAACCCTTGGCTCACAGCCCTGCTTCAGCTCTGCCCGGCTCCTGCACTCTTCCATCCAGCTCTGCCACTCCAAAACAGGCACAGCCTGTTGGCATCTCCTGCCCATGACCCTCCAGATCTCCACATCAGGAAAATGATTTCCAGACCATCAGCATCCTGATTGCATCAGTACAACAACAAAAAAATAATAATCAAAACCTTTCCAAATATAGTCAGTCAGAGGCACAAGCCCTCCATGAAGCCAGTCCAGTAAAATACACATCAGGCCACCCTGTTTTCTCTAAAGGACTTAGAATCATTATCAGCCTGCAACTGATTTTTCCAAGTATTCTATCTCTTCAATGAAGCATCCAATCTCCTCCCCCAATCTCCCCAGCAACTTTCCAAAATAAACAGATAAATAGAGAAAATAAAACATCCTCGATATAAAATCTCAGCCAGATTGGATGAATTTGGGGGCAGCTAGTAGAGACTGAGCTTGGAAGTGTTTAGCAGGGAGATTCCAGCCTCGCTTTTTTAACACATGGAGACCAAGTGGCAAGTTGTCTCTTTCCCTTGTGATTCAAGATCTCAGCAAGGAAAATGCCAGGAAATGAGAAGCAAGGGAGAAATACTACATTGCTTTAGAGGTTGTATTTTTTTTTCCCCCTCTCACATCTCCTCTCTTACTCTCTGCTGTCTCCAGACAATTTCTCTATCCTCACCACATCCTTTTGGTCTCTTCTTTATCAAGCAGCATCAGGCTCTTCTTCTCCATTATTCCTCCTGGGTTGTTCCTCTGCCTGTGGATCTCTATCACTGAATTAAGCACAGTGCTGTCTGTCTGGTCCCCATGAGCCAGCTTTGAGGCTGTCTTGCTGACAGACTCCCTCTGTGATCTCAGGGCAGCCCTTCACCTCCCTGGGCTCTGTGTCTCCCTCTGTAAAATGGGAAGAGCACTTCCCATGAGTGCTAGAGAATAAAACACTGCTAATAAGCCTGAGGCTCCTGGGTAGCCCCGGGAAGAAGCATCTGCCTAGAGATGCCCCACAGGGGCCAGGAGAGAGGAATTAACAGTCCCACTGCTCTCCTCTCTGTCTGCCTGTGTCAGCTCTTCCCTCCAGGCTCAGTTTTGGATTGGGTTTGTAGCTGACTGTGGGTCCCCAGTGCAGCAAGATGCTCTCCTGGGCTCTGCAAGAGGAAGGAGCAGAAAGCTTCAAGAGAGCTGAGACAAATCCCCAGCCCTAGTTCCCTGTGCCCATCCAGGGACAAAGAGCTGGGAGACATCCCTGGTAACATGTGTGTGGAAAGGCTGAGGTGGATGCAGGCTGTGGACTTGGACAATTTGGACATAGTCCTAGACAGTAGCTGAGCAGCTTAGTTTGGGTTGGAGTCCCACGCTGGCACATTCTATCCATCAGCTAGGTGCCTAGCCCTGGCTGGTGAGAGGTGGGAGCACCTTCCAGGAGAGTCACCATCCAGAGGTACAGCTCCTGCAGCGCTGACTCTAGAGGGAGCTGAACACTAATGCAGAGCAGATGCCCAGTTTTTAGATGCCCACTAGCTCTCAGGAAAGGGAGTCTAAGCCCAGTTGTGTGCCAGCCCTTGGTACCTATCTCAAAAGCAAGGTTAACCACCTCTCCCTCCTCCTCAGTCTCTCCCACCTTCTCTGTCTCCCCAGGAGCAATTTGCAGCAGCAAATCTCACTCCTCTTTGTAGCCAGGTTTCCTTCAGAAGCCAGGCATATGAAATCACAGTTTCCATGCCTGACTCTCCATTCACACAGCTCCCTCCCTCCCAACTTCAGCTAAAATCACCAGAGGGATAGAGATAGAGAAAACCAAGTTCCTCTAAACTTCCTGAAGGAGCTGGAGAGATACCACTCACACTCTTGCCAAGGGAAAGACTGCTCAGTGAGCTCAGCCCATACTGGATGCCAGAATCCTGATGGCACAGCACTCTGAGCACCCTGCAGCAGCCCCAACATTTGCACAGCTGCAGGCCCCACTGTCCATGAGCTGGGAGCATAGGCAGATGACAGCACCCTGAGCTTCACCAAAGCTCCACATTGTTCACTGTACCAGTCACAAGGAGAGCCAGTATCATGTGCCATTTATGTTGTCTATGATCAACCTGTTGGTTGCTTGCTTGCTTGTCCAGTGATATTTGTGCCTTGGGAGACACTGGGCTTCATTTATAGGATCTGATTTTCACTAGGATGCTGGAAAACAGTGGCTTTTCCCTGGTAAGCCAGCAGGACTGTATCCCCCCAAAACTACAGCAGAAAAAATCAAATGCTGGAAAATTGCAACCCTGACAGCCCTGAGCAGTTCAGGACACTACCAAAGGCCCAAACAGGCAGAGAAATGGCTGTGCCTAGATGGCATCATGCAAGGTGCTGTGGAGACTCCTAAGAGCAAGGACATGAGCTGAGTTCACACCATGCCATGCACAGCAGTGCCAGGACAGCAAACAAGGTGTAGAAAACTTGAGCAGCTGCAGGACAGTGAACATTGAAGAGTCAGGAGCAATTCACAGCCAAAAGACCACAAATAGCTTAGTGCAAGCCGAGGACAGAGAAGCATGCAAAGTTTCATCAGCCTAAAATTGTGCTACTAGGTGTTGGCATTGAGGGATGAGAGGCATCAAGAGTACAGCCAATCTCCTCAAGTATCTCCAACACAGACAGAATGGTACAGAGGAAGCTTTGAGCAACACAGCTCCCCAGCACTGGCTTTGGAGTTGCTCATGCCTGCAGAGAAACAGAGCTATTGGGGTGTAAGAGGGGTGTCAGGTGATGCATCAGCTTTTCTGGGGAGGCACTGCTGGGGTCTCACAGTTATGGCTCTAGAAATGCCAGATCATTTCCCTGTCTGGGCTAAATGCCTCTGCTGGAAAAGGGGCAAAGCTGCTATGGAAGAATCAATCTGAAGGCAAAGGGGAGATTGGAATATTTCTCAGATGCACCCAGGGGAACACTGATGCCTTTCTCTGGTGATGTCCACTGCCCCAGCCCAAGCACACAGCACAGCTCTCTTCTTCCCAGCCGCCATCATCATATCAATGTGCACGTGTCCCAGCTTCCCTTTTCTAGATAAAAGTGCACCTCTCCTCTTTGTGGTGGTGAGGAAAAGCACACAAATGCCTAGGCAGGTGTCAGGAGAGCACAGAGAGAACCCCATTTTCATGGCCCTGACTCATGGCTTTCCAGCATCTGGGACCTGAGGAGGAAGAGCTTCCTGCAAAGCGCAAGCAAGAAAGGTGCCCAAAAATCAAACACTCGCACCCACATGCCTGTGACCTTGTGGTTTTACTACAGCTTTCATTTTCAGCCTCGGGTTCTCTCGAGTGCTCCCTGCATTTCCACAACGTTTTGGCAGTTTGCTTTCACCCTGGAGACAAGAGCCGAGTGTGGGGTTGCTTAGCATGGCTCAGCAGGGAGGGAAGCAACAAGGCTACGATTAAAGAATTAAACTCGAGATGACGGAAGAGCCCCAGCCATGCTTCCACCTAGACAAAGCCTACGTGATGAGCACCGCTCCGTGCCAGCCCTCGATAACACGCGCGCTGATCGGGATGGAAACGGGAATTTTCACCGCGGCTGCAGGTGCCTCTGACCACTCAGCTCGGAAACCGTTTCAAGGCAGAAACCCCTGGGGCTGGATGGGAAGCAGCAGCAGCCCTGCCCGGAGGGACCACCGCAGCCCCAGCCGCCGCCCGTTAGCCCCCCCAGGGGAGCGGGGAGAAGCGGGCGTTTGCTCCAGCTCCCTCCCCAGCCCCACCTGCCCCGCAATGCCTGGCCCTTGGGGTTACGGGAGGCAACCTCCCGGCCGCAGCCACGCCCTCCTGTCGCGACATGTCGCGATTAGCCGGCGGGGGAAAGAGAGGCGAGCTCCATCGCCTGCTTAAGGGTGCCGTGACTGGGCTACAAAAAGCATTGCCAGGGCGGTCGGAGAGCATCCTACCCTTGCCTCCCCATCGTCACCCAACACGACTCCGGGTCCCCCCATCCCGCTTTCCTCATCCTCCCCCAGCACCGGGAACCCCGGTAACAGGCTGGCTGTGGGACTTGCTGGGCAGGGCAGGGTTGGGGCCGATCTGTCGGTCAGTCGGTCTGTCGCGGTCCTACCTGTCGGGGAGCAGGAGCGGGGGCGGCCGGGGCCGGCTTAGCAGCGTTGGGGCATCGCGGCGGGGCGGTCGGCGGAGCCCCCGTGCGCGGCTGCGGCGGCGAGAGGGAGGGAGGGATGGAGGGAGAGATGGAAGGAGGGAAGGAAGGAGGGAGGGATGAAGGGAGCGCACACACAGCCACAGCGCCCCGGGGATGCGCTTAGCCGGCCCACGCCGCAGGCAGCCTCCTCTCCCTCCGCATCCCTCCGCGGGCAGGGAGAAACCCTCCGTCCCTCCTCCGCGGTAGCAGCTTCAGCCCTCCTCCTGCTGCTGGAAATATTTCCCGATTTCCTCCTCGAAGCGAGGGACTTTGAAAGGCAGGGCTGGTCGCGGACCCACCCCCAGCAGCCCTGCCCGCCCTGCCTGGGGCAGCCTCTAGCCCTGCCCTGCCTGACCCCTGCCCTGCTTAGGACAGTCCCCATCCATGCTTTGCCTGTTCCCAGCCCTGCCCTGCTCGGGACAGTCCCTATCCATGCTCTGCCTATCCCCAGCCCTGTGGGCTCGTCGCATCTCCTCCCGACCACCCTACAGCCTGCCAAGGCAATGCCCAAGCCCATTTGCACCCTGAAAGAGGGAGCATGCCTTGGGAGAGATGGTGAGGAGGGAAGCAAGGAGTGCCTTACTGTGTCTGTCACCGTGCCCCACAGTGTTGCCCACAGCTGCTGCAGGGAAAGCAGAAGGCCAAGAGCATCCCAGGAGACCCTGGGTTGAGGTTCACTCCCCTCTCACATCACCAGTGCTGTGTTTGCAGAGGACAGGGGGTAACAGGCAAGGGGCACATGGTTAATCTAGGGCCCTCCTGAGAACTGTGCCTGCAATCTGGCTCAGTCCAGGTCAGCCCCTGAACCCACAGGGCCTCCTGTCCCCATGGGAGGGTCATTGGGGTTGGTGAGGCCCTGCAGCAAGCTAGCAATCTGGCACAGAAGGACTCACTGCACCTCAGGCTGGCCCAAGTGTCCTTCCTGTACCATGCCTGAATGACTCCACCCTTCACTGCTCCAACAAGGAGCAGATGAACCCATTGTCCCACCCTCCAGGCAAAACTCCCTGGCTTTAGGAACTTAAAATAGGACCTAAGCTAATAACTTACACTCTGGTAGTTGCAAGTACCCAGCGACCTTGAGCAGCCTTCTACAGCCAGATCCTCAGGTGCCGCAAGACCTGTGAAGAAGCAGAACCATTACTGTAGCTCCTGCACTCTCTTACACCTTCTCCCTTTTATCTTGTCAGCTTTCCTTATAATTTTTGTGACTACTGGCAAGGCTGCAAGGCAGAATTTTACCTTTGCATTTCATTTGTGCTTTTCTTCCTTTCTTATTTATTTACTTGTTAAGATTTTTGCATCACCATGTCCTTCAGCACAGATGAAAAACCCAATTTCTCTGTTCATGATGAGGTGTACACCGTAGACAATGCCACAGGATTCCTTTGTAAAGCATTTTGTGATGAGCAGATCAACCAACAAATCAGCTGTTTGTTATTAGTGTTGCAGTTGTTATTGATGTTGTTAATTTAGCTTATTGCCTACACATGGGATGAAAGGTGTTTCCAAATGAGAATTTCATTTAGAAAGAAACATCTTTTTGTGTCCAGTAGCTAACTCTGGTTGTCTCACCTTGATTTCAAACTCTTTAGTGGAGAGATAAAGTGATACTTTGATGGGGCTCAATTCCCCAGCAAGGCCACTGATATTAAATGGCATAACGAAATGTGCATGGCATGCACTGTGCTGTGCTCTGACCAGGACCTGAGCTCAGGACCTGAGCAGAGCAGTTGCTGTGTTTGGTTTGCCAGTGGCTGTAGGATGCAAGGCACAATACAAGCTGGTATGGCAAACAGAGAGCATGAGCAGCAAAAATGGGCATGGCTGCAGCAAATGATCCCTGCTGTTGCTTTTCACCTTGCACACTGAAGGCTAATGATGCAAGGAACTCAGATTTTTAATTAGCTGTCAGCCATGAAGTTTTCCCTAAAGCTCCTTGTTTCCCTCAGTTATGTTGCTGACCTACTTCCCAGCTCTTTCACTGAATATGGTACACAACCTCTGTGGAGCACTAAGACATCAGCTCTGCTAATGTGGATCCACTGGTGAGCTGCTCTCTGAAGAGCCAGATATGTCTTCAGTTCCTTCCAGCCCACCTCTCTCTGCAGCTTACAGTATGTCTTCCTGTCTCCCAGGGCCTCCGGCTAAGACTCTCAGAAGGGTTGCTTCAGCTGAAGGGTTTTTGGGACATTTGAGGGGAGCTGAAGTAAACAAGTTTGTCAGTGTTTGTGGTGATGCTCATTAGGCCATGCAAATGAACCTTTTGATCACCTAGCCTTAAAGGCACTGGGACAGACAAGGTGAAGTAGAGATGCAGCGTTGTCCCACCAGGACCTGAAAGCAACTTTCAACTGCTTAAAAGTCACTGGTTAGGACGGATAGGAGGCTGTGAGAAGAGGTCCCCTGCTCCCCAGTCCCTCAAAAAACATGTAGATGTGGTGCCTGGGGACATGGTTTAGTGGTGAGCATGGTAGTGTTGGTGGACAGTTAGATTTGATGATCTCAGAGGTCTTTTCCAACCATAATGATTCTATGATTCCCACCCCCCTTTCCAGGCACATTCAAACCTTCTTTTTTCATGGTCTCCAAGAGAAAGATGGAGTTGCCCCAGCTCCCTTTCCTTCCCTGTCTCCTTTTGCACTCATTCAAGAGAACCCCTACCAGTGCAAACCTGCTTACAGCCACTAGTTAATAGTCTCACAATCATGGAGATGCTTATGCCAGTGCTAACAAATGGTTCATTCATTCATTCCTTCACACCCACAGCTCCCTCTGACAGCAGCCTGCATCTCTCTGCACTGTTGCTGGAGGAGGCTTCCAGGTATTGTCTACGTGTGCAGAGCAGAAAGACAATTCCTCCCTGCAAAGGATAGGGTTAGTGGACTGTGGAGTCCTGAGCACAGGACAGAGTGATGCAGTCCAATTCTCTGCTCAATGCCTTCTGAAAAAAAGACATCTGAGCTTCTGCACATGTTAGAGGAGGAGGACACAAACCCTCTTGGTTGAAAAATTTCTGCCCTATATTCCCTGTGAAAGAGACTAGTGGTTAGGGCAAGGTCAGTCCTCAGCTCAGCCACAGCACGGTCACGTCCAAGCAGCTGTCCTACCACCCTTTCTTCACCCTATCTGGAACATCTCCTCAGTGGGGTGCTTTGGTCTCTGCTCCAGCTTTTGGAGCAGGTAATGCTGGAGGATAAGCAGTGAGCCCTCACTGGTTATTTATCTCTGGTCATGGTTTTCCTCAAGTCCCTCAGGAGATGCCAGAAAGATCCTGCAGGAGCAGATGGGATGTCACCTCTGGCTTCCCATCCATCTGTCTGCTCCTCATTGCAGCAGACTGGAGCAGGCACCCACTGAACCTTCTCTGCCTCTCCTCTGCATGTTCTTGGCAGAGACCTGGAGATCCCTGAGAGTGGTGTTTCTAAAAAAGATGCTCAGAAACACAGTTTCCAGCAGTTTGAACATTCACTGTCAGTGTCACCTTCAAATCTGCCTTCACTCTTTGGAGAATAAAGCAGGCACTTAGAAATGTGGCAGATGGAGTGGGACCCAGCAGTGGATAGAAAGGGCAATTCTGTCTGCTGGCCATCACACTTCTTTTGAGGTCTCCAGGCAGTGCCTCCATAGCTCTTTCCAAGTAGCTGCTACAGTCTGAGTCCTGATGATCCCAGTGAAGTCTGAGCTCATGACAGCTGTCCATCAGCCAGCCAGAGGTCTTAGATGTGGAAGATGTCTTCTACCCGTGACAAACTGAGAGTAAAGACTATACCCCATGGAGAAGACAGTGCTTAATGGGATGTTTTGGCATGCCTTTGAAAACTGGCTTGCTCTCACTGGAATGCTTTGGGAACCTGCAGAGGTACCTGGAGAAACCATCTTTGTGTGGCTTTTGAGCTTTGCCCCAAGTACTTTCTCTGTGCTGTGTTTGGTGCAGGTTTAAGCAGCAATTTCAGAGCACTAATTGGTGAGCAGAGCATTTAGGAGCTCCGGAGAGAGTTTTCCTGGAAGAAGCATTGACTGGCCAAATTTTGCAGAACACTGCTTGTGTGTGACAGACACAAAAGCGTATTTGCACTGGGAACCACCTGCCATGTGGGGGCTGAAAGCAGAACTAGTGGTAAGGGCTGGGCATGAATTTAGGGAGCTTGGAAATGGGGAGAGCTGAACATATGTTACAGACATCTAGTCTGCAAAACAAGCCACAATCTCCTCCAATTCTGCTTCAGAATCTCCTTTTTCTTTTCAAGGGAGCTGCTTTCTGGTCATCAGGGATACACAACAAAGGTTCAATATGTGGACAGAATGACTTCAGTGCCTAGGCTTAATACAAGAGAGGAACATGTTGGAAATTGTCTCCTTACACTTCTCAAAGGAGTAAAAACTCCAAAGCCTGCCCACAGCTGTCATTTGTCTCAACAGCAGTCCATGCTAACACTAGCATCTCACTCCCATCCCCACAGGCAAAACCCAGTTCCTAGCCTGAGTCACTGGAAAATGAAGGAGCAGATGTCCCCTTGCTGAACTGCCAGTCCCTGAGCATCTTTTCCCACCAAAACAACAAAAAAGCAGCTTTGTTTTGCTGTTACAAAACTGCAGAATACAGGAACTTAAAATGCAGATGCAAGGTCAACTGAAATCTGTTTGCCAATGAAAGCAATAGCCTAGGGACTCCACTGCCTCAAGATAAGTGTCCTGCAAGAGCCTATGGAGCTGCAGTGTGCCAGCAACTGAGCAGGCACTAGCCCTCTCCTCTTGATGATCCAGCTCTTTTCATCTCCATTCCAAGGCTGCCCTGGTCCTGAAAAAATATAAAATATCTCCCAAAATCTAGAATTAAAAAGCAACTCTGGATTCTCTGGATTTGCCTTCTGCTTTTGAAACTTAAGGGTCTGATGTTTACCAATTTACTTGGTAACGAGAAGTAAGTAAAAAAGACAGAGATGAATTAGTGATCTGTAAGCATAGTGATCTGTAATCAAGTGATCTGTAATCAAGTGATCTGTAATCAATAGTGATCTGTAATCACATGACCACAGGGGCTGGGACTTGAAGAAAAAACAAACCTGCAAATACCATGGCAGTGTGGCAAGATCTGGCAGCTGCACCCTACAAATGGAGGATTGGGATGCTTCCTCAGCAGCTCCAGTGTCACCTGAGGCCATCTCCTTCCTTTGATCTGAGTGCATGGCTCCCACTGCTGTCAGTGGGAGATGATGAAGTGGATGTGGTCCATGACTCTGGCTGTGGCCCCTGCTCATGAAGGTGATTTGGTCTCCTCTGGACCATCTGTTTGCCAGCCTCAAGTAAGGTTGGATATTCCAGGGAAAACAGGCTTTGATATTAAAAGTGAGAAGTGACTGACCTCAGATGCATAAAGCAACCTTATTTATATTGTGTTTATATATTCCAGGTCAAGAAAGCTGCTGGAACACCTGGCAAAAGCCAAGGCCATTAGGCAAGAGGATGTGGAATGACTTCTTTTGAAAGGAAGCTTGTCTTCACTATCATGGGTTCTAATTTGTGCTCTCCTTGCAGGGTGGCCAGAAATCTTCCTCATGTCCTTGCTGCTTTGACTTTACTGACCTCTGCCTCAGCTCTGCCTCATTTCAGCTCCAAGTGGCCTTGCCTAGCTAGATGTTCCTCCAGCACTGGCCAGCTCTGCCAAAGATAAGTCCCTGAGTCCCCATGACAGAGCAGAACCAAGGAACATGCTGTCTGCTGTTATCAGCATGCTGCAGTCAATTTTAGGTCACAAGGACCCACTGGACAGGGAATTTCTGCACTCCTGTCTTCCCCAAGGCACCTTGGAGAAGGCATGTGCCCTTGCTCCTGGCTGACTCTGTCCCTGGAACAGCTGAAGCAGCAACACAGTTCTTAATCCAGTTCCTTTTGAAGGAATGACTTTTGCTTGGCTTTAAAACACTTGAAGATGTCCCTTTGCCACCTGCCTTGTGGTTAGAAATCCCTAAGTCTCTTACAAAAATCTTCTGCTCTTACAGGAAGCTATCCCAGCCAAAACTGTTTAGGTTCTGAGGCTGCATCCCTGTGTTTACGTGTGTGTGGGCTGGAGATCAAGGAGACAGGGCAGAGCAGGGACCTGGGGATTCAAGCACCCACTGGTTGCTGCTCTAGCAGTGCAGAGAGTGCAGTGGCAGGTGTGGAGGGAATGGCAGGGATGGGAAAGCATGGCTGCATGGGGAAAGAGCAGGGGTCTGGCAGCAGAACCAGTTCAGTGACATTTTATTTGCCATCAGTAGACTCCAGTGTTAACAGCTGTATTTACATGATCAGTGGCATCAGAGAGGCAGGCAATAGCTTCAGAGTCACCAGTGGGAAGGACTAAGAGAAGTGAGAGGTCTAGAAGATGTGATTTAAGAGGAAACATTGCAGGAATGCAGACTCTCAAGTCAAAAATAGATAGATATCCTCAACTATCTGGAAGAATAGATATTTTCCCACTCCTACTATGGATAAGATAAGAAGTCAGGAGGTTAAACTACACGCAGGGGGACTGAAGTCTGACAGGAGGAAAAGCTTTGTATACCCATGAGACTAATGGTGTAGGCAGAGAGGGAGAAGTCTGTGTCATGGAAAAGTTTTGAGATCAGCATAAGCAAACTCCTGTTAAATTCAGATTAGGTGTAGGTGACCTAGCTCTCAACATCATTTCATCAGGAAGAAATATCTGAGAGATGAACAACCAGGATACATTCAGCACATTAGAAAAAGAAAATCACTGCTGTGGTTAGTGGGGTGAAAGAAAACCTGCCTTTAGCTTTTGGACAAAGATCTGGTGTAGGAAAAGAGTCAAAGCACTGGAAATCAGGCCATGCTGGGAGAGCAGACCTAGATGGTTAGCCTATCCAAGCTCACATAACCTGGGAGCAGACCCTTGGTGTCCAACTGATGGCCAATTTCCTGGGCAGGAATTTCCCTCACCTGCAGGACACTTAGAAGAGAGCTTGTTGCTGCTCCAGTGCCCAAGATACATCCCACTTGGGTTTTATCCTGTCAAGGTTTGTTCCAGGCTTATAGCCATTTAATTCACTTAACAATCTCTTCCATTAGTTTTCGTGCTTAGTTGTAGGAGCCTTGAAGCTTACCCAAACCCTCTCAGGAGCTGGTGGCACAGGAAAGTTTGTATTGGAAACATTTGTCCTGCCATGGCAGTGCCTTTCACTGGCCCTGCTGGGAGCCTGTCCCACTGTGAACTGCAGGTTGAGCTATGCAGACAAATGGCCTGCCTTGACCAAGCTGCAGCACTAATGAGACAACAGCATGAGGGCACACAGGGGCACTCCCCACAGCAAAGACAAAAGAATGCCTTTGGTTAACCCTGACTCATGGCTTTGTAAGATACAACATGAAGTGAGGGTATGAGAAGCTACCAGAACCTGCAGGTCACAAGAAGATGACTAATGTACATGTAGCTGACCATCCTTAACTAGTAGTTACACTAACTAGGCAGCAGCATGAAAAATGGCAGAAAAAGAGGAACATTGCATATAACAAAAGCAGAGTACTAGCTTAATTGCTGACTGAGGTAGGAATTACCAAGGCAACCATATTGTAAATACCAAATAAGTGTATAGAGTCAGGACACCTGGGGCCAGTGAGGGAAAAGTAAATACAGGGGGATGGCTCATCTGGGAGGAAAGAGACTTGGTAAAGCAGCAGAACCTGGGAAGAATGAACAAGAATAGAAGGTAAAGCAAGGGACACACTCAGGAGGGACTGAGGGCTGTTGATCAGCCCAGTGATTAATTATCATGGTTTGAAGCAGGGCAATAAACTGGCTGTTTCCACCCTCCTTGTGTCCAGCTTGCCTCCATGGTCAGGAGGGACTTGGTGTGCTTTGGGATTAATGAGAGCTGTCTCCCTGCAGCTGGTGAGAAGCCCACTGAAGGAACTACCCAATCACACTGCCCTTCCCTTCCTCAACAGCCTCCACTTCTGAGTGCCTCTGCAGAGGATCTGCAGTGTAGACATTGGCACCACAGGAGTTCAACAGCTGAGGACTAATCCAGTGAACCACATGACAAATGAGCTCCACACGCATGTGGCTGCACCTCAAGTCCATCAGGCCACACACATCTGCCATGTTCAGCACAGCTCCAGCTCTCCAAAGAGTTCAGCTCACCACAGAGCCTTCCTGCAGATGGCTTCATGGGGAAAGAACTAGCTAAAGTGATGTGTCTGCACAAGTCAGAGCCACAAAAGAAAGGACATGTGTCAAAGAAAATCCTCCCCAAAGGCAAGAAATGAAGTTACAACTCAGGATGGAGGCAGGGAGTCTGTGCTGGCAAAACATCAGCTTTATTAAGGTTAGAGTCTTCAAACTTGTCTTGTTCTGTAATTTTCTGTAGGCTGCATACATCAAGGCACGTTTCAAGACAATCAGACTGTCTGTTTCAAAGAGAAGAATGTTAAAATCAAGTATGTTTTTATCAACAGGGACATAAAATGTCTAGAAAACATGAGCAGTGGCATAGCTTGTAATGCTTACAAACTTGTCCTGTTTTGTAGCATTCCTCTAGGTCTGTGCATCAAAGCAGGATTGAAAATAGTCTGCCTGGTTGCTGGGGTTCAAGGGCTAAAAGTTTTCTAGTGCATTATCACGGGGGTACATCCTGAGGCATTTTAAGTCATTAGAAGTCACACTTTTCAGGCACAGGTGAAGCAAGGTGCACACCTAGCCAGGCTGTTGTCAAGGCCTGGCCCAGACTGCCCAGGGCAGTGATGGTGTCACCATCCCTAGAGGGATGGAAAAGACATCTAGATGTGGTGCTGAGGGACATGGTTTAGTGGTGACTTGGCAATGTTGGGTTAACAGTTGGACTTGATGATCTTCAAGGTCTCTTCCAACCAAAACAATCTATGACTCTATGACTGCCTCTGAACTGTGGATCCTCAGGTGGATCTTTGGTGATTGATAATGGAGAGTCTCAAGTGTCTAGAAAAGGACTGACTAATGTTTCTAACACACTCATGATTTGTCCTGAATCTTACCCAATCATTTGTAGCTGAACAGACAAATCATTGCCTACTAAGCAGATTTGCATTGGCAGGCATTACAAAGTTTTCTCCAGTGATAAAACATTCATGTTCTGTGCACACCGTCCTCCTCCCCAGGATTGTATTGATTCTCATACACACTCAGAGCAGAGAACACTCAAGATGAATTCTTTTGTCTAGATTAAGCTGGAGATGTGTCACACTTCAGGGGAAAGTTGAGATTATCAGCAAGGATCTAAAATGCTCTAAGTATTTGTTACTCTTCTTCTCAGAAATTCACTTCAGATCAAATCAACTCTGGCCCAAAAGGCAAATCTCTCAGTTACCAAGAAAGATGCTTCTTGTGGTATCTCTTTTCTATAACCAGTGGCAGAAAATATTTCAGAATGAACTATTCAAAGGCCCAGTAAAGGATATGGCAGAAACACGAGTGTAAGATAGCACACAAGGGTTCAGTGTGGTGCTGAAGCTCACTGTGTTCAACCTTTGAGCAGTATACTTTGCAGTATACTGCCCAGGAGTTAACTCTACCAAGAAGATCTGGGAAACCTACTGGAAGCTTTTCATAAAGATTTGGCTCATGAACAACTTGGAAAATCACACATGGAAGGTAGATGCAAGAATTTAGCCCTCTAGTAGCTCCTCTGTCAGGATGTGGCTTCTGCCTGGTGCCAGAACGTTGGTACTCCATGTGGCTTACACCTGAAAGGTGTCACAGCAGGCAGCAGAGCAGCAGTAAACATCACTGTTCTAGACAATCAGTAAGAATGGAGACCTTCTTATCCAGCTAAAGATAGGGCATTCCAGAAGGTCTGCTTTGCTCCTCAATTGGGAATTTATCCGGGGCAGGAGATGCTCTCAGAGCCTTGCTTCAAACAGCTATGCTCTGAAAAGTAGGCTAAAACTGAAAGGTCATCTTGAAACAATAGCTTGCAGGCCAAAGTGACTTCACATTTACCATGCTTTAAAGGGCCATATGGAATAAGTTACAGCAGAGTAAAACAAACACTTGTCTCTCACATCCAGTGTTATTGTTAACAACTTATTGGACTGTCTGTTTCTCAGCAGTGACAATGACTCACTGAATAACAGGCTAATACCATGGATCACTAGCATGTTGTGGTCTGTGGCCACAGGAAGGCTTTACTTTCACTTTGTGCATGTTGGCAGTCTCAACACTCCAGCAGCAAATCCAAATGTTTATTGATGCATCTAGGGCAGAAGCACAAGATCTCTGCTTGGAGCCTCTCTGTAAGCCAGAGAGATAACATGGGGTATTTCTAAGATCATGCTTGCCAAGCTGCAGCAAAAGCAATGTGCTGAGAATTAGATGCTAGGAAAGCAGATGTGCCTTGGTTTTGCTTCCTTGTTGCAGTTTGTGGCTATGGCCAGTGCTGATGCTGGGAGGGGCCTGTTCCAAACGGAAGGGTTCCCTATTCCCACACTAAAGCTTAAACCTTGGTGCATGGTTGCTGCTTTTGGAAATAGATATCAAAGCAAGCTGATTTGGAAAGGTGAAGAGGTTGTAGGGCCAGAGATAAGACTAGTCCATCAAGCCTAAAGCCCCTGCAGAAAGACTGAGAGAGGTCAGAGCTGCCTCAGGTGGACGAGGACATCCCCTCGGCTGCTTCAGGACTCTGACATACAGAAGCTCTATCCAGATCACTGTGGGCCAGGTCCCTCCATCACCTCCACTAAGCTCATGTCCTGTCCCTTGCTTCCCAATGCTTGTTGAACACCACAGACAAAACTCAGCATCTTGGTGAGATCTCCCTGTAGCCTGAGACCTAGATGCTTGGAGGAGTGTTTTCAGGTAGGTTGCATCAAAGGTTCTCCTCTCCCTCTCCTTCTCCCTCTCCCTCTCCTCTCCGCAAAAGGCTCAGATAGAGAGTTCACAACCTAAAACCTGCATTTTATGTTAAGCAACGTCAGAGTTCAGCATTCCATTCCAAGGATTTGCTAAAGATCCTAAAAACAAACATCCAAACTCAGGAGGAAGTTGGGCATTAAATATAAAAGAAATCCAAATATGTTGAAGTATGGAAATCAAAACAACTTCAGCTCTGCACTGCACTGACCCCATGCAACAAGAACACACTCATGATTAGGTCACAGTGACGGTGGGAGCCCTAGATAAGAATAAACTGAGCTTTGAAGACCTCCAGATTTACAGTATTGGTACTAAGTTTCCCCTCCATGTGTTGCCAGAAAGACCATGGTCCAGTTTGCTAGTGAGATGCTGAGTACCTAAAAACTTCGTATCATCCAGAGATATTTTGTGAGAGCTGAACTCCAGCTTGGCATTAAGGGCAACTTATATCATGGGATGGAAATTTAGGAGTAGTTCATGTCTGTGAGTGACCAAAAATGGATTTAGAGCAGCTGAAGCCATTGAGGGTTATTTACTCCTCTTCCCATTCTGCACATTCACTTATTATACACAAAACCTTTATAAAGAAGAAAAAGGTTTGTGAGGCTGGGTGGGTGGCCCACAGTTTAACACAGTGAAACTGAGTTTCTCCAAAGCAGAAGTTATTTTCACTTCCCATCTGAAGTTCTACTCTTACTCAAAAGGATTATGGCCACGTGTGCATAGAAGATACTGGACATATGTGTGGTGTTGTGCATGAGATTGCAAGCAGTGAGCTCTGTGGTACGTGCTGCAGGATTTATATGTGGTGCTTGCAGCCTGCAAACACAAGCTTTTCCTAAAATGCCATTCCTTCTAGAAAACTGCCTTGCTCTGTGAGTCCTCTGCTGAAACTCTCCCCAGAGAGATCAATGTCCCTTACCCTGAAGGAGGAGAGACAAGAACAGGAGGAGAATGTTTTGGGAGCAAGAAAACCAAAGAAGACATCCACTCATTTTCAGATAATTTTTTGAAAAGATTTAGGATCATAAACCAGCAGTGTGCCTAGAAGTCGTAGAATCACAGCATCAAACCACAGAATCATCTAGGTTGGAAAAGACTTCTAAGATGAAGTCCAACCATCAACCCAACACGCCCATGCCACTAAACCATGTTGCCAAGTGCTACATGTGCATGATTTTTTGACCTCCTCTAGGGATGGTTATTCCACTACTGCCCTGGGCAGCCTCTTCAACGCCTAACCGCTTCTGCAGGGAAGAACTTGCTCCTAATATCCAGCCTGAACCTCCCCTGACACAACTTGAGACCATTTCCTCTTGTCCTATCACTAGTCACCTGGGAGAAAGAGAGCAACCTCCACCTCGCTGCAACCTCCTTTCAGGTAGTTGTAGAGAGCGAGGTCTCCCCTGAGCCTCCTCTTCTCCAAACTAGACAATCTCAGTTCCCTCAGCTGCTCCTCACAACACTTGTGCCCTAGACCCTTCACCAGCTTGGTTGCCCTTCTTTGAACACGCTCAAGCACCTCAATGTCTTTCTTGTTGTGAGGAGTCCTGTGTGCCTTGACTCCTTGCATGAGACGCACAACACATTCTTGCTGGCTCCAAGTGCCACAGGGGCCAGGACAGTTTTACCCTTGTCCACAGCTAGTGAGAAGCAGCACTGAGCTCAGCTTTGCCCTTGTTCCTGGCTTCTGGGCTTTGTGCTGCCCCAGCTCAGCTCGGCAGCCTCCCTCTGTCTGATTGTGAGAAAGAGCAGAGCCCTCCCTTCCCCCTCTCCTCCCTGCACTCTGGCAAAGGATGGTGCGTGGGAGGACCTCGTGGCGGATGCTCGGAGACTGCAGCACTCCTAATGACTAGTCACTTATAAAAGACATGTTAGTGATACTATTGCTGATGCTTTAGATGACTATTTATATTCATGTCTAGGGTCTCTGAAGGAGATCCCATCAGCTTTGCACAAGGGACCAAACAAACACCAGCAATACCCATGACTAATCAATAGTAAATATTGATGATTGCTAGTACACTGATAGTAGTAATGATAAACATTAGTGATAACAGCCTGCCTGAAAATGCTTCTGAGAGAAGGAGGGAAGCAGGAGGCGAGAAAAAGATGATCTGCCCTGGGGCTGGAAACTGGAGGGGGGAGCAAAGGATGGTCTGTCCTGGGGCTGCAAACTAAGTGATGACTCCTGCCACCAAGGCTTTGTCTGCTGGACCACACTGCCCCAGGCCCTGGGCCAGATGGGAAGATCAAATTAAACAGACCTCAGCTTTTTCAGCTTCATTCTGCCATCCTGTTCCACACCTGCCCAACACAACTATTGGATAATGCCTTGCTCTGGGGAAAGGGAATCACATAGCCTTGAAGAGATGGGGGAAAAAGGGGTGGAAAATCAGGGAAAAGCTTTTATCTGTCAGCAGGCTCACAGCAACCTCTAAACTAGAACCATATCCAACAGAAAATAGAAGCAATCCAAGTAAGCATGAAATGCAGAAGTATTCTTCCAGAGCAAGAACAGCAAAAAGGTTTATTCATTAATGACTCAATCACAATTAAATAGCTATCCATTGACCCCAATTACCTGAAGATTAATTTCTGTGCTAGCATTTCTATCAACAGGTGATAGGTACTGAAAAAGTAGCTGTGAAAAAAATCAAAGCTTGCCTGGCACAGCCAAATTTCAGCTGCAGCTGAATTTGGAGTATTTTCTTATCAGCACTTGAGAAGAAACCAGACAAGGGGAAGAAACCAGACAAGGGGAAGAACTGTATCTCAATGAGCATAAACCCAGGGAATGTGGGAATATCCATGGAAATGGTAGCTAAATAAGGGGAAACGAGGGCCATACGTACAGGCCCTCTGACTACAGACTACAAGTAAACTCTTCCATTATCATCTTCTTATGCAATGACAAGGCAAAGTGTTTCCATTCATGAATGGAAATGTTTATGGCATTTGTGGTCTAGTAATTTCCCTTTACAATCATCCTCCCTATCTCTGGATATCTCCTACAATTTCAGTCATATTCCCAATATTGTTTTCAGTTCTTTCTGTATAATTTCACTTCACCTGCTCTAATATTTTTTTCCAGTCTGTTAAACACCTGAAAAATTGAGAAAGCTTTACCTAACACTTTGCAGTGGGAGTATGAATGCCATATTATAACACCTGAAAGCACATGAACTGTTATCCAAATGCTATTCTCTGGCATTTAAAGAAAAACCTCATGTTTAACTATACCACTGCAAAGCAACAATTTTTAAGCCAAGGCTACAAAAAAAGGTGGTTTTTTTCCATGTTCTTTTTAACAAAACACTTCTGTGGAGAAAGCCTTTGTGCCAAGGGTATGCTCTGCTTTTTCAACAGTGCCCAGCTCACAGAGCTAACACGTTGCTAGTTTGAAGGAGAGCTGTTCCTTCAGTGCTTTGGACATACTCACAAGAGCACACAGCTGTTTTCGCTGGGGTCGGCTTTCACAACACTGTAATGGCAGTTAAAACTGTACCAAAAATCCTTACACAGGATGTAATCAACCTCAAATCTACAGAGAAACATTGAGAAACTACCTCTGAGTGCCAAGAAAAACAGCAGTCGTTTACAACAAGCTCTTCCTCATGTCCAGTCAGCTCAACCCAAACGAGATGTTTCTCAAAACGAAAGCAGGACAAGATCAGAGGAGAAAAAAACCCTGGGCTATTTTTACAAGTTTTTCTGAAAAAGAAGACAAAAAAGACTCAGACACTGGAAATCACCACCCAGCCCTCCTGCCCCTCTGTCTAACATCAGCCAGCCTCTCAATCCCGTTCAGGAGTGATAAAACACTGTGTTTTCCAACATTTTTCTCTTGCCTCTTTCAGACACTTGGAAAGTTTCCGTCCCTCCAGCGGCAAAGCTGTTCTATGTCATGTTCCTCACTGCGAGAGCTTAACTGCTGTCCAGCTGTTGGAGCCATCCCACAGCCCCAGATTGATGGCTTTTCTCAGGATGTCAGCCTAAAGGAATACCTAGGTGCTCCCAAGAAATACTGGAATTGCTTTTCACTTACCCCAGCTGAGTCTCAGCAGTTGTGCATAAAGCAGGAGGGAAAAAAGCCCTCGTGTGATAGTGGCTCTAAATTTACCAGAAAGAAAGGAGCTGGGGTGCTTGTCCTTTAAGTGTCTCTAAGGATGGTTTGCATAGCTGGATCTCAGCTTATCTATGCTTTTCTGCTTTTGCTTCCATACATGGATCTGTTCCCAACAGTAACTTCAAGCTGTCGAAAAGAAGCTATCTGGCAGCTCTCAGCTTCATCTGACACATAAATGAGGGGAAATAAATAATTAATGAGCTTTTCTGCCAGCTCCACCTTTTTTATTTGCACCTAAGATCACCTTTTCTTTTATTTTCATTCTCCCCACAGTAATAGTTTGCTAGTTTTTCCCATGTGAGGACAAACAGAAATGACCAAGGCAGATTTCTCTTTCTCCCTTTCCTTCAGGCTAACATCATTTTATTCTCAGAAATATCTTCTTTTTTTCCCCTCTCCTTTGTTTGGCTTGTAGGTCAGAGTTTTGCATGTTTGTGACTTGGAAATATGTCAGGGCAATATACATCATGTCTGTAGCAAGGGAAGGTTAAGAGTCAAATTTTTGGAGAGAGAGAGAGATTATGGAAGAGCCATGTGACTGCTCCCAGATTAGCAGCAGTAGCAGGAATAGGCATTCCTCTGATATTACAGTAGCCACCGTGGGACATGCCTGAAACACTGAAGAGCGGAAGCTGCAGTTTGGAAGCTCCTTCCAGATGTATTTAGGAATAAATCACTCATTCTCCTTCCTACCTTCCACACTTCCTAGGTTTCAGCTTCAGAAAGGGCTGATAAAGTGTGCATAGGGAGCCCTGTGGCACAGGTCAGGAAAGCAGTCATACAATTAACCTTAACTCTGCCCTTTGTTATCTCTGCTGAGCAAATGGGAATGTTAAGGGCCCCAGTGAAAGGGCAAGACTAAGTATATGCCATTATTATTGTATGTTATAGTGGCAACTGGAAGTTAAAAGGATATTAATGATCTAATTGATTGTTTCAGGCTGGGCTCCCTGGATGAATGAAGACTGGTGAAAGATGTTCACCAGTTAGGTATCTAAGGCTAACTGTAGGTGTCCATACTCAGGCCATTTGCATTGAAAATGTCATCCTCAGACTTGGTGGATTTGATTCATTCCAGGAGAAGGAAATTCCTTGTATATTCCCACACACAAATGACCTTGACTGTTTGAGATTTTTCCTAAACATCTGTTGAACACTTGGCAGAATAAAAGGAGGGTTTTTTTTAAGGGCTCACAAGCTCCACCTCTGCAATTAATGATAAACCATATTATTTCATTTTTATGTTACAAATTGCCCAATTAGACATACTGCTTCAAATGGCATAGTTGATTCCTGCTGTTTGATGTCTCAGAAATTGGAGGGGAGGAGTGTGTGTGATGAAGGATCCTGATCCTGGGAGGTCTCCAGCATCTACCCAGCATCTAAAGCAAAGACAGTTGCCCTGGGAGCAACCTCCAGAGCAAGCAGAAGGCCCATGAAAGCATGAAACAGGCAGCAAAAGGAGTGAGCTGCAAAAGATAAGTATGAAGAAGAACCTCTGGTTTCTAGTGTGCCAGCAAAATCATAGGTGTCTATCCTTTAGGGTGGTGGGAAGTAATAGGAGGAGAAAAATATCTTCTGGAAATCTGCCCTGGTGCTTCTCCAGCCTTTCAAGAGCAGGAGCCAAGCTCATCCTAGGAGGATGTTTGAATGGGAATATATGCTGCTGTTGCCTGTCAGACAGGCTTGGTGACTCAGGAGACCTGTGCTCTAGTATAAATGAGAATATCATATAGTAAAGCATTTAAATTCCTACCTAATCTTAAATATTGAATAATACTTTTGACTTCCTGTGGGTTATTAATGTGATTTTATTTCTATGCTTTACTAGGTTATCCAGCTGTGGAGATGAAGCTGCCAGAAAGCAGCACAAAAACCAACCAAGATTTGGCACTAATGTGTGAGTGGATTTGTTTCACAGATCTCTTGATTTCCAGGTATTGCTTCTAAGAAGTCTTAGGGCTAACCAAACTGGACTCTTGCTTCAATTCATCGTGTGCCCTTTTCCATGAAGGAAAAGTTGAAAACCACAGGTGTGCATAACTGAAGGAAAATGTATGTGGCTTTGAGAAAAACCTGATAATGCTGCACTCAGAGCTTTGGTAAGCACAAGGCCAAGTGGGTAGGCTGTTTTCTGGCTTTGATCTGCCCTTCTGCACAGCCACTATGTGTCAACCTCTGGATGAGTGACACCACCCTCTCTGAACTCCACTCCCTGCACGGAGCGGCCAAAGAGCTTCTCATATTTTCCATCAAGAGCTTTTCCACTCACTCTTGCTGGGAGAGGTGAAGTTTCTATCAGGGTATGTAGGTGATAAGGTGAAAGACATTTTCCTAAAGCAAAAGGAAAAATAGGCAGTGGTGTTGCCAGGCACCAAGTGGGCCATAGGGAGATGGAAATAAAACACCATTGACCTTCATGCCCACTGGCTAGTCTCCTCTTCTCCAAAATAAGCAAGAGAGAGGGAGAAATCCCATCTTTGGTGGTGAGACACGAGGAAGACAACAGCAGCTCTGTGTAGCTTTGCACCAGACAGAATGCAGAAGTGCTGGTGAGCACAGGACTGGGACCTGAGTGGGTGCCTGTGCCAGACAGGAGTGTTTGGGTTTTGGCTACTGAAGCCCCTATGGGGATCCTCCTGTCCACCCTGCTTCCCTCCCAGGGCTGCACACCTTCCAGGGCAAAGTCCTCCCCAGCTTTTCACTCAGCAATCAGGCACTGTTTTGCTCCAGAAGGTGTGCACTTTTATGCTGTCTGTCCTTTGTCCGTCAAAGTCAATACTGTTAGCCTTGAGACAAAACCATCCTGGCTTGTACCCAAAATAATGTGGTCAGCAGGATCTGGGTAGTGATCCTGTCCTGTACTCAGCACTGGTGAGGCTACACCTCAAATCCTCACTCGAAGAAGGACATTGACGTGCTGGATATGAAATGGGACCTTGTTCTTCAGAGCCACTAGTGCTCTTTCCCATGCTGTGTGCTACGGTTTCAAGCCACCAAAGAGGTGTTGAAGTGTCTTTTATGAATATCAATGTGAATTTCACAAGAGCGATTTAAATATAGCTGCCTGCTTTCCTAAGAGACCCTGTAGCTGTATTCTCACTGCAGCAAAAGCTGCACCATCTGCCCAGCATTCACAGTCATTTCCCAAGGACCGCCAGGGACTTGAGAGTCTGCATTTGGCTCCACCAGGCTTCCCAAATAAAGGCTTGCTGGGGGGAAAGGGTGGAGGGGCAGACCACAGCTGACATCTTCAACATGTTCAGCTGTGCTGCTCAGGTGCACTTACGGAGCATTATGTGCTATGAGAGCTGGACACAGCTCTGAGCAACCTGATCTAATGTGGAAGTAAGCCCAGCTTTGTGCAGGGGCTGGACCTCCACAGGTCCCTCGCAACCTAAATTATCCTGTGTTTAGGATAGAGTCATATGGCAGACAGATAGCAAGGAAATCTGAACTCCTAGGGCACTTGGGTCGTTTTCTGACTTCCTCTTGTTTTTTTGAGACAAACTCTTTGAGTGTGGTCCATTTCCCATTCCACAGACACAGCTTGTCTCCAGTGTTGCTTGAACCTTATTGAACTGCAAGTGAAAATCCACTATTTCCCCCCCCTCTTTTGAAGCAAAGTGGTTAAAATGCAGTTGGGCCTATGCCCAGGTAAAGCACAAGAATGTCAGGCAGCAATTCTTTCCTTGTGCTAAGTATGTAAAGCTTTGCAAGTGAATAAGACTTTTTAGGGTAAGCAAATACCTCAAACCTGGGGAGTGTCCAATTCTTAGTGATCATTAAGTGATTGTTTATTTCACCAAGGCATAAATTACTGTGCCTTTAGGACAAAGCTAATAGAAAAAATGCTAATTAGAGCTGGTCAGAAATTTTCCAGTGGAACATTTTTTCTGTCAGAAACTCTCCTGATTAGTCAAAGTTGAAATGTTCCAGAAGAACATGTTGATTTTGCTGAATCTCCAATACCACATGGTGGGCTGAGGTGGGGTGGGAGTAAGGAAAGAGGGAATCCATCAAAACTCTCCTGCTGATCCCCTGCCAATTTATCTGCCTGGCTGCAAGCCTTGTGGCAGCGCTAGGGATTGGAGTTTGGGGCAATCAGCCATGCAGACAACATGCTGGTGGTCAGACAAGTCCTGAAAATTCCTGGTTGCTAGATGGGAGCAGTAAATACAGAAGCCAAGGAGCCTGCCTTGTCTCCCCAGCTCCCTCTCACTGGACACCTGCCTGGGAATGTGCATACAAAATGGCATATCAACCTTTCCAAATGAGACACTTCAGGCAGTTAAACTGGACCTTTCTCCTTGGCTTCCAAAACAGAAGACTTGAATTTTGTTCGGGGATTTCTGCTGGAAGAGGTGGAGGAGAATCTGGTCTGATACTAGCTGTGTACATTTGGACTCAGGTCTCTACAGGTGTGGCTTCTCCATCCCTGACATGTAAAATCCACATGCAGTGCTTTTTTTTCCTTCTCACACTTTCCTGCCTGCTGACAGAGCTGCCTCTGAGGCTGAAGAGATGAGGATCACAGCAGCCTGATCCCTGTGATGTTCCTAAACCCAGAAACAGCCACATGGGCTCCACTTTGCATGCAACTTGAGACACTCGAGGGGTCTATGGCCAGACTGGAAACAAAAAGCCCACAAACACTGGGCTTCTGTGGCAGTGACTGGAGGAGTCTGCTAATATTAGCTCACCTTGAATCTGCACTGCAGGACTTGGAGACCACACATGCAACCAGCAGCATGCTTAGAATGTGCATGCATCATTGTATGTTTGCTCCTGGTTCTGCTTGTGCCTGCTAACTCCTTTGCTCCACTCCTGCTGAAACCATCCTAGCTCTTTGGACTTCCTGCAAAGAGCACCCCTGAAGCTGAGCACCCATGGGAGGTGGTGGACATGACCCTTCCCTTAGCTAGTACCTAGAGCTGGCAACTCATGGCTCTAGTGCTCGTGAGAATACCACACTAACCAGGACTAAGGATACCCTGAACTGCCAAGCATTAATATTTGATGCATTTCAATATTTAAAGAGCTTGATAAGATCATTTAAGAAACAATGTTGCTTTTAAAATTATTTGTAGACAATTCATAATGGAACAAATTCACTTGGAATGAACAATATTTTGGCTAGGGCAGACTTATGGCTCAGACAGTTGCCCGCATTTATTTAAAACATCAGAGAGATGACAATTTTGACATTCTCTGCTAGAAACCTCAGGTCTCCACAGACTAGATTCCCAGCCAGCAGAAGCAAGCAGAGGATCCAGGCAGTCTCTTAACATTGGTTGCAATTTTGTTGAAGGAAAGTTTTTGCCTTTGGAAGTAAAGTGAAAGAGACAGAGGGTTTCCCTGAAAGTTTTGTTTTCAGTGAAAATATTTGGGTTGTCGTCTAAACTTAAAAACCACAGCTGGAAAAAAATGAACTGCTGGTTGCCAAGAAAGAAGAAAAAACCCTGCTGCCTTTTTTTTTTTTTTTTCTCCCTTGATTTATTTATTTTCCTGGAAACATCCTGGTGTGAGTGGCTGCAGCAGTTTACACCTGATCAGGATCAGGCCCAGTGCTGATAGCACTGTCATTTGCTTGATAAAAAGCCATATGAGTCTGCCCAGAGTTCAGTGTGGAAGTCACATCTCACATAGCTGCTGTGTGCCTGAGGCAGAGGGCAGGGAGGCGATGGCACAATTGAGGCAGCGTTTAAAGGAGCTGCTTTCTGTAACACAATCTGCGGCCAACGCAGCCGACCCGACGCACCACGGAAACTATGTGAGGGAAGCCAAGCAACCTCTGTACCATGGCACAGAGAGTCTGGGAAGGACAGCACACTCTAGGGAACATGCTGCATAAAACATTGCCATTGTTTGTGATTTTCCCATCCTGATCACCAAGGGAGGTCTCCAAACGTGCCACAAGATGAGCCTGGGAGCAAAAATTCATCCCTACAGTGGGTGCTGGAAAATAGGAGGTGTTGGTTTTACAGAGCATAGGAATTTTCTCCAGCCACCCCTCAGTGATCCAGAGAGAATCACAGAATCACAAAGGTTGGAAAAGACCTCTAAGATCATCAAGTCCAAACATACTTATCACTACCATGCCAATAAACCGTGTCCCTGAGTAGCACATCTAAATGTTTCTTAAACACCTCCGGGGATGGTGACTCCACCTCCTCCCTGGGCAGCCTATTCCAAGACTTAATAACCCTTTCAGTAAAGAAATTTCTCCTTATATCTAATCTAAACCTCCCCTTGTGCAACTTGAAGCCATTTCCTCTTGTCCTCTCACTGTTAAACCTGGAGAAGAGACCTACCCCCATCTCACTCCAACCTCCTTTCAGGGAGCTGTAGAGAGCAAGAATGTCTCCCTGCTCTGTCTTTTAATCCCTAACAAACACTGTGGTCTAAGCCACTTGTTCATCTCCTCCCTCTCTGCTATTCCTGTCTGCTGCCCAAACAGCACTCTCTCTCAGATTCTATCAGTCTAAGTAATTTTAAAAGTCATTCTCAACCTGTACTTGACATGAAAGTAGAAAGTCAGAAGTTCTCTTCAGCATGGCTTTTCCTGCTGCATTGCTAGCTCAGCCCAGCTCACTGCAGGGAAAGAAATGAAAAGAGGAGGTCTCCTGTCTGTTTAGGACAAAAGGGGACCAGGTCATTAGCTGAATGTAGAGCAGACAGATTCCTGAAATTTGCAGTATTCAACATGCAGGGCTCAAAACCCCAGCAGAGGAAGATCTTCCTGTTCTAATTCCATCTGTACCTCCAGTAACAGCATTTGCCTCCTCAATCCAAAGAAACAGTAGAAACAAAGGCTTATCCTGTTTTCATAGAACAGAATCATAGAATTACAGAATCATTTAGGTTGGAAAAGACCTCAAAGATTATCAAGTCCAACCATCCACCCAACACCTCATGCCACTAAACCGTTTCTTTCCCTGCCAGGAAATCATGATCAGATCCACCCAGGCCAGTGGAGCTGCCAAGATAAAAGTGATGCTCTATCTGAAGAAAGCTTGGTTACAGAATTTCACCTGAAAGTGTCTATCATCCTGGGAATCCCAGAGGTAACTTTTAGCTCTCTGGGACCGGGAAGTTTTCCATCCTGTGGGAGGAGGAGTGTGGCTCAGGGGCTCCCTTGCTTCTGCAGTCATGTCAGGGTGATGGGATTTTGACAACTTTTCTCCAGAGTGTTTTGGTTTCTGTTCATCAGCTTGTTGGTGTGATAACATTAATCAGCACTTCTGTGGAAATAGTGCTTTTGGAGCTGAACATTGTAATCAGGATGAAGAGACACTGATGAGTATTGCTAAAATTAAAGAGTCTAAATTCAGCACAATTGCTTTCCCTGGGAAAGTGTATTTTGCTCCATAGCTGCCACTATCCACTAATTCCATGCTAGCTTGACACAACCAGGCATTGTGGCAGGGGGAGGAGGTTGCACCTTTCTGGGAAGGCCCAGTAAAGGTGCTCCTCACACCTCACATTTTCCTGGTGGCACTTTCCCCAATATGCCAGTGGTCTCCCTCTTATGATGTCATCCGGCCTGACACTTGCAGCAAGCAGCTTTGGATCCCAAAGGAAAGAGTCCAGAAACAGAAAAGCCAGCCCATGTTTGTGCTGGAAGAACTGGCAGTTCCCCATGCATTTATAGGTGGGAAGATGTTGCCCGAGAAAGGACATTTCAGGAGCATCTCAGTCATCAGAAACAACTCGTATCTTCCCGCTACTGCTAACAAGTGATGATGCCCTGAAGCTCCTCACCATGTGAGACACAGCACTGGCCTTCACCATATCTGCCCCAAACATCCCTGCCCTTTTCTTGAGGCATAAAAAAGGAAATGATGTCAGCAGCCAAAGGAAAATAAGAAGATATGCTAGGAAATCTTTTTCCCTATCCAAGCCTGACCACAATCCTTTCCCACCTCAATTATTCTGTGATTCTCTGTATGTTCAAGATCCAAAGCAACCATTTATCATTTCCAGAAAGCTTTATCAAATCTTTGGAGAGGGCTGGCTCCAGATTTACATCCCTGACAGATATCCCAATCTTTGCATTGTGTTCTGTCTTCTGCTAGTTTAATATTCAGGACTGGAAGGCACTGGAGACAGAGATTGATCACTTGATACCTGTGCAGTGATTATTATGAATTCATTCATTTAAACTCATCTGGAATTTATTTTTCTTGCTTTTGAAGGCTGCCTTTGGATAGTTTAATAACATGACTGCTAGTGACTGCAAAAATAAATATGTGACAGCTCTAGTTGAACAATATCTCATCTGTATGGATGTTTTCTCATGTGTAATAATAAATACATACTTGTTAGGAATATATGATCTATAAATTAAGATCTCCAGGGTCTTTGATTAATCTTTGTGAGTGGTGTAAGGAAGATTGCTTTCACCTTGTCACAAGCAATCCCTGCTCTGGGCTCTAGTAGCACTGAGGTTATAAACAACTTTCTAGTCCATCCCCTTTGTTTTCATTTCCCTATAACTTTCTGAGACATTAACCTCTGGGGCTAAAATTTTCCATGCTCAGCCTCTGCCTGAGGAGGGTTTTAGACAGCTATATTTTGGGAGGGAGAGCAGAGTGCAGCAAGAGGCATTATTTTCCCCTCCCTCTTATGGCAAGGACAGTGGGATAATATTTGCAAAGTGGCATGGAAGTTCTCCTTGTCTCCAAAGAGATGGAAAAGGAGCACAAAAAGAGGAAATGGGCATATATATCTCAGTGTATGCAAGTCTGCCTGTGCATACAGATCAGGGCTGCAGCCTGGAGGTTTATCCAGACAAGCTCTTATTCCAGTGTCCTGCCCTTCCTTCCCCTGGGTAAGTTGTTTCCACTAATGAGGGTGATACTAATTAACATAAGCTCTTTGTAGAAGCTGGTTCTTGGTTTGGAAATGACCCACCATACCCCCTGAGAGCATTCAGTTCTTCAGAACTGTTCTAGGATTTTTGGTGGATTTTTTTGTTTTGTTTTGGGGTTGGTTTTTTTTTGCTGCTAACCTTGTTTTTGTACAATGCTTTGCAAAAGCCTGGCTCAGCCTGGGAATCCCTGGCTGGCAGAGGTGGCATCTATGCTGATAGTCCTGCTCTCTGCTGACAGAGCAGTGGCAATTTGGTGTTTGTCTCATTGCCTGTCCACTCCCCACAATTATCCCTGGTTAACAGTGCTGCTGTGCCATGGCCTCCTTGGTGTCATCTCCTGACTTGGACAAGATTAAATAGCACAAGCTGCTGAGGATGCATGGACGTGTGCCAAGGAAGGAACACGGAAAGGATTAGTTTTCATGGTTTATTAAGTACAGTGTGATAGCAAGGCCTGTCTAGAAAAGCTGGAACAGCTGGCTTTTAGATAACTGAAGTTGTTTTAAGGCCATCTTTTGGCAGAGTTTGTTAGTCTGTTCTAGTTCTTGATGGTCAGCTGAGTGCATGTCATTGTCTGCTCTATTGTGTAGCATCAGGTGGTTGGTCCAGGAGGACTCTTGGGAAGGTACCTGTGGTGTATCTAATCCACTGGTGCTTTAGTGAGGAATTTGACCACAAATATAAAGTGTAGGTGATTCTGAGTCTATTTGGCTAGCTGTACATGGCAAGAGCTGCAGCAGATCCACTTGCAGCCTATTGTAATATGTATCTGATGGCCAGCCATCCCTTAGGGAGACCTCCTGATTCAGTGCTGTGTAGGCAGACTGGATTAGAGGACAGCTACCAAAACACCTCCAGGGGTACCCAGCAAGTTTATGACCATGGATTAATCCCAGAAACCTAAGGAACCACACAGGTTTTCTCCTACAGCATTAGGTTTGCCAGTTCAGATGAGAAGATGTGATATCTCCAGACATGAATTTAGCATGACAATAAAAATATCTGCATAAACCCCTACACTTTTTGCAATGAAATTACATTTTTAGCTGAACTCTAGCCTTAGCTTAACATGTATTGAGGTCTTCTGAATTAAACTTGTCTTTTCAAGCCCGTATTCTAATTCTTTGTGGTCTAAGCTCTTAAGGTTGCCAGAAGTGTAAGGATACTGGTTGGAAAACATCCAAGCACTTTTATGTCTGTGCTTCCAGTGTATCTGGAAGCAGTGACAGATTCTTAATAATTTCAACTCCGTTGCAGAGCTAAACTGAGTGTGATCCTGCTAAAGCTTCCTATCTGCCTGGAAATGAGTCAACTGGTGCTATGACAAGCATGGGAGCAGTTGGTGTGCTGTTGGCGTCGGCTGGAGTGTCTCTACAGAATGAACATATGTTCTCCAGTGCAATCACTTCATTCACTGTTCCCTTGTTAACTTTTATGGTATGATTTTTTTCCCCCCTTAATTAAGAACTTTGACATGTGGAGAGGCTTTTTAATTTTGCCTTACTGGTGGGGGTGGAGAAGGGCAGATGCCAGGAGATAGAAGCTTTCATTGAGGAAACTAATGAGATTTTTCATGTCCTACCTAAGAAGGAAATTGGAATGAAGACACTAGTAACTTGAGCAATGTTCTGAGAGATTGTAATGATTGGCAGGTTGTTAAATTTGCATCCCTGCTATCTGGTAGAAGGGGAGGAAAAATAGATGGAGTTACATTAGGCAGGTGAATAAACCTCTAAAAACTGCAGAGTCCTCAGTTTAGCTCAGAAATGTGCTGAGGACCTGGTGGTGGCTCTGGGTGTTGCAGGGGACTAGATTTACCAGGCTCACTAGTAAGATATGAGAATGAAGAACAGAATTGGTGGAGATGTGGCAATAAGTAATAGAGTTGTGATGAAGCTAGAAGGAAAGCATATTAATAAATGTTTTTCAAGGTAGACGAGGAATAAATGGTTATTTTCTCTATAGGGAGAGCTTGCCTGTGGAATCTGCTGCATGTCTTTAACAGGGATCTAGGAGAAGGTGGCCAAGCTTGCTGCTGATACAGATCTGTTCTAGATGGTCCAAACTGACTGAGGAGCTGCAGAATGATCTTGTGAATAAAATTAACTTTATTAAACTGCAAAATGATGTCTGTACGTGTGGAGGGAGAGCCTTCAACGTGTTTATGCACTGCTTTATCTCTAAATTATCATGTACCATTCACAAAGAGGATCTGAGGACATTGTGTATAGCACTCTGAAAACATAAGTTCACAGCTCAGCGTGGTCAAAGAGGCAAATGGGATGTGAGTAATCATTAGGGAAGATATCCAGAGGAAAACAGACAATGTTGTCATCCTGCTGTACAAACCCCACGTGTGCCTCATGCTTGCACGTGGCATGAAGCTTTGTGCACTCTGCCTCAGAGGGATTCTTGGGAGCAGGGGAACTGGGAATCAAGGTATGGGTGAATGCTCTTTAAGAAGAGTTTAAATATGACTGGGAAAAAGCAACTGAAAGGGCTGTAATGGAGTCTTCCATGTCCATGCCTCAGAGTGAGAGTAGGGAAACAGTAGATGCTGCTTCACATAACTGGAAAATGGTCAAAGATTATTTTTTCTGAAGCAATATTAAAACAGACTAAAGAAAGGATCCTTCTGCTTAGATCCTTCATTGAATAATGAAGCTCCCTGCCAGAAGATGCTGAACAGAGTGGAAATCTAAATGACAGAAAGACTTAAAAAAGTAAAATTAGAAAACTCTTTTGAGTTGATTTGTGAAAGGTTGTTTAACATGATCATAGCTCCTATGGCCTACACCGTGGGCTAAGATGCTGGGCAAATGTGGCAAGGAAGAAGTGTTTGTGGAGTGTCTCCTCTAGAATTTGTCATCCTTTTGACAGCATGTGATCAGACAGAGTGCAGGTATAATGACTATGTCTGGTCTGTAAAGCTGATGAAAGAATAATATTTCTCCCTATGTTTTCCTTCCTGCCGTTGAGTTTTCAGGCTGTTCAGGGAAGGGATGGGTCACTATATGAATTTACAGAAAGAAGCATGTTTTGGTTTGGTTGGATTTTCTGTTTTAATTCCTCAAAAGGATAATGACAATGCAGCACAAAAGCACAGGTGACAATCAGGTATTTGCAGTAGATATGAGACAATAAAGTCTATTTTGTTCTACATCATCTCAAGAGCCCAGGTACAAGGTGTCTTACAGTCAGCACTTTCCACGTGCCTCTGAACCACTTGGAACAAGAACGTGAAATGCAATTTAACAGTTTCAGTGCTTGTCCTCAAAAGTGGTGGCATTTTGATGGCGTGGGATCCCATCACTTGTATTTTTTCCTGAGCCTGGTTATCTTCAGGGAGTGAAAGCGCTTTGCACACTGTGAGCTTCTCTAGCAGGGATTGCTTTCACTGCTAGAGTGAAAGTGTGAAAATGTCTTTTTATTTCTCCCTCTTGCTAATCCTGTTTTGGCTGGTGCAGCCCCTGCAAAGAGCTCTCTCCATGGGATGTGTTACTCAGAAGTGATCCATACTATTGCTGAGATTCAAGAAGTGCTTTGATGTGTTTTGTGAAGTGTTTCACTTCATAAGCAAACCAAGTGAGCATTTGCTGACTGCCACTTTGGTGGAAAGGGAAAAAACAACAACCCTCGACTCTTTTATTTTATCCCTTTTATCCCTTTTATGGACAATTTTGCCTCTTGTGTATTTACTAGTCTTCAACCTGAGAAGTTCTAAAAGTTTCTATTTCTCAGTACAAGATGGGGCAGATAGGCTGGGAAAGGGTGGGGAGAGGATTTGGAATGGGAAGCAAAGAAAGGTCTGGCTTTGAGGTGAAAGCAAGGTAAGAGGGCTGGGGAAAGGGTGTATGGGTAGAGGAAGAGACTTGGATTACCCAGGCTAGTTGGGAGGGACATTTAGGATGGCTTGAAAAAAGAGATTGAATCAGAGTATCACATAATAATAAATAAGTGGAGACAAGTCATGTGAAGGTGAAGGTAGGTGAGCCTGTGCCACTTCTAGTGTGGTTTTTCTCCCCATGAGCTTGAAAGGGAATCCCTGTTTCATTCTCTGGAGCATGAATCCTTGTTAAAGCTTCCATCTGATAAAACGGGAATAATCTTACCTTGGTTAGTAGTGGTAAACAGGTGCATTTGTATGGTGAAGGACTGTAAAAACAAGCTCTAGACCTGGGGGAAATCAGCAAATTTGCCTACAAAGTAAGCTTTGAGCTATGTGATAAGTAGCATCTAAAACTGTGGATGATGCAGAATGTTGAATTTTAAACTAGATGAGAGACCTTCATTTGTCTGAGCTGAACAACATAAAATTCCTGTGGACAAAATAAATGTTTTATTAAAAAAGAAAACCCCACAACCCAAACCATCTAATACACTTAGTGATGGATAGACTTGCAGATTCATTTTGGGAACCTTTCCTAGCTGTATTTTGAACAGGGAGAGACATCAAAAGTGATAGCTCCTCTTTTTATAAGCTGTTATGTTATTAGCTATTATCATTTTGACTTAAAATATGCTTCAGCTATCAGAAAGGTTAAACACTTTTGGAATATCTGAATATGTCTTATCTTCATGGTACAATAATTTATTATCTAGTCCTGTGCCTGGAGACAGAGAAACAAATGGTGCTCTTTCTGCTTTTCAGTTGATGGACTGATTTCTGTCTGGTAGCTGTTCCATATGGCTTATTACTGTACTACCTTCTTCATATTAATAACATCCTTGCCTCTCTGACATGTATTTCTTATGAGAGCTGTCAATTCCTCTTACCCTCATCAGGGAACAAGCCTGGCAAACATGTTTATGCACTGGATCAGATGCCAGGCCTCCAGAGCAAAATGAAACTGAAGTTACCACAGCTGGTGTCTGAATCTGCTGACTCTGCATTCCCTTGGGAACAAACTGATTTGCTTGGTCTAGAGAGAGCCTTGTGCAGCAGAGAACTGAGCCCAGGTCAGGAAATGGACAAGGCAAAACTGGAGCATGATGCAGTGTGGTAGGCAGAAAAGAGACTTGAAAGGAGAGCCCAATCTCACTGGCACAGAGGAAAGGATTCCTCAGTTCCCCGCTGGAGTTAAGGGATGAGAAGCACCCAAGGGCAAAGGAAATCACTCCCAGACACATTTAGATTTTAGACTACTCTTACACTTTGTTAATGGTCTAGACTCCTTCTTGCACTGAATTGTGAAACCTTTGCAGACATAATTTCAATAGAGTTTCTTTGCAGCACAGCAATTATGGTGATTGATAAGGACAAATGTGATCTTGAAAGAGCAATAATGAGATGATGTAGCTCAACATCAAAGCAAATGCATTTTGAAAATCAATTTTTGCGATGAGAATTGCAAGAAAAATCATGCAAGTGTGTCTGTGAGCCTGACTCTCTCATTTTTGTTCTGCAGAACTTTTAGCAGTGACCTCAGCCACACTGGTGCGGATTATTACTCTCTCAGAAGGCTGTACTGTGACAGATGTGCTTACCTCCTTACACCAAAAGGTTGGAAGTTGAAGTATATTTTGCTGTCCAGTATCTTTTTAGAGGAAGTGAAAATGTTCTGGAACATTTCCTCTTGATAGCATTATCAAGAGGAAAACGTAAATCTATTATGGGAACACAGATAAAAACTTCTCACTAACAACTTCCATGTGCAAAAGGAGAAGAGAGCAGACACTTCACAGAAAAGCAAAGGAAGCAGATTTAGCCTGATCTGTGAGTCTGACCCAGCAAATGAGTCTAAAACCACATTTTCCTAGTATCCACTTGGCACTACAAAGAGAAGAGAAATATGCAACCAGTTCTTTGTAAATCTCAGTAAGCAGGAAACTGATCTGTAGCAGTTTTCTCATTTATCAACCAGTTTCTTCCCAAACTTCAGTACCTTTGAAGGATTGCTAACCTCAGGCTGCTTTCCCTTCAGTGCTGAGTTAGGTGAGGAGGAATGTGGTGGTTTCTACTGGTATTTGTGCAAGATGAAATCATCATTGTGGCTTGGTGAAAATGTCAAGCTCTTCCCCTCTCCTGGAGTTTCTGACAGCTCCTGCTGTACAGGCTACACTCCCCTCTGCTGGAAGGAAACTCGGTGCTCAGCAGGCGAGGTGCCTTGGGTAGCCAGTGGAAGACACAAACCATGCTCTTTCTGTTCAGCGAGGGCTGTCTTCCTTCCACTGACTGGTGGAACACAGCGTGAGGTGGAGGATGCTGTGTCCTCCCCCTGGCAATGCATGCTTAACAATTGTAATTTGCTAGCATGGATTTCTTACTCTTGTCACGGTGAGATTTTTTTTCTCTCTCAAATAATGTATTCAACCTGATGCTTTGTCATGCTGCTGTCACTGAACAGTGAGCGTACATCTGTAGTGAGCTAGCTGCAGTATTTCCTACAGCTGTGCCCTCTACTAACAGTATTATACCTTTATCCAAGTCATGGAAAGGAGATTTGATATGATTTCTGTCTCCTCAATGCATCTGGGTATGTTTGGAGCTGCAGTGGTCCAGGATTTGAACTAGCATTAATCAGTGATAGAGAAGACAGAAGCATACCCAGGAAATAGGAGTGTTTCTTTTAAACTCTCAAGAAACTCATGTGTACTTCAGGAAACACTGGTGAACATATGCCACCAAAATTTACTCACCAGATACTGGGCTTGCAACAGGTTGGTCTGACTCCAGCAAGACACAGTAGGTAGTTTTGAAGGTGCCAAGCACTGTAGATGTGTCCTTTGCTCTGACTGTGCTCACTAGAACTGTCAGAGAAAGGCAAAATCACACACAAAAAAGACAGCATCAGGTTTCTGTTGGCAGAAGGATCTTTAGGCTGCTGGAAGAATGAGCATGTTAGTC
This sequence comes from Bucco capensis, assembly GCA_013396975.1. NCBI lineage: Eukaryota > Metazoa > Chordata > Aves > Piciformes > Bucconidae > Bucco > Bucco capensis. The sequence continues at coordinate 112,286 of VWZO01001378.1, forward strand.
CCCAGCTGCCTGATCATGGTACCTCTAGCTAATAAGGGTGGGGACCACTTCACACAAGCTGTCTTTCTTGATGTATCCAGGATGCATCTTTCCTGATGCATTTCTAAGGGCATACACCACAGTTGCTGATTCATCATTCACTGCATCCACAGTTTCCTTTTCTGTGATTACAGCTGATCACTGAATGGCTGAGCATAGCTGAAATTCCTGCTCAGGGACTAATGCTAAAGAAGATGAGGCTGAATTCCTAAAGCTACACTTTCTTTTGATCCACATCAGAAAGCTTTATCTCTTCCCTGTAGGATAAGAAGGGAAAACCACAGCAGGACACTGTATTTAGGAATTGGCACTGGAGACTGACTCAGGAGAATATGGCCATAATGATCAGATTTCTTGCTTTTGGGAGTACAGCTCCAACCATCTGCTTTATTTTAATGATGGTGTTTCTCATTAATGGTGTGCCAAACTCAGCAAAGCAAACTGTGCTGGAATCTCTTGCCCTTCCATCATGACTCTGAGTTCAGGTGTTAGAAAGAATAGACACTACAAACAGGAAAATGATATCTTTTCACCAGAGTGATGTGCACTCAGCCTGACACTGAGACTTCCTGCAGCTTTCCTTAGTGCACTGCATAAAAAAAATCTGTGGCACTGAAATAATTCTGAAGGAATCTCTTTAATCCCTGTTGGCTTTCTGGTGTTGGGAACTCACCTGACACATAGTGAATTATATTGGAATACTGCCATACTGAAAACTGGATTGGTCCATTGTTTTCTTAACATCCATTTTGATAAACAGTCTTAGAAATTGAGAAATAAGAGCGCTGTGTGCCTAATTACAAGTGAATCAGCACTTTTTACAGGGCCAGTAAGATGGCTGTGAATTACAAGAAGCTTCTAACTAACTGCCTGTTCTGGTTATTTGCACTATGTTAGTGAGGAATGGCCTGGGAAATTGCTGCCATCAAACAAAACAAGGGGGAAAAGCAGGAAGAGAGGGAAACAGTAATCACTGGGTATTTTCAAAACAAGTGCATGATCATCCTGATCCAGGTTGAAGTTGCCTTTCTTTGAGTGGAGAGTTGGAAGAGACACTCCTGAAGCTGAATTACTCAATGATTCTGCAAAATTTCCTGAATAAATTCTCAGCTAAAGAAGGCAAACTTTTCTTTTTCCTAGAAACTCTTTCCTGGCCTTTGGTTGTCTTAGATAGTGGAAGGAGTGAGGCAGAAGTCCAGGAGCTGTCTCAGATAAGCAGTTTCTAGGCTGGGGAAATCATAAACCTGGCTGTGATGCACATAATCCCATTTCTTCAGTGAAAGGGAATATGGACCTCTGATTGGAATGAAAACAGCAGCACTCCTGCTTCCAAATGATCCACAGATCAAAGCATATCCCAACCTTAATAGCAAATGTTTTTCCACTGTTTGTCAGGAGAGTTACATCTGATAATGGAGTTGTCACAGCTAAATCAAAACTGGCCCCAGGAGAGAGTTAATTCTAGGCTTTCCAACATAGGAAAAGAAACTAACCCATCAACATCCACTTATATATACAGTTTGACTTGCCCATCAAAAGCCTTCCTTCATAAACATCCCACAAATAGTTCTTAGTATTGCACAGGGCTCTGCAAGATGCCAGAGAGCACATCTCAGAGCATGTGTGCCATGCAATAATATGCTGCTTTGTTATTCTTTCAGCCTTTTCCCTTTTAAACCCTCCCAAAGCCTCCATAAATGTGAAGACTGTCTATAGGAAGGGGAGGCTGAGCTAAATTCTAGGGTTTTTTGGTGACGCCATGTCTTCAGGAGCTCTAACAGACTTACCGGGTGCTTGCCAGCACATTGAGGTAACTTTGCTCCTCTAATTTCCTTAGCATTTCCAATCCTGTCCTTAAGAAGGAAAAGGCAAGAATACATACTGTCTAAACCCATCAGATCAGTATCAGTCTCTTCTTTTGATGGTAGTTTGCCGGTCGTTTGCAGGGACGTCTCTGAGGGAAACAGCTCCGGTTACGACGGCGGGAAAACCTCAGAGGGCAAGAGATTGCCTCAGCCGCCCGCGGGCGGGAAACGCTGAAGCCCTCTGAGGGGAGGCAGCTCCGACCCAGCGAGGGCAGGGCCGGCAGTGGCGGCGGCAGTTTGAAACGCGATGTAAACTCCACTTCAGCGAAGACAACGAGGAGAAGGATTCCGGAGTGGAGAGGTGTGCCGGGGGAAGCGCTATTAGAGCGGAAAACCTGAAGGCTAAGTGCAGGGAAGGAGACGGTGCCCCAGACCTGCCCAAGGGCGGGAAGCGCTTGCGAGGAGGGCGCTAGGAAAAAAGGCGCTAAATCCCCACAAGTACCAGAGCAGCCTTCAGGGAGTGTGGGCAGGGATGTTCGCGGCACTATTGCTCGACTAATGGTTATTGCCCTCCCAGGAGGCCTGATCCTAGTGGAGAGGCAGTGAATAGGAGCAGCAGATAATGCCGAGGGGCATAAGGAGGTCTCTTCTTCCCCAGTGTTAGTTGTGTGAGCTCCCAGTGTTATGGTGGTGACATGCTGCAGAGCTTGTTGCATGATGGATGTTGGAGTTACTGCTCCAGTGAAGTCAGAGACTTCCATTCAGACAGGCCTCCTGATAGCAGATACAGCTCTACAGGCCTTGGGTTCCAAGGAGTGCCTGGTGCCTGTCTGTGAAGCTGGAGCTGACAGTCATCTCTGCAGAAGATGTGTCCTCCTTAAGGAGCTATGCTGCCAGGTCAAGGAGTTACTACAAGAGGAAGTAAGCAGGCTGTGTAACACTTGTGAATATGGGAAAGAGATGGGTAGGGTATTCTCAGAGACTCTACAGACCCAGGAGTCTCTATTCTCCCCACCATAGGAGGTGTGAGTGGGCTCTGTGCCATGTCCTGCCAGAAGCCAAAAGTTAATATAAGTGGAAGACTGGAAACTAGTCACTCTCTGTACAAGGAGGAAGGCATTTGCACAAACCCTTCCCCAGCTCTTATGTGCACACCACTCTCCCAGAACAGGGACCTGGGATGCTTTCCTGACTGCCTTTGCTCTGCTGTCTTCTTCAAGGAATTCTACTGGGGCTTGCAGACTTAACACAATGGTCCTCAAATTCCTGAGTTCCTGCAGCAGACATCATTCTCTTGAATTTTGCTTAGAATCACTCCAGCAGTTCCCAAAATAAAAATCTGATGGAAGTTCTTTGCAAGGCTTCCCTGCTACGTAGGAAGCTGCCAGTACCAAACTGTCGGGTCTAGAAGAGAGCTTCAGAAGCTGTGCCAAAACATGGAAATGTGTCACCACCTGTAGTAGCTGTGCTTCAGACTCTGGATCTGTGGTTCAGAAAGGACCAGTGCCAGTTTGGTGAGTGATACTTTGCTTCTTAGCTTTTTTTCCTGATATTGCCTTGTAAAGGATTTCTTTGAGGAAGAGAGCAAATTGAATTAATCCTTTGAGGAAACTGCATTTGGAGTGTTCATTCACTTATTAAAGCAGACTCCGTGTTTAACTTTTCTGCAGCACAATATTAGAGGGAAGTGAATGAATTATTGAATGAACTAGCTCCAAAAGTTCCCCGAGGCTTGTATCATCCTGCACTTACCAAAAGTATGATGCCTGCTGTGCTCAGATAATGCATTTACAAAGCTTTTAAAGATATTTAAGGGTGAACTGTGTAAGTTTCCTATTTCCAATTAAGCAAAGCATTGACTTCTTTTAGAAAAGCCTTTGAGAAGCACAAAATCTCATTGTTTGAAATAATTTTGGAAACTTGTTCCCAATTCCCCACAGCCCTCTCTAATTCTTTGACCAGATTTTTTTTGTCTTGTGTCATGTTGAACAGGTCAGTTTATCTTGAGTTTTCCACCTCTGATTACCCCATGTTGTTCAGGATGCAGTGTGTAGCTAGAGATGCTGTAGCTCAGGATGTGCTGAAGTTGCTGTTTGCTGAGGGGTGTGTGGGGTGCTAAGGAAAGGCACTTTATAGACTCCCAACAGTACTGATGGGAAAGATGGGAGATCTGTAATCTAACCTCTTATCACCAACACTAGATAAGGGTGGCTGTAGCTTTGTCACAACTCGGCAACAAAACCTCCAGCGGTGGAGAATTCTTCTCATCTAAGCTCTCTGGTGACCTAGATCCTGGGGAAGACATTTCTCTGACTATCCAGCCTGAGCCTGCAAGGCTGCAGCTTTCCTTTGTTGCTCTTTTGTGTCATATTCCAAGAGTGTGGCTCATTGTTGCCTATAACTGGCCTTCGTGTAGCTATTAGATGTCTCCTCTGCCTCTTCACTGACTGCTGAAGTGCAGCCTACAATGCTTTTCCAATGGGCTGCTTGGCCACCACTATGGATAAGGTGGTGAGTGTTGCCTCCTCAAGAAGTTTGTATCCTTCAGCTGTTGAATTTCAGACTCTTTCTCATAAAGGTCAGCCACAAAACCGACAATAATGTTTAGCTCAAAGTCTCTTAGTGTAACTGAACAGTCTGCACATGCAGTTTTAAGGTCCTATCATCTAGGCTAGATGTTGCTCCTTGGTGAAATTTGAAGTCAGGTGTGTGACAGAGAATGAAACATCAGTGATTTCATTAATACTGGTTTAAAAGAGACCTAAAGCTTACTGACTGATCCTGGATTTTCATTTAAGCTGGATGTTTCAAATATTAATTGATTGATATATACCTTTCTCCCCCCTTTTGTCCCGTTCTTGCAGACTGAGCTGTAAGTGAAAGCACAAAATTTGACCTGCTTTGCTGGAAGGGTTGGACATGTCATCCTGGAGGTTAACTACAACAGCTGTTGTGCCATCCAATGGGAACTTTGACCTTCAGGTCCTGGGGGTTATCTTCTGTTCTAGAGGGGGCTGTGACTAATTTGTGCTGCTGTGGAGGCAGTGGATGCATGGAGACACTTTCTCCTTTGCAGTAATGAGCTGCTCCTTGAGCCAGTAACCAGGTCTCTTGTGTCAGCATATGCTGGGACTGCTCTCTTCCTTAGTAGGAAAAGCAGATGTTGTCTCTTTAGGGCAACAAAAGCTACTCTTACAGCAAAGTTAGCAACAACACTGGTATCAGAGCATGTGGATTTAAGCTAAAGGTAAATATGACTTTTAAGAGGCTCTTAAGTTGTCCCAGTTCCTGAGGGCAAGTGACTAAATAACTGCATGACTAATAAATAATTTTCAATCTAAATTGAATAATAAATCCCATCACATAAAATCTTATTTTTTATTCTATATGTGCTCTGTAGTCACTCTGTTTCTTGCTATGGTCCATCAAGTTGCAAAGATATCCAATACGAACAGCTAAGAGTAATTTGCCTTGATTTAGGGTTTTCATCTGCTGCACAAGATGGGAAATTAATTGGAATGATTGTTCACACTTCAGGGGAAGCAGATCTGAGCTGACTGAGATACACAATGACAATTTCCAGTTTGTAAAGGGCAGCTTGCAGATGACTATGGCTTTTGGTGCCTTGGCTGAGCAGCTCAATCCCATTTCCACAGCCTCTGTTTAATAATTCGCTCCTGGGAACAGTGGAGAAATGGAAAAAGGTGCTTTGTACACAAGGATTTTTCAGTGCTTTTGCACACTGTTGTCATCTGATTCCTAAAGGAGTATAATTAATGAGTCCTAAAGGTGAATGGGATCAGAAAATCTCCAATACCTCTGTTAATTCTGGAAACACCCATGACAGCGTGATGGATATTCAGCTCTGGTTCTGCTTGTGAGCATACAGATCTGGCAGTCCTGCAGATGCTTGTTTGTCAGTCAGCAAGTTTCTAAACTCCTCTGAGACTGTTGACATTCCAATCACCAAAGACCCTCATGTAAAAGTGTGAAGGGGAGGGATCTCCACAAGGCTGGTGATAGAGTCAGCCTGCTGATAAAGAAAAGATGAGTCTTGCAATGCCAGAATGGGACTAGAAAAGCTCTGCCCTACTCAAGCAGAAAAAACTACTGAGGAGGAATAAAACATCACAGTTATATCCTGGGTGGCATAAGCCATTCAAATTGCATTCCTCTTGGGGTTCAGAAGGCCATGGTTTAATATAGAGTCACAGTACAACCTATCCAAAACAAGTCTCAATGTTTTATTACCCATTTTTGGATCTCCATTTAGCTTTCAGATATTACACTTTGCCTTTGGTTGGAGTTGACATGTTTAGCTGGAAACCCCAGCAAACCCCAGTTTTTCAGTGCAAATCTCGTAATACCTGACTGTGCCTAACTGGGCACAAGTGCCAATTAATCCCAGCAGCAGGGGTGGTGAGGTAGAGAACTTGAGTGTGCTGGCAAGTTGCCTTGCAACTCACCAACCCAAAGGCACATGACAAAGGAACATCCATACCCCAGTACGAGAAATGACTGCTGGGGGGGGGATTATTTATCAATAGTGATTTCCCAGGACAATTATCATCTGTATTGCCTGGGAAATGAGGGTGAGATGTTGTTGTAAATCCTCTGTTAGAGGCTGTCAAAGCTAGTGTCGCTCAGGGGTTATTGGAGGGGGAGGCACAGCAATGCTGATGTGAAACCAGGCATTAGGCTCTGTGTATTTTTCCTGTCTAGCATCACTTTTTTCTTAACAGCTCAGATTTTACACTTTTTTCCTCCTATTCATCATGTTCTGGATCTGCTTTTTTCCACCTAGACTTGCATCCCTCTGGCCATTGCCTCTCCATCTTTCTTTTTGTTGGTCTAGCCAAGATCCTGTCACAGTCTTGTTAGTTTGACTTGTGACAGGCATGCCATGTGATATGCAAAATCCTGCCTCTCTTGAAGGCATAATTGCTCTTCTGTTGGCTTTATGTTGTCAGAATTTCACCTGAGGATTTGGGCTATGCTTGTCTCTGAGGTGAATTTTCCATTAGGTGGTCGGTGGGACTGGAGTAATGCAAGAAGGTATTGTTAGTATCAAGTGGGGAGCTGAGCTAGAGACCTCCAGCAGTCCATTCCCACCTGAGGGCTGCTACTCACTGCTGTAACAGTCGAGTCCATCAAAAGAAAAGAATAGGTTTTCTGTCTTTGGACAGAAACAGTCAGATGATCTGCTCCTGATAACCTCTACAGTAAGTCTGGAGCCATACACAACAAATGAGATCCTGTGATGACTCTATTTGCTCTTGTGGAGAACTTTGCCAGATCTGGCAATGCTAAAGGAAGCAGGGAAATGAACGTATCTGCACTGACTGAGACTGTTTTGAATTAGCTTTCTATTTCTTTTTATTTCCCTGAGGCAAGGTCACATGGAGGCATTGGAAAATTTCAAGGCAAGGAAACTCAACACCTTAAACTTTGTATAAAATGGAGTTTTATATACATGAAACCCTGGGATATTTGGCAGTCTGGCTAATCTCTAAGCAATAACTCAGGTTTTAAATACTTTCTCAGAAAATCTAAAGAATTTAATTCTGGCGAAATGATGTCAACACTCTGTCAGTTGCCTCTTGGTAGGTAATTACAGAGACCAATAAATCTTTTTGAACTCCTAGATGTGGGCTTCATCAAGGAGAGAAGGATAAGGAATTGAAGTTGTTAAAGGCAATCCATCTCCTGATTTGGAAAGATAGGAATCTGGCAGGCATGGCAGCTGCCAGGTCATGTATTAGCACAGTGCATCCAAGAAGCTGTAAGCTTTGTGCAAATAGCTTTCCCCAGTATTGTGAAGCCCAAGTGGTTTGGCTACAGCTGTGGAAGGGACTCAGCATTTGTGATACTGAGATCTGTCCTTTTGCAGCTCGTCTGCACCTCACCTTGCCTGGTGAAGGGATTGTAAAACTACAGCTGAGAGAGTTGTTTAGAAGAAGACAAAATGGAACTTTGTATTAAACCTCCTGTGTAAGTGTAATGATACAGTACTGTGGTCATAAATATTCATCTTTTATTAGATGGAAGTGAGAGCACTCTGTAAGGTGTGATGGAGAAGACAGCACTGTGCAGAGACTCATTTTTAATTGGAAAACTACTCTGATCACATTTAAGATATATCTTTGCTTTCATATATCATAATAAGCACTTTTTCATGACACATGCAGAAAGTTCAAGAAATCTGGGTGGGGGTTGCTGGCCTTTCTAAACACTATTTTACATTTTTAGCATAGTTTCTGGTTGGGGGAGCAAGAGGACATAATGTAATTTCTTTTTTTCCTGTTCACCTGTCTAATTGCAAGCTCATAACTCTTGAATCCATTTGCCAAATCCAATGAGATCTGACCAAAGGGAAGAGATCTCAAAGCTGTCAAATTATATCTCAGTTACCTCCTAGCTCCTGCATTACTTTCTGGATGCTTAATGACAATTGGCATTTACGTGGATGTTGTTGCCCCTTTTGGGCTCATATTTGGTTGAAAAAAAAACTCTAAGAGCAGTGCTTGCCCCTCATGTAATCTGGGTTCTGTAGAAGCTATTAAAACCTTGAGTTTTATCCTGAATAATAAGCTTTTCAGTCTTGAAAATGTCTAAACTAGCTTTTGTAATTCACTGGTATTAATCATAGATGGGACTATTCCACCCTGATGGTGTGAGAGGGAGGAAAGACCTTTATTTAGCTGAATGCTGATTTTTCTTCCCTTTCAAGAGCTGCATTTGTTGTGTGTATCATGTATTGCCAGCAACGTAAGCTAGAGAAATAGGCATACAAGAAAACAGGGAGCAAAAAAGGAATGGAAATTGATGTTGCCAAGGCAACTTTCTGGTAGTTTCCAAAGATATATACTTTTTAAAGCCTTGAAAACATTAGTCATACATTTCAAAAATGCATTACTTTTATCTGTTAATTTGGAGTTTGCTTTGCCACAGCGTGGAAGGTGTGAAGATAGAAGAAGACCTCTCTAGGAGGTAGTGAGGTCTTAGGGCTGAGTTTGCAGTTAGCCAGCACTGGCACAGCCTGATGTGCCCATGAGGAATGTGCTGAAGCTGTGTGGACTGACACATCGTTATGCACCAGGAGGTGCTGCTTCATTATGATCCCAGTAAGGAAGGCATTCAGATATTGTGAAGTGTAACTTGATGCTGTTTATTAGAGCTAGTGCTGTAAAGGAGAGGACAGTGGAGATAATGTTGTGTCCCTTCAGACACTGTGTGGCACTAAGTAGGTCCCTTTCAAGGGGCTCAGCGTGCCATGCAGAGGTTTCAGTAGTTCAGTCATTTCAGCTATTACACTATTTCCTCACAAGAAAAAAAACCTCCATGAGTAATTTCTACCATCAAACAGAATGGATGTTGCCATGAGAACTTCTTGTAGCACTTTCAGGTAAGAGCAAGGCCCCAGAGGTGCATAGCTGCTGATGCTGTATGGGAGCTAGCAGCAAGCTCCTCTGTCACTGTGAGCTGCCAAAGGTTGTCCTGTGGCTGAGGGTCCTGTGCAGCATATCCTGGAGGCCACAATGGGCATGCAGCACAGCTCAAGCTGTGCCCACCAGGGCCAGCTGTGATGAGGATCACTGGCTCCTTGATGTTCAAGGGTTTCCAAGTCAGGACCATGACATGTGCGTCCCTGTAGTGATGGCTCTGAGAACACATCACAGAGGGCAGGTAGGAAAGCCAGCTGGGACAGGCCCTTCCTTTGCTGTTGCACTCCAGGGAGACCCTGCAGACCAGAAATGTTAGATTTCATGCTAAAAAGAGTTCAAAAGGTGCCATTCACAGATATCTTTGCATTCCTGGTTTTGCAGAAGCAGCTGTGATACTTTCTGTAACTGCAGTGACTGCAATAAAGCTGTAGCAGTCATTCATTTACTGTCCTCCCAGATACTTAATCTACAGCAGTGTTTCCAGCATACCTCACAAGAAGAGCAATTTTCATTCATGACAGTTTTCATCTTCCCCCAGCATGGTTAAGTGCAGTTAGGAAATCACCAATGTTCCTTTTATGGCTGTGGGAATTATATATATATTTTCAAACGTGGGAGATTCTAAAGCCATGAAAAGGAAAACATTTGGGAAATGGAAAATTGAAATAATACTTCCATTGGTAAAATTAGATTTTTTTTTTTGCTTTGATAGCAAGTGATTTCTTTACTTGAAACAATTAGCTTGCAGGAAAAATATAGGAAAAATTGTTGTGACTGAACAGACACATTTAATCCTGAAAATGCAGTGAAGACTTGGCATTTATCTGAATTATGTAACCAATCCCTCAGTGGAACTGACAAGATTTTCAGAAGCACGTCAGTCCCCAAATTCCTTGCAAATCCTCATGCTATGGTGCAGGGCCACAAAAATTTTCAAAGCCACTGAAGATACTATGTGCTCTTTCCCTCAAAATTGATCCCCCTGCCTTTCTGCTCTGTCCTGTAGGTGTTCACAGAATTCTTCACAACAGTGTTTTGAGGAGTCTGTGGTGACAGAAACCCAAGCTGTCGCTGATGAAAGTAAATCCCGTGCTGCAGTCACTATACTGCAACAGGAACTGTGCTTCCTTGTCTGTCTAAGTCACTCTACCTTGAATACAAAACTGGTTATTTCCCAAGCCCACTGGAAATGTAGTATAGAGCCAAACTAGCTAATAGCTTACAGTAGCAAAACAACTTGCTCAAAAATCTCATCTCTAAATTTTGACCTAACAACAGCTAGGCATAGCCAAGAAGAGATGCTGAAAACAGGGAGTTTTGAAAACATTAGTGATGGAAACAATCTCTAGCCTAAACCATGTGTATGTGAAAGCACTCCTAGCTGCAGAGCACCAGGAGCCAAAGGCAGAGGCTGCAGAGGATTTCAGAATGGCAGTGGAAGACATGATTGCTGCACAGTCGCTGTGCAGAATAGTAGCTGGAATTGTTTGTGAAATTAAAGGAAGAATAGGTTGCAAATTGGTCTCTTGCTGACCGTAGTTCTGAAATCAAACTGTATGCGGTCCTTGCAAACCCTGTTGTGCACAAAGCAAGCCCTGGTGATACAGGGCTGCCAGCTGCCTGCTGCCCCATGTGCTTGCTTCAGAGTTGTGGTGGGTTTGGTTCTTGTTTCCTATGAGAAAAGAAGTGTGTTTCCTGCTCTGAAAGAGAAGCTGGTAATGCAGGACCTCTGTGTGGCCTCAGTACCTCTTCTTAATGGTGTTTGCACAGAAAACACTTTACCAAACCCAACTGAACTGAGATAAAACAATTCCCAGCCATAACCTCCAATTTTTCCCAAAGCATATCCAAAACTTTGAAAGCACAGGAGATTTTGAGACAACAGTGGGAATGAAACATTCAGCCAGCCTTGAGCATGTAGTAGATCATCAGGTTTTCTGTAGGCTTTGCATTTCAGAACTAATGTTACTGGTAAATGTGGTCCCTTCCAGGCCTGACGCTGTCCTCCTGCAGGAGTGAAACTTGCTTGTTTGTGTGCTGAATTCATTAATTTGTGAGTGTGAGTGCCCAGCCATCATTCATTCACTCATTCACTCATGATGTGAATGGAGTGACACTACATCTACCTGGGAACAACTGGTTTAGGAAAAAAGTTATTTTAGGGCTTTCCTATGCACAGCTCCTAGTTCCACAGTGAAATGGATTTAGTTAAGATGGCAAGGCATAGCCATGGCTTAGCTCCGAACTGTTTTATTCAGGGATAATTTAGCATATCTGAAAGAGTGAGAGAGATCCTGCGTTACCTCATTTCTCTCTGGGAGATTGATGCTGAGCTTAAGTTTAACTTAAGATGAAAACATCTGTTATTCTTTGAAGTAATATGTTCTGATATCTTCCAATTGATACGGGATCAGACAGTTCAGAAGATAGGAATTGAAGGCATTTTAAGTCATTACTGTTTATACTTAGAGCAGGAGTAACTGTTGTTTCCAACTCCTATGAGTCATGACTAAAGGTAATAACTTCTTCAGAATGCGATGATGTTTGAAAATGCATTGTAGGTGTTCATACCTTTTCAGCAAATAAACCTGAGAGAAGGATGTTACAGACTGGCAGGATTATTATGCTCTTATGAAAAATTCACGTTTGCCCTATTAGCTGACTAGAGCCTAAAGCACTGTCTGTAATTGGTATTGTTATGCTAATTCATTATTTACATTGCAGTTGTGCCTGGAGATCTTAAGCATGCATTTGGGTCTTACTATGTTTGGTGCAGACATATGGGAAATTATCAAGTGAAATGTCATCTCACAGCTTGTTTCACTTTCCCTGCTCCCCAGCTGAGAAGGGAGGGCAAAGGGTAGGCTATTCCTCTGGCAGTTATGTTAGGTGTTCCTGGTCCTGGCTTTTTGGAGTTAAATTGTGGGTTCAAATGACTCCTCTGAGGGGCTGCGTGCCATGTGAGTTGTTTCTGCCTAAAGTAGCTTCATTTCAGGCATTGCTGAAGTGCTAACGATGGTCTAGCTGAGCTGGTTACCTAAACCCAGGGTTAATGTTAATGAAAGCCAGGGTGGCATTGGCTGCTTAGCCAGCTCAAAGCTTGGCCTTCAATGCAAAGAGAAGGGCTCTTAACTATAAAATTTGAAGTGTATTTCTTGTTGCATTGTTTTCTACCCTTTCCTCTTCAAGCTGTGACTTGCATATACTATGTTCCCTTCTCCTTCTATTTATTTTCTATCATAATCAGGTAGTGGAAAGTCTGTGAGACCTGAGAGACTTGAATGCAGCACCAATGAATGTGGCAGAACTGAGCTTCACCATAGTGACTCAAGGACAGATTTTGCCCTCCTTAAAGCTTCCTCTCCTCCTCCTGCCAGCTTTCACATGTGGGGTTATCTTGGTCCAGAATCATTTGTTTTCCCTTTTGATCCATAGGGGAATTTTATTCATGTAGGTATTAAGAATACACTGTTTTTGATATAGATATTAGAAATATGTCTTACATAGATGGCTTTTGCACTGTAGGGTTCTCTGTCTCTGATAAATCATTCAAAGGGTGAGTCTAAAACCTTGTGGCACTGCGTGGGTTCAGACATCAGTAACCAGCAGGAAGTCACAGTGCAGCTGGCTGGTTACTGTATGGACTGAAACAGGATGAGACTAGTTTCAACACTGCCCCTTATGGAGACTGATGTCTCAACTATCTTTCCAAACCATTATTACACATAACTAAAATGTTCCCAAATCTAACTTGGTTTGATTCCAGTTCCCCCTCACAGCTTGCAAACTTGGCTATTGCCCAAGGGTGCCAGCCTCAGTCACAGTGCTGAGTCCACTGTGAAATGTCTGTCCTGGAAGGGCAGTTATGCCTCTGAGACTCCTCCAACCTATTCCATTCCAGGCAATCACAAAAGTTCCTGTCTATGCCACTGGCTGGACATCAGGGCTTTTATTGCAATAAGTAAGCTATTAAAAAAAAATCACATCCTTAACTTAGCACTCAAGGGAAAAAACCCAACCAAATAAAATCTGGCCTCTGTACAGTCCTCATTTACATTACATATTTTCATTCTTTTAAGGAAAACCAACACTTTGGAAAACAAATAGCTGCTAGCTCCTTCCTTATTTCCTCATTCATGGGGTCATTATCCACTCTGCAGGAGCTGGTTGCTAGTGGTGGCATCACAGACTCAAGGATTTCAGTGTCTATAAAATAAGGTGTTCAATAAGCAGAAGAACTAATTAAAACTCATTTCTTCTACAAACTTGGTTCCTGTCCTAGTTCCCTTATAGGCAGCTTCTGTTCTGTCATCTAGAGTGCCTGTAGGTAATGCTGAAGTCCAGCCATGCTCGTTAGCCAGTCAGCACATTGTGCTGATGGGTTACCAGCTGCTGCCAAGCACAGGTTAGAACAGACAGCAAGAATACTTTCTGGACTGCTTTCCTTGAGCCAGATGCCAATTTTCACGAAACCTGTAGGGATATAAAATCCTGGAAACATCAGCTGCTCAGTGAGATTGATTAGTGAGTCAAAATTTGTTAGTGGAGGATTCAAAGATACAAGAACAATGTGATCTCTTAAACATCGTGGATGTAAGGAGTCAAGCCAAAAGGGAAGAGAAGCAGATATTATATGTGCAATCAGGAGTTATTACTTGTGCCTTTCCCTCTTTTTCTCTCTACAGAAGATCTGATGTAACATAGTTTATATTCCATAAGCCTTTGATCATGAATCAAAACCACATATCGCTGTTCGGAATGAACAAAGTGGTTTTTCAAGTCACCAACTTTTCTCTCCTGTCTTCACAAACCCAGCTGAAAAGTAGGAAACTTTGTGCCAAACCAGGGGAAAAAATTACTAGTTGCATTCTGGGTTTTGGATAACAATGGAACTCTCTCGCTTTCCTGAATCCTTTGCAAGTACCTGCTGTTGTCTGGTTTAATTTCAGTCTTTCCTGAAGTGTATTTGGCTTCTCAACCCTTGCCTGTGGAGTCCAGCATGCACAAAATCATTTGTCATGTTTCATTAAAAGCCAAACAAAACATTCTCCTTCCTCTGAGTAGGATTGTGTTGGAAATATGTACTTTTCCAGTTTTATTTTGTAAACCAAGTGTACAAACACACTTGGTTGTCTTATGGAGTGCCTTTGGGATGAAAGGGAGGAATACACTTATAATAGATGTTAAATGATGAAGAACTAACTCTGTCAGTCCCTGAAGTGTTGTTAGTGTCTAATTGCAGCACATTAGGTCAAAACCACATTAATTTGGCAAAAGTAAAAGGGTAGTGTGAGAGCCCTCCTTGTGTATACAATGTCTAACATTACTGGAAAACAACTGATGTTTCTACTGAATTATTTCAAGTGGCAAAGCAAAATCTTTTTACTGTAAGCAGCTGAAATTGTTAACCTGCACCAGCCAGTGCCACAACCTCAGACTTGATAGGAATCAAGCAGCACATGAGCTTTTTATTGTGTGATCCAGGATCCTGAGAAGGAAGGGAAGTCTCTTGCCAATCTGAATCCTTGTTCTAGCACCTGTAGCAGAATTGGGAAGCTCTCAGTTCGGGATGTCCATCTCACCTCAACAGAGGCAAGAAAGACGTGTTTCAGTGCTGTTGCTCAGATTTGCTTTATTCCCTCCTGTACCGGTAAACATAGTACTAACTGAAAGGTCTTTAACTTTGCCTTATAAACCAGATATAGGGAGAAAATAATTTGCAAAGGTGGCATCTTAACTTACACAAGGCAAATGCCTCAGTGCTCACTTGAAGTACTTCATGCCTGAATTTTGAAGAGAAAAAAAAAAAGAAATTATTTCTTTCAACAAAATTAGAAATATGTAGCCTTCTGCATTTGATATGCTGAGGCAAAAGATTGTTCTTGGCAGGGGTAAAAAAGTTGTCCCTGAAAGACTGTGCCTGCTCAGCCTGTTTTAAGGTGGAGTTGACATGTCCTCTAAGGATTATACACCATTATATGTTATATATAATTATATAAGCAATCATAGACAGAATAAATATGAGGATTATAAACCTCTGAGAGTGGGTGTGTTGTCACAGCCTCCTTGCACTTTGAAGTGGCATAGCAAAGGAAAAGATACAGCTAAACTTTGCTGTTTTCTTCATTTTGATGATCCAACAAAAGTCTGAGATTATTTCATTGACTTTGAAGGGGTTTGGATCAGACCCTTGCTTCCTTGCACTAGCAAGGTCATGTATTTTCAGTACACCACTTAAAATATGCTCCTTATCTCCAGCCTGTGAACTGTGGCTGTTCTCAGTTGCCTCTGCTGCAACTTTGTCTCTCAGCTCAGAGACCTCCTTGTAAGGTCAATGTTTCCCTGGGTACTATCACAGTAGGATGTTTCTGCAGATTGCTGTGGTCAAACCTGTCTGGCTCTTTGGTGTCTCCTGGCAAAAATAGACTTAAACCAGGAATACACTGCAGCTGACTTGTTACTTCTGTTTGATGGCTTTGCTCCTGGTGGCAGTGCCTGGATTTTTGAAGTGGCAAGTTCTTTCTTATGCTGGCATTAACATCAGGTTCATTTTGGTGGAAGGAGAGGCAGTCAGGGCCTTTTGGCAGCAGTGTGGTACCCTGAGGGAGTGATCTTGTGGTTTGCTGCTGACTGATGGAGCTTTTAGGGGCTACCAGGACGCATGTGCCAATCAAGCATTCCATTCTTCTTGGCTGAGGCAGTGAAATCTCCTGCAAGGCTGATTGCTCTGCCTGTAAGGGAATGGGGGAGAAGTTTGAACGAACTTTGATCAGGCACAAGTCTGAAGATCTCCAGTATTTATCTTCAGTTAGAAGACATACACAGCTAGGAAATACCTCTTCCTTGTCATGTTCTGATGAAGGCCACACCAGAGAAAGAAGAAACAGCTCTATTCTGTCCAAACTGCTTAACTTCCTTTCTCTGGCAATCTGCTGCCAAGCACAATAAACCTTGTTTTGGTATAGGCTGAAGCATCACAGGCAAAACTTGATTTCATTATTACATTTAACTTGTTTTCTTGGCATTGTCTTGTTCCTGTCAGGCTCCTCGATAATCCATTTTTCTTTTCCTTTTGCTAGTTTTTTCCATCCACTTACATTTACTTAGTGCCCAAATCAATCTCCTGTTACCAGCCAATCATCTCAAATCCTTCCACTTTATAGAAACTACAGAAGACTTAGAAAAGTCACTTGTGTTTTATTTTTAAAGGTTATTTGCCAATAACAATGCAACATCAACTCTGCTTTCATACTTGGAGGAAATCAGCAAAAGAGGTCATTTTTCCTCCAACAGATGAACTCTACACTTGCTTATTTTGACTTCAGGTGTCTTCATGGACTCGAGTGAATAATATTTCCAAGTGGTCCAAGAGCGCTTGGAGCAGCAAACTAAATGGGGAGCCAGATTTTTAGCTGTGTTTCTTTTGCTTTGCTCTGGTTATGATAGCAGACATATTCTGATGGGATTGCTTTAGATCGGAATGATCCTCCTAACAGTAACTGATAGTTTAATTGATGTCTTGGCTTTCCTCTTCATAGTTTTTGGCAGCAGCACCCCTTCTACTGCAGATTGTCTCATCCAGCACTGTTAATATACTAAGTTCAGCAGCACATACCTTCTATTCATTTCATTAAAAGAACATGCATAAATGACCAAGCAATGGGATTTCTTTGTGGGATGGCCATTGGTTATTTGTACAGTCAAACACTGGCAATTACAGATGTTGAGGTTGAAAGACTAGCAGTAAGACATTGGAAAGAAGAGGACAGGTATTACAATAGCATTATCACTTTGAAAGGCTGTTAGTTTCAGCCCCCTCCAGAGGTTTTTTTTTGAGGAAATCTTACACATTTTTTTTCCATAGGAAAGGATGAAAACTTTGGAACTGGGCTCACCTCAGTGAAATTTGACACTGGAGCAGCAGATGAAGAGACAATGGGGGCCTTACAAACCTAATGAAAATAGATGGTTAAATAGAAAACGGAAATTCTACTAATATTCCTACCAAGGAAAAGACTGGAGAATGGATTCAGCCCATTTCAGACAGCAGAGAATCTATGCAGAGACTCCTTTCATTTCTCTGCTCCCAGAACCACTAATTTTCTCAGACGGCTTTTTTTCCTCTAAAAGACAGGAAACTAACTGCACTGAAATATGAAATTAATACCTTTTCAGTAGGATACATTGATTTGTATATATTTTAGTTAGGTTTTCAAATATTTTGGTTTTTGAATAGTCCTTCTGTAAATCTTCTCTGAGGTTTGTTGGGTTTTTCCTCTTTGGAAGGAGTTGATGATTGTCTATGTTAATTTCTTTCTGGTTCTTTTCTCCTTATCTCTCACATCTAATTTGAAGCAGATACCTCAACTCTTTTGAAAAGTTGGGTTTGGTTGTGTTGGTTTTTTTTACACCAAATTCAGCAGCAGCTCTTGTTTCTTCAGACGTTTTCATGATGGTGTCCCTGACATCTATTTTTTGTTTAAGATAAACTGCTGTAGCTGTAGTGACAAAAAAACATGTTAACAGACAGAGTTTGTAGTCTACTCAGTAATTCTTCTGGCTGCAGAGAGGATCATCTTCTTTCATGTAGCCAGCAAGTGATAGCACAGAGACAGCAATCATCAGGGAAGGAGATTTCACACTGGACACTGCTTCCTCATTGTCTTTCTGTCTGATTTTATTTCCCTTATGAGGCCAACAAATCCAAAATCTGAAGTGTTTTGTCTTACGAGCAGTCTCAGCTGAGGATGGAGGAGCAGGGGGTGTTTCTCAGAAATGAGAAAAACAGATGCTCCTGTAAGAACCCAGAGCCTGTGCCAGGCCTTCTGGCACTGTGTGGTGATGTCCCATGAGCACTTCTCGCCATGAGTCCTGCTTCTTATCAAATTCTCTTCTTTTTCCACAAAAAAGTAATGATGTGAGAAAGAACTCCTGGGAAGAATGTTCATTTGGCCAGAACATGCAGAAAGAAATGAGGATCTCTGCTCTTTGGGCTCAGGAGAATCAGGAACACAGACTCATGATATCTCCAAGAAGAAAGCCGTGATGTTGAAGTTGGCCCTGGCTGATTGAGGGGAAATAGTGTAGTTATTTCAGTATCACTTCATCAGAAGTGAGAAACGTTGCTTTGAAGGAAATGCCAAGCATGCATGCTGTAGGGTAGTCATGCAGGGGAGGAGAGGAAACATATGCTACACACCTTTGTAATTGTGGGCATGGTTTCTTCTCCCATCTGTGTAAGGAGAGAAGTGATCCTCAACTCTGACAGCTACAGCAGTGTGAGCTATGACCCACCCATGGCATCCCATCCTCTCCCCTAGCCCTTGTCTCACTCCCAGCCTATAGACATAGAACAGAACTAACCAAAGAGGTATTGACTGGGCTAAATTTAGAGAAGCAACGTGCAGTGGTGTTCCTGATACCTGAAATCTAGCTCAGCAGTCTAATCTCGGTCTCTGCTGCTACTTCTCCCTGGTCCCATATACAAAGTTGTATACCTCCCACTCCAGAGCAGGTGCATCCATCTAACTGAGATACCACCTTGGTGAACAAGATGGGTGGAAAACTAGCTGGCCAGTCAGGCTCAAAAGGTGAGGAGGCTAACCAGATACCTGCCCATCTCTATTATGAGAGGCCTTTAGGAAGATACAATAACTCCCTGAGCAGCAAGATTTGATCTGCCAGGGGAACACTGGATGCCAAGTCAAACAGAGATAAGAGATCACATGCACATCCAGAGGAGCTTTGCATGGCCCCATCTGCCACAGCTCTGAATGAGGGAGAGACTCATGTCAGCAGCACTTTCCCCTGCTGCCAGCCCAGAGACTGTCACGGAACTGAGCACAGGAGCAGCACAGAGGGGTCACTGCTCCCTGCCCCCCTTCCTCTCCTCTTGGCTCAGCAGTGGCACGCAAACACAGGAGAATCAGCAGTTCCCAAGAAATGAATGCACTTTTTCTTCCAGTAGCCAATGACCCAAAATAAAGTGTTGCAGCTGTTGGTTCATTTTACCCTCTGAGTAAAGAATTTTTTTCTAACATCTAATCTCGGTCTCCTCTCTTTCAGTTTAAAACCATTCCCCCTTGCTCTATCACTATCTGCCTGTGTAAAAAGAATCCTTCTTCCTATAAGCTCCCTTTAAGTATTGGAAGGCCACAGTAAGGTCTCCCTGGAGCCTTCTCTTCTCCAGGTCAAATCACCCCAACTTTCTCAGCCTGTTTTCATGGGAGGGTGTTGAATGTTCTGAAAGCTCTTCAGCATCCCATGGCTTCTGCGTTCAAAATCTGGCAAGCAGAGTACCTCAGGTGATGTTCATGTGGCTGTGCTCACCAGCTACAGTGCTGTATGGAGCTGCAAAGGCACCTGGAGTTTGAAGGAGGGCAGTTTCTTTTCTAAGGACTGGGAAAGTGGAATGTATGAGAGTGGCTGCTGAATGTGCTCTTCAAGGCATCAGTTACTGAAACCAGATTGCATAGGGAGGTCCAAGGGCGTCTCAGCTGCTGCAACGGCTCACACCGACTTCAGTGTTCACAGAATCAAATGTCAGGAAAAGAAAGCAAGTGACTAGGAGAAAAGCATGATGTGGAGAAGGGAACAAAGGGAGGGAGCTGAAGACATGAGAAAACCCAGAAATTCAAGCAAGCTGAATACTGAGATAGTAGTTTTGGCCTGGACTGTTGAAGGTTGTCCACTTCTTGATTCTTTTTTACCCTGTTCCTGTCTTGGTCTTTAATAGCTATTTGTGCTGTTAAGACGTCCAGTGTACAAGAAGCTGATTCAGAGCTCAGACCTGCAGTGCTCCTAGGGTCAGAAATACATCAAGTTTAATTCCTCTGGTCAAAATGACACTCTCCAGACCACCAGGCTTAAAATATGGGCTTATGGTTTTCTTATTATTGGAAAATGGAAGTAAAATGTCTTCATTTTCATTCCTCCTCCCTTCCAAAATATACATCATACATTTAAGTATCTGTATCTACAGATGTCCCTCTTTATGTAGACACTCTATGATGTATTTAACTACACACTCAAATAACATCCAGATATTCAAGCTTAACCCATCAACATGAATATACCAGAAAAGGGAAATACCAAGATAAAGATAGGAGTGTTGCTTTCATTTTTCTAGACATGTTTCCACGCTAAAAGCAATGTCATAATGCTGACTTTTTAACAGAAATACAAGGTTGTATCCAATGATTTCTGCTCGTGGAAACCCTCTGTCAGAGCTTGAGAAAAGTTTTCATTTGAACAGGAAAAAAGGGCTCTTGTGGCACAAACTTTGAGAAATCAACCCTCTGCATGCCTTGTGCTGCTTCCAACCTGTCACTCAGAGCTCTGAAAAAAAGGTCCACCTCTGCTTCTCCAGGGTTTTTGCTGAGGAGTGTGAGAAGGACAGTATAGCACAGCAGTACAAGACACAGCAACCTGAATCAAGGAATTGGCATAGCAAGAACTTCAGGCATTTGGGGAACTATCAGCTCATTGGGGAAAAAAATAAATTAAATAAACGTGTGCTGGATAACAACATGGGAGATAAATTACAGAGAAAAGAGAAGCTGATTTAATTGTTGTAAACAAAGCCAAGTATACAATTAGAGCTACTCAAGGCTTTTATTAGGAAAAAGCCAGTTAATCCAACAAAGTTCTTGTTCAGCTCTTTTTAAAAACAAACCCAAAAATCTCTGTGCCAGAGAAGCAAACTCCTCAGAGGAGCTGCTTTATCTCCCGTGAAATTTAGTAAGGGAGTAGAGAGCAAGATTTCTTTTATTCTGGTAGGTTTTTGTGGGGAGAAATAACTGGGCATCAGCTATTAACATCAAACCTAAGAATAAGAATAGCAAGGAAAAAACAGTCACCCTTTGAAAATGGAGCCTGCAAGTTTCTTTTTTTAGACTATCTGATCAGCTTTGCTCTTCCCTTGTGGCCACATCATTGTTCTTTAGTATTGTGTGCCCCAGCAGTGAGTGTCTGAAAAGCACCTTTATCATTCTGCAGCCAGAGGAACAGCAATGTGTCTGCCACAGAGACCCCAGGCTCACCTGGCTGTGCTGTGCACCCTGGCAGCACAGGCTATCCTATCTTCTTATTACAGTGCTTTCTAACCCTCTGCTAGATGAGGGACTCTGTTTTATATGTGTGAGGGTGTGAGTACAGCAGCTGGAGTTGACCATGGGTTGGAGTGTAGGTGTGTGTTAGTGTGGTCACCAGCTGACATGAAGTCAAACTGGACAGTGAGCAGATGACATGGCTTGGGAGGAAGGAGCCAGCTTTTCTTAAGCCTTGTCACTCCTGAGAGCAGTAGAGCTGAGAAAAGAGGAAGCAAAAGCTCCAAGCAGGATAGTAGAGAAAAGAAAGGGTGAAAAAATCCTCAAACAAATTACCTGGTCTCCTCTGGCAGACAGCAGACATCCTGAAAAATGGATAGGGTCATCCTTTATCTATTGTGTCCTTTGCTTGTAGGTTGTCTCTGACATAGGATTTACCATTAAATATCTGCTGCCTGTCCTTGAAGGGACCTCTGCTTTTCAAAAGGTACAAAACTATCCTGCTGAGGTAATCTTCTAGGCTATTCAGTGCATCCAGCTGTCTTGCTGAACTGTATCTCTTAGGACCTTTTGATTCAGGGTTGTCTTAATTATGAGCCAGTGTGTGGTATATGCAGCTGCCTGAACTGGATACCTCTCAAGGAAGAAGAAGATGAGCTGCTGCTGGGAAAGATGTTTTTTTGGGAGCCACAGCACCTTGTTTTCTCTTCACTGTCTCTCCACAAGTACTGTCCCAGCAGCTGCGAGAGCTGTTGAGCCTTAAAAGCATTACGACCTCTTGGGAAACTGAACAAGAAAACATCTCTGAAAAGCTCTTGAGAACATCAGTTTTAAGCCTTTGTGTGGCAGCAGGTCAAATGTCACTTTGGTACCTTACTGTTACTTCTTTCACATATCTGGAAGAAAAAACACAGACAATTTAACCTTAATTTTTCTGTGTCCCAAGGCTGATGGAATGGACATGTGCAATCTGCAACATGTGTAGAGGAAGCTCTGCTATGCTGATAAATAAAGGAAGTGTAATCTCTGCAGAGGTGGCTGAACAGCTCCATAATACAATCATAGGAGCCAGAATCACTTTGATCGGAAAAGATCTTTAAGATCATTAAGTGCAGCCGTTAACCCAGCACTGCTAGGCCACTACTAGACCATGTCCCTCAGCATCACATCCACATATCTTTTCAACCCCTCCAGGGATGGTAACTCCACCACTGCCCCGGGCAGCCTGAGCCAGGACTTGACAATCCTTTTGGGGAAGAAATTGTTCCTAATGTCCAACCTAAATCTCCTGTGGAGCAAACTTGAGGCTGTCTTCTTTGTCTTGTTGCTTGTTTCTTGGAAGAAGAGACTGACCCCCACCTCACTCCAAACTCCCTGTTATAATACAGCATAAGGCTTTCAGTTGACCTTGCCAGTGTTTAACTTGGTTTCTTCCACCTTGTTTCTTTGCCTTGATTAATTTATGGGTATGGTTTTTCATCTTCATAAAGATTCACTTGGAAAGATTTTCAGAAACAGTATGAAACTGCCTTCTTTGTATAGCCTGTGTGTCTGTCAAGAGTCCATCCCCCTTTACTGGCCTGAAGTCCTGTGAAAATACGGCTTGTGCTTAATTTTCTCCTTGATCACTGAGCATTTCCTCCCCAGCTTCCTCCCAGATCTCCCACTCTCCCTTGCTTGCAGTCATCTGTGAAGGACTCCTGAATAATTCAGCAGTACAAAGTGACTGACAGTGCCCTTGGCTCAGTGCTGTCCAAAGAAGAGCTACGCAGTGCCAGAGACTCCTCCACATCCTCACCTGTCCCTTCTGGGACACATAAAACTCCTGGACCATTTCTTTCTCTGCAAAAAGACTTCCAGCTTCTATTAATTGTAGCTGTGTTCTGTATCAAGCAAGCAGATAACTCCCAATAATCTCAGGCAGCAGCCACGTTCCCACACTTGCCAAGCTGATCACAGAGCTTGCAGTCAGCAGAAGCAGCCCTGTGTATTGACATTAAATATATACATCCCTGCCTATATTAGATGTGTGCTTATATATGCATATGCATGCCCTGTTGATGAGTGTATTTCCTCCTAAAACTGACTTTCCTCATTAAAAAATGCTCAGAGGACACTTTCTTCTTACCAAGCATTGCAAACTACCTTTGGGAACCATTAACTTATCAGTGGAAGATGCATACAACAGTTCTGGGTCTATTTTTTGTGCCAGCTTTACACAGTCACTGGGGCAAGGTGGAAACTAAACACAGAAGCACAACTAGTCTGCCATGTGGGGCTCTGCAGCACATCTTCTTTCTGAAACATTTCCAGGAATATGTTGAAGATATTCTAGGATGGACAAGCCTTTAGAGCCACAGGAAGAGGTTGTTGAAAAGAATAAGTCGATTTTTATAGGGAAAGGAAATGTATTCTATCAGACTAGCTAAAATTCTCAGAAGGAACAGACCTTCTTGAGGTGCACAAACCCTTCTTCAGAACTGAAAATAAACAACTTTCAAGAGAAGCTCAGGTTGGGAGTATCTATTCCAAGGGTACAGTGTGTGAGCAGGCTGAAAACTGATTTTTTGGCCAAGTATAGACAGATGTGGAGTAATCCTTCCATCCAAGGGAGTCAATGCAGTGCAGTGTGGAAAATGGTGTTCCTTATTGTGAGGTTAGATATAAAAACCTGGACCTAGTGGAACTGGTTCTTCTGGATCATGGGATCACAGCCATTGGTGATGCATAAGTGGCAGCATGCCTCAGAATAAGGGAATCTGGGATTTAAATGCTACTCTTCAAAAATG
The DNA here is from genome assembly GCA_013396975.1 of Bucco capensis. NCBI lineage: Eukaryota > Metazoa > Chordata > Aves > Piciformes > Bucconidae > Bucco > Bucco capensis. The sequence continues at coordinate 136,411 of VWZO01001378.1, forward strand.
ACATTATTTTGCTTTCTGACATTGTTGGTTAAGGACCCAACTAGTGCTGGTGGGCATCAGGATCTCAAAATAGTGCTGAAATGAGGGCAGCATTTTTGCTGAAGTGGTGGATCTGCCATACCTCTGATTCCTTTTTTATCCACCCTAGAGCAACTACAAGTTTGTCTGCATCTTCTCCCCAAGCTTTTTACAAAGGTTAACCTGTGTTACTCAGTTTGGAGTTGAAGTTAGCAATGAAGTTTTTGTTTCCTGGAAGAAGAATACGTAGAAAAGATCATCTGCTTTTGAAATCCATGGGCTCCTAATCCTTTTAGCACCTCATAACCACAGTGCACTGGAGATGGGAGACTCTGGTAAAAACAAATGAGCAAGAAACAATAATGAAGATTTTAAAAATGGAGCTTTGGTAAGCTGCTTAGGGAAGAGCATTTAAATCTTCTTTTTGAAGTTGCACATTCCCAGATTTATACACTATTACAAAACTAATCAGAGTTCTGCAGTGTTTAATGTCACCTTTTGTCATTACTCATGGCTGCAGAGCCTTTGACATGTGGTACATTCTGTTATGTTTCTTCATCAGGAACTTCAGGGTTTTTGTTAATTTTATGCAGTGCTTTTCTTTTCCCCTTGAGTATTTCAAATTTATTCCATGTTTTATTCACCCACTAGTGAACTTCTTATTTCCTTTGAGAATTATCTGCATAAAAAAAAAAGCCTTTATTCATTTAACAGGGAGAGTCCAGATGTCTCCAGCTAAACTGATGCTGTGTTTTGCACAAACCTATAAAATCAGGGCATTAAAAGACTCTAATCCCCTCCCCCCAAAGGAATTCTATTAGTGTCACAACAATGGAACCAGATTTGATTCTATCTCCTTTTCTTCACGCAAGTTTTAGGTTCTCATTTAGATCAGCAAGCCTGAGAAAGTATCAGTGCTTCAGGCATTTGGACTAGGATTTAAGAACAGCCAAGAGGGGTTAGGTACACAGCTCTCATTTCACGTTTTTTCTAGATGAGCAATATTTGGAATATTCTCAGTATGCTCACAAATATTCTGTTTCTCTTTTGTGTTTTGGGTTAAAATACATTATTTGTGTTCTTTAAGTTGCCACAGATCTCCAGGTTAAGATTGTTACATTCTAGAACAAATTGTCTCTTTCTGCTTTAAAACTTCTCAGACTTTAATACATTTGGAAGTCAGAATTAGCTGTATCACTCTGACACTAAGCCTAGCATGTATGTTAAGATACATTTATACATCAGATTTTCTGTTTGCAGCTCCAAAATTAACTTCCTGCTGCCCTCCCTGGTTTTCCCTGCTTACTTTCTGTCTCTCCTTATACAGACTTTTGCCTCCAGTAAGATGCCAGTGAGCGAGATCCATATGGAGCCACTCTGGTCAGTGGCTCAATGCATACATGTAGCTGTAGAACTGATGTATTTGTGCAGTGAGTTAACTATGTCTCAGGTGTGTGTGATGTAAGTGGGAGCAGACAACTGGCCTCAGTTCATCTGGGGACAGGTCACTTCAGGATATGCCATGATTTCTGCTTAATCCAGTCAGAGGAGGCTCTTCTTACCTATACCATGTGAACAGAGAATGTGATGTACACAGTCTCAGAGTGGTTTTGGACAAGCTCCATACACTGTGCCATCTGCTTTGGCTTTGCTCTATGGATTCTCACCACCCAGGCACCCTCTCTCTGCTTACAAAGTTGATCTGGTTGGTTATGGCTCTTCTGGTCCATGCACATTCCAACAACATGCTGTGGATGAAGTCCTCTCCTTTATTAGGACAGTGGCTTTGTTTCCTTTGGCAGGGAAAGGTCATATTAGTGATCTGGTTTGAATGTTATTTCTTTTATACAGCCAGAGGTCAGCAGCATGTGCTACCTCTGTAGCTGCTGACAGTGTAATGAGGTGCCTATTTCCTCTGAGTCCTGACCCAATACATAAAACAAGCCCTTTGGTTACCCTGGGGCAGCTGCACAGCCCAGGTACTGGTGGGAACAGTGTTGGTTCAATCCCACTGTGCTTGGCCCCAAGCCAAGTAAATAATACATCAGACACAACTTCAGGGAGAAAATCAGACTTGTTCATGAAGTACAAACCTTGGTGCAATTTACCTTCTTAGCTTCCAAGTCTTTCAAATAAGGGAGATGCAAAAGC